>JAQIBA010000053.1:0-393086 GCA_028293925.1 Brueelia nebulosa
TTCAATCAGAGCGGCGGAATTTACAAGCGTTTAAAGTTGAAAAAATCGTTTAAAACGACTTACCACGTGACTTTTCTCAAAAATTCACAAAAAACGAAGGTTCTCAAATCTCGATGCCACCAACATAGACGGAAAGAGCGTGTCTGAAAACATAGGGAAACCAAGTTTGAGTTCAATCGGATCGGCGGAATTTATTTTACAAGCGTTTAAAGTTGAAAAAACGACTTACCAAGTGAGTTTTCTCAAAAATTGACAAAAAACGAAGGTCCTCAAATCTCGATGCTACCAACGTAGATGGAAAGAGCGTGTCTGAAAACATAGGGAAACCAAGTTTGAGTTCATTCGGATCGGCGGAATTTATTTTACAAGCGTTTAAAGTTGAAAAAACGACTTACCAAGTGAGTTTTCTCAAAAATTGACAAAAAACGAAGGTCCTCAAATCTCGATGCCACCAACGTAGATGGAAAGAGCGTGTCTGAAAACATAGGGAAACCAAGTTTGAGTTCAATCGGATCGGCGGAATTTATTTTACAAGCGTTTAAAGTTGAAAAAAGCAAGGACTTACCAAGTGAGTTTTCTCAAAAATTGACAAAAAACGAAGGTCCTCAAATCTCGATGCCACCAACGTAGATGGAAAGAGCGTGTCTGAAAACATAGGGAAACCAAGTTTGAGTTCAATCAGAGCGGCGGAATTTTTTACAAGCGTTTAAAGTTGAAAAAATCGTTTAAAACGACTTACCACGTGACTTTTCTCAAAAATTGACAAAAAACGAAGGTCCTCAAATCTCGATGCCACCAACATAGATGGAAAGAGCGTGTCTGAAAACATAGGGAAACCAAGTTTGAGTTCAATCTGATCGGCGAAATTTATTTTACAAGCGTTTAAAGTTGAAAAAACTGACTTACCAAGTGAGTTTTCTCAAAAATTGACAAAAAACGAAGGTCCTCAAATCTCGATGCCACCAACATAGATGGAAAGAGCGTGTCTGAAAACATAGGGAAACCAAGTTTGAGTTCAATCGGATCGGCCGAAATTATTTTATCCGAGTTTAAAGTTGAAAAAACAAGGCACAGGTAGCTACCTTTGGACTTTTTTTGAAAAATCATGAAAATCGAAAGTCCTCAAATCTCGATGCCACCAACGTAGATGGAAAGAGCGTGTCTGAAAACATAGGGAAACCAAGTTTGAGTTCAATCGGATCGGCCGAAATTATTTTATCCGAGTTTAAAGTTGAAAAAATCGTTTAAAACGACTTACCACGTGACTTTTCTCAAAAATTCACAAAAATCGAAAGTCCTCAAATCTCGATGCCACCAACGTAGATGGAAAGAGCGTGTCTGAAAACATAGGGAAACCAAGTTTGAGTTCAATCGGATCGGCCGAAATTATTTTATCCGAGTTTAAAGTTGAAAAAATCGTTTAAAACGACTTACCAGTGACTTTTCTCAAAAATTCACAAAAAACGAAGGTCCTCAAATCTCGATGCCACCAACGTAGATGGAAAGAGCGTGTCTGAAAACATAGGGAAACCAAGTTTGAGTTCAATCGGATCGGCGGAATTTATTTTACAAGCGTTTAAAGTTGAAAAAACGACTTACCAAGTGAGTTTTCTCAAAAATTGACAAAAAACGAAGGTCCTCAAATCTCGATGCTACCAACGTAGATGGAAAGAGCGTGTCTGAAAACATAGGGAAACCAAGTTTGAGTTCAATCGGATCGGCGGAATTTATTTTACAAGCGTTTAAAGTTGAAAAAACGACTTACCAAGTGAGTTTTCTCAAAAATTCACAAAAAACGAAGGTCCTCAAATCTCGATGCCACCAACATAGATGGAAAGAGCGTGTCTGAAAACATAGGGAAACCAAGTTTGAGTTCAATCGGATCGGCCGAAATTATTTTATCCGAGTTTAAAGTTGAAAAAACAAGACGTACTACCAGTGACTTTTCTCAAAAATTCACAAAAATCGAAAGTCCTCAAATCTCGATGCCACCAACGTAGATGGAAAGAGCGTGTCTGAAAACATAGGGAAACCAAGTTTGAGTTCAATCGGATCGGCGGAATTTATTTTACAAGCAGTTTAAAGTTGAAAAAATCGTTAAAACGACTTACCAAGTGACTTTTCTCAAAAATTGACAAAAAACGAAGGTCCTCAAATCTCGATGCTACCAACGTAGATGGAAAGAGCGTGTCTGAAAACATAGGGAAACCAAGTTTGAGTTCAATCAGAGCGGCGGAATTTACAAGCGTTTAAAGTTGAAAAAATCGTTTAAAACGACTTACCACGTGACTTTTCTCAAAAATTCACAAAAAACGAAGGTTCTCAAATCTCGATGCCACCAACATAGATGGAAAGAGCGTGTCTGAAAACATAGGGAAACCAAGTTTGAGTTCAATCGGATCGGCGGAATTTATTTTACAAGCGTTTAAAGTTGAAAAAACGACTTACCAAGTGAGTTTTCTCAAAAATTGACAAAAAACGAAGGTCCTCAAATCTCGATGCCACCAACGTAGATGGAAAGAGCGTGTCTGAAAACATAGGGAAACCAAGTTTGAGTTCAATCGGATCGGCCGAATTTATTTTATCCGAGTTTAAAGTTGAAAAAATCGTTTAAAACGACTTACCACGTGACTTTTCTCAAAAATTCACAAAAAACGAAGGTCCTCAAATCTCGATGCCACCAACGTAGATGGAAAGAGCGTGTCTGAAAACATAGGGAAACCAAGTTTGAGTTCAATCGGATCGGCCGAAATTATTTTACAAGCGTTTAAAGTTGAAAAAACGACTTACCAAGTGAGTTTTCTCAAAAATTGACAAAAAACGAAGGTCCTCAAATCTCGATGCTACCAACGTAGATGGAAAGAGCGTGTCTGAAAACATAGGGAAACCAAGTTTGAGTTCAATCGGATCGGCGGAATTATTTTACAAGCGTTTAAAGTTGAAAAAATCGTTTAAAACGACTTACCACGTGACTTTTCTCAAAAATTGACAAAAAACGAAGGTCCTCAAATCTCGATGCCACCAACATAGATGGAAAGAGCGTGTCTGAAAACATAGGGAAACCAAGTTTGAGTTCAATCGGATCGGCGGAATTTATTTTACAAGCGTTTCAATTTGAAAAAACGACTTACCAAGTGAGTTTTCTCAAAAATTGACAAAAAACGAAGGTCCTCAAATCTCGATGCCACCAACATAGATGGAAAGAGCGTGTCTGAAAACATAGGGAAACCAAGTTTGAGTTCAATCGGATCGGCCGAAATTATTTTATCCGAGTTTAAAGTTGAAAAAACAAGGCACAGGTAGCTACCTTTGGACTTTTTTTGAAAAATCATGAAAATCGAAAGTCCTCAAATCTCGATGCCACCAACATAGATGGAAAGAGCGTGTCTGAAAACATAGGGAAACCAAGTTTGAGTTCAATCGGATCGGCCGAATTTATTTTATCCGAGTTTAAAGTTGAAAAAATCGTTTAAAACGACTTACCACGTGACTTTTCTCAAAAATTCACAAAAAACGAAGGTCCTCAAATCTCGATGCCACCAACGTAGATGGAAAGAGCGTGTCTGAAAACATAGGGAAACCAAGTTTGAGTTCAATCGGATCGGCCGAATTTATTTTACAAGCGTTTAAAGTTGAAAAAACGCACTTACCAAGGAGTTTTCTCAAAAATTGACAAAAAACGAAGGTCCTCAAATCTCGATGCCACCAACGTAGATGGAAAGAGCGTGTCTGAAAACATAGGGAAACCAAGTTTGAGTTCAATCGGATCGGCCGAAATTATTTTATCCGAGTTTAAAGTTGAAAAAACAGGCACAGGTAGCTACCTTTGGACTTTTTTTGAAAAATCATGAAAATCGAAAGTCCTCAAATCTCGATGCCACCAACGTAGATGGAAAGAGCGTGTCTGAAAACATAGGGAAACCAAGTTTGAGTTCAATCGGATCGGCGGAATTATTTTACAAGCGTTTAAAGTTGAAAAAATCGTTTAAAACGACTTACCACGTGACTTTTCTCAAAAATTCACAAAAAACGAAGGTCCTCAAATCTCGATGCCACCAACATAGATGGAAAGAGCGTGTCTGAAAACATAGGGAAACCAAGTTTGAGTTCAATCTGATCGGCGGAATTTATTTTACAAGCGTTTAAAGTTGAAAAAACGACTTACCAAGTGAGTTTTCTCAAAAATTGACAAAAAACGAAGGTCCTCAAATCTCGATGCCACCAACATAGATGGAAAGAGCGTGTCTGAAAACATAGGGAAACCAAGTTTGAGTTCAATCGGATCGGCCGAAATTATTTTATCCGAGTTTAAAGTTGAAAAAATCAACACGACTTACCAGTGACTTTTCTCAAAAATTCACAAAAAACGAAGGTCCTCAAATCTCGATGCCACCAACGTAGATGGAAAGAGCGTGTCTGAAAACATAGGGAAACCAAGTTTGAGTTCAATCGGATCGGCCGAAATTATTTTATCCGAGTTTAAAGTTGAAAAAATCGTTTAAAACGACTTACCACGTGACTTTTCTCAAAAATTCACAAAAAACGAAGGTCCTCAAATCTCGATGCCACCAACGTAGATGGAAAGAGCGTGTCTGAAAACATAGGGAAACCAAGTTTGAGTTCAATCGGATCGGCCGAAATTATTTTATCCGAGTTTAAAGTTGAAAAAACAAGGCACAGGTAGCTACCTTTGGACTTTTTTTGAAAAATCATGAAAATCGAAAGTCCTCAAATCTCGATGCCACCAACGTAGATGGAAAGAGCGTGTCTGAAAACATAGGGAAACCAAGTTTGAGTTCAATCGGATCGGCCGAAATTATTTTATCCGAGTTTAAAGTTGAAAAAACAAACGACTTACCAGTGACTTTTCTCAAAAATTCACAAAAAACGAAGGTCCTCAAATCTCGATGCCACCAACGTAGATGGAAAGAGCGTGTCTGAAAACATAGGGAAACCAAGTTTGAGTTCAATCGGATCGGCCGAATTTATTTTATCACGCGTTTAAAGTTGAAAAAATCGTTTAAAACGACTTACCAAGTGAGTTTTCTCAAAAATTGACAAAAAACGAAGGTCCTCAAATCTCGATGCTACCAACGTAGATGGAAAGAGCGTGTCTGAAAACATAGGGAAACCAAGTTTGAGTTCAATCAGAGCGGCGGAATTTACAAGCGTTTAAAGTTGAAAAAATCGTTTAAAACGACTTACCACGTGACTTTTCTCAAAAATTCACAAAAAACGAAGGTTCTCAAATCTCGATGCCACCAACATAGACGGAAAGAGCGTGTCTGAAAACATAGGGAAACCAAGTTTGAGTTCAATCGGATCGGCCGAAATTATTTTATCCGAGTTTAAAGTTGAAAAAATCGTTTAAAACGACTTACCAAGTGAGTTTTCTCAAAAATTGACAAAAAACGAAGGTCCTCAAATCTCGATGCCACCAACATAGATGGAAAGAGCGTGTCTGAAAACATAGGGAAACCAAGTTTGAGTTCAATCGGATCGGCGGAATTTATTTTACAAGCGTTTAAAGTTGAAAAAACGACTTACCAAGTGAGTTTTCTCAAAAATTGACAAAAAACGAAGGTCCTCAAATCTCGATGCTACCAACGTAGATGGAAAGAGCGTGTCTGAAAACATAGGGAAACCAAGTTTGAGTTCAATCGGATCGGCCGAAATTATTTTATCCGAGTTTAAAGTTGAAAAAATCGTTTAAAACGACTTACCACGTGACTTTTCTCAAAAATTCACAAAAAACGAAGGTCCTCAAATCTCGATGCCACCAACATAGATGGAAAGAGCGTGTCTGAAAACATAGGGAAACCAAGTTTGAGTTCAATCGGATCGGCGGAAATTATTTTATCCGAGTTTAAAGTTGAAAAAACGCACTTACCACGTGACTTTTTCAAAAATTCAAAAAAAACGAAGGTCCTCAAATCTCGATGCCACCAACGTAGATGGAAAGAGCGTGTCTGAAAACATAGGGAAACCAAGTTTGAGTTCAATCGGATCGGCCGAAATTATTTTACAAGCGTTTAAAGTTGAAAAAACGACTTACCAAGTGAGTTTTCTCAAAAATTGACAAAAAACGAAGGTCCTCAAATCTCGATGCCACCAACGTAGATGGAAAGAGCGTGTCTGAAAACATAGGGAAACCAAGTTTGAGTTCAATCGGATCGGCGGAATTTATTTTACAAGCGTTTAAAGTTGAAAAAACGACTTACCAAGTGAGTTTTCTCAAAAATTGACAAAAAACGAAGGTCCTCAAATCTCGATGCCACCAACGTAGATGGAAAGAGCGTGTCTGAAAACATAGGGAAACCAAGTTTGAGTTCAATCGGATCGGCCGAATTTATTTTATCCGAGTTTAAAGTTGAAAAAACAAGCACGTACTACCAGTGACTTTTCTCAAAAATTCACAAAAAACGAAGGTCCTCAAATCTCGATGCCACCAACGTAGATGGAAAGAGCGTGTCTGAAAACATAGGGAAACCAAGTTTGAGTTCAATCGGATCGGCCGAAATTATTTTATCCGAGTTTAAAGTTGAAAAAATCGTTTAAAACGACTTACCACGTGACTTTTCTCAAAAATTCACAAAAAACGAAGGTCCTCAAATCTCGATGCCACCAACGTAGATGGAAAGAGCGTGTCTGAAAACATAGGGAAACCAAGTTTGAGTTCAATCGGATCGGCCGAAATTATTTTATCCGAGTTTAAAGTTGAAAAAACAAAGGCACAGGTAGCTACCTTTGGACTTTTTTTGAAAAATCATGAAAATCGAAAGTCCTCAAATCTCGATGCCACCAACATAGATGGAAAGAGCGTGTCTGAAAACATAGGGAAACCAAGTTTGAGTTCAATCTGATCGGCGGAATTTATGTTACAAGCATTTAAAGTTAAAAAATCGTTCAAAACGACTTACCAAGTGACTTTTCTCAAAAATTCACAAAAAACGAAGGTCCTCAAATCTCGATGCCACCAACATAGATGGAAAGAGCGTGTCTGAAAACATAGGGAAACCAAGTTTGAGTTCAATCGGATCGGCGGAATTTATTTTACAAGCGTTTAAAGTTGAAAAAATCGACTTACCAAGTGAGTTTTCTCAAAAATTGACAAAAAACGAAGGTCCTCAAATCTCGATGCCACCAACATAGATGGAAAGAGCGTGTCTGAAAACATAGGGAAACCAAGTTTGAGTTCAATCGGATCGGCCGAATTTATTTTATCCGAGTTTAAAGTTGAAAAAACAAAACGACTTACCACGTGACTTTTCTCAAAAATTCACAAAAAACGAAGGTCCTCAAATCTCGATGCCACCAACATAGATGGAAAGAGCGTGTCTGAAAACATAGGGAAACCAAGTTTGAGTTCAATCGGATCGGCCGAAATTATTTTATCCGAGTTTAAAGTTGAAAAAATCGTTTAAAACGACTTACCAAGTGAGTTTTCTCAAAAATTGACAAAAAACGAAGGTCCTCAAATCTCGATGCTACCAACGTAGATGGAAAGAGCGTGTCTGAAAACATAGGGAAACCAAGTTTGAGTTCAATCAGAGCGGCGGAATTTACAAGCGTTTAAAGTTGAAAAAATCGTTTAAAACGACTTACCACGTGACTTTTCTCAAAAATTCACAAAAAACGAAGGTCCTCAAATCTCGATGCCACCAACATAGATGGAAAGAGCGTGTCTGAAAACATAGGGAAACCAAGTTTGAGTTCAATCTGATCGGCGGAATTTATTTTACAAGCGTTTAAAGTTGAAAAAATCGACTTACCAAGTGAGTTTTCTCAAAAATTGACAAAAAACGAAGGTCCTCAAATCTCGATGCTACCAACATAGATGGAAAGAGCGTGTCTGAAAACATAGGGAAACCAAGTTTGAGTTCAATCGGATCGGCGGAATTTATTTTACAAGCGTTTAAAGTTGAAAAAACTGACTTACCAAGTGAGTTTTCTCAAAAATTGACAAAAAACGAAGGTCCTCAAATCTCGATGCCACCAACGTAGATGGAAAGAGCGTGTCTGAAAACATAGGGAAACCAAGTTTGAGTTCAATCGGATCGGCCGAAATTATTTTATCCGAGTTTAAAGTTGAAAAAACAAGGCACAGGTAGCTACCTTTGGACTTTTTTTGAAAAATCATGAAAATCGAAAGTCCTCAAATCTCGATGCCACCAACGTAGATGGAAAGAGCGTGTCTGAAAACATAGGGAAACCAAGTTTGAGTTCAATCGGATCGGCCGAAATTATTTTATCCGAGTTTAAAGTTGAAAAAATCGTTTAAAACGACTTACCAAGTGAGTTTTCTCAAAAATTGACAAAAAACGAAGGTCCTCAAATCTCGATGCTACCAACGTAGATGGAAAGAGCGTGTCTGAAAACATAGGGAAACCAAGTTTGAGTTCAATCGGATCGGCGGAATTTATTTTACAAGCGTTTAAAGTTGAAAAAATCGTTTAAAACGACTTACCACGTGACTTTTCTCAAAAATTGACAAAAAACGAAGGTCCTCAAATCTCGATGCCACCAACATAGATGGAAAGAGCGTGTCTGAAAACATAGGGAAACCAAGTTTGAGTTCAATCGGATCGGCCGAAATTATTTTATCCGAGTTTAAAGTTGAAAAATCGTTTAAAACGACTTACCACGTGACTTTTCTCAAAAATTCACAAAAATCGAACGTCCTCAAATCTCGATGCCACCAACATAGATGGAAAGAGCGTGTCTGAAAACATAGGAAAACCAAGTTTGAGTTCAATCTGATCGGCGGAATTTATGTTACAAGCATTTAAAGTTAAAAAATCGTTCAAAACGACTTACCAAGTGACTTTTCTCAAAAATTCACAAAAAACGAAGGTCCTCAAATCTCGATGCCACCAACATAGATGGAAAGAGCGTGTCTGAAAACATAGGGAAACCAAGTTTGAGTTCAATCAGATCGGCGGAATTTATTTTACAAGCGTTTAAAGTTGAAAAAATGACTTACCAAGTGAGTTTTCTCAAAAGTTGACAAAAAACGAAGGTCCTCAAATCTCGATGCCACCAACATAGATGGAAAGAGCGTGTCTGAAAACATAGGGAAACCAAGTTTGAGTTCAATCGGATCGGCCGAAATTATTTTATCCGAGTTTAAAGTTGAAAAAACAAGGCACAGGTAGCTACCTTTGGACTTTTTTTGAAAAATCATGAAAATCGAAAGTCCTCAAATCTCGATGCCACCAACGTAGATGGAAAGAGCGTGTCTGAAAACATAGGGAAACCAAGTTTGAGTTCAATCGGATCGGCCGAATTTATTTTATCCGAGTTTAAAGTTGAAAAAATCGTTTAAAACGACTTACCACGTGACTTTTCTCAAAAATTCACAAAAAACGAAGGTCCTCAAATCTCGATGCCACCAACATAGATGGAAAGAGCGTGTCTGAAAACATAGGGAAACCAAGTTTGAGTTCAATCGGATCGGCGGAATTTATTTTACAAGCGTTTAAAGTTGAAAAAACGACTTACCAAGTGAGTTTTCTCAAAAATTGACAAAAAACGAAGGTCCTCAAATCTCGATGCTACCAACGTAGATGGAAAGAGCGTGTCTGAAAACATAGGGAAACCAAGTTTGAGTTCAATCGGATCGGCGGAATTTATTTTACAAGCGTTTAAAGTTGAAAAAACGACTTACCAAGTGAGTTTTCTCAAAAATTGACAAAAAACGAAGGTCCTCAAATCTCGATGCTACCAACGTAGATGGAAAGAGCGTGTCTGAAAACATAGGGAAACCAAGTTTGAGTTCAATCGGATCGGCCGAATTATTTTATCCGAGTTTAAAGTTGAAAAAATCGTTTAAAACGACTTACCACGTGACTTTTCTCAAAAATTCACAAAAAACGAAGGTCCTCAAATCTCGATGCCACCAACATAGATGGATAGAGCGTGTCTGAAAACATAGGGAAACCAAGTTTGAGTTCAATCGGATCGGCCGAAATTATTTTATCCGAGTTTAAAGTTGAAAAAACAAGGCACAGGTAGCTACCTTTGGACTTTTTTTGAAAAATCATGAAAATCGAAAGTCCTCAAATCTCGATGCCACCAACATAGATGGAAAGAGCGTGTCTGAAAACATAGGGAAACCAAGTTTGAGTTCAATCTGATCGGCGGAATTTATGTTACAAGCATTTAAAGTTAAAAAATCGTTCAAAACGACTTACCAAGTGACTTTTCTCAAAAATTGACAAAAAACGAAGGTCCTCAAATCTCGATGCCACCAACATAGATGGATAGAGCGTGTCTGAAAACATAGGGAAACCAAGTTTGAGTTCAATCGGATCGGCCGAAATTATTTTATCCGAGTTTAAAGTTGAAAAAATCGTTTAAAACGACTTACCACGTGACTTTTCTCAAAAATTCACAAAAATCGAACGTCCTCAAATCTCGATGCCACCAACATAGATGGAAAGAGCGTGTCTGAAAACATAGGGAAACCAAGTTTGAGTTCAATCGGATCGGCCGAATTTATTTTATCCGAGTTTAAAGTTGAAAAAATCGTTTAAAACGACTTACCACGTGACTTTTCTCAAAAATTCACAAAAAACGAAGGTCCTCAAATCTCGATGCCACCAACATAGATGGAAAGAGCGTGTCTGAAAACATAGGGAAACCAAGTTTGAGTTCAATCGGATCGGCCGAAATTATTTTATCCGAGTTTAAAGTTGAAAAAATCGTTTAAAACGACTTACCAGTGACTTTTCTCAAAAATTCACAAAAAACGAAGGTCCTCAAATCTCGATGCCACCAACGTAGATGGAAAGAGCGTGTCTGAAAACATAGGGAAACCAAGTTTGAGTTCAATCGGATCGGCCGAATTTATTTTACAAGCGTTTAAAGTTGAAAAAATCGTTTAAAACGACTTACCACGTGACTTTTCTCAAAAATTCACAAAAAACGAAGGTCCTCAAATCTCGATGCCACCAACATAGATGGAAAGAGCGTGTCTGAAAACATAGGGAAACCAAGTTTGAGTTCAATCGGATCGGCCGAATTTATTTTACAAGCAGTTTAAAGTTGAAAAAATCGTTTAAAACGACTTACCACGTGACTTTTCTCAAAAATTCACAAAAAACGAAGGTCCTCAAATCTCGATGCCACCAACATAGATGGAAAGAGCGTGTCTGAAAACATAGGGAAACCAAGTTTGAGTTCAATCGGATCGGCGGAATTTATTTTACAAGCGTTTAAAGTTGAAAAAATCGTTAAAACACTTACCAAGTGACTTTTCTCAAAAATTCACAAAAAACGAAGGTCCTCAAATCTCGATGCCACCAACATAGATGGAAAGAGCGTGTCTGAAAACATAGGGAAACCAAGTTTGAGTTCAATCGGATCGGCCGAAATTATTTTATCCGAGTTTAAAGTTGAAAAAACAAGGCACAGGTAGCTACCTTTGGACTTTTTTTGAAAAATCATGAAAATCGAAAGTCCTCAAATCTCGATGCCACCAACGTAGATGGAAAGAGCGTGTCTGAAAACATAGGGAAACCAAGTTTGAGTTCAATCGGATCGGCCGAAATTATTTTATCCGAGTTTAAAGTTGAAAAAATCGTTTAAAACGACTTACCACGTGACTTTTCTCAAAAATTCACAAAAAACGAAGGTCCTCAAATCTCGATGCCACCAACATAGATGGAAAGAGCGTGTCTGAAAACATAGGGAAACCAAGTTTGAGTTCAATCGGATCGGCGGAATTTATTTTACAAGCGTTTAAAGTTGAAAAAACGACTTACCAAGTGAGTTTTCTCAAAAATTCACAAAAAACGAAGGTCCTCAAATCTCGATGCCACCAACGTAGATGGAAAGAGCGTGTCTGAAAACATAGGGAAACCAAGTTTGAGTTCAATCGGATCGGCGGAATTTATTTTACAAGCGTTTAAAGTTGAAAAATCAAAACGACTTACCACGTGACTTTTCTCAAAAATTCACAAAAATCGAAGGTCCTCAAATCTCGATGCCACCAACATAGATGGAAAGAGCGTGTCTGAAAACATAGGGAAACCAAGTTTGAGTTCAATCTGATCGGCGGAATTTATTTTACAAGCATTTAAAGTTGAAAAAATCGTTCAAAACGACTTACCAAGTGACTTTTCTCAAAAATTGACAAAAAACGAAGGTCCTCAAATCTCGATGCCACCAACATAGATGGAAAGAGCGTGTCTGAAAACATAGGGAAACCAAGTTTGAGTTCAATCTGATCGGCGGAATTTATGTTACAAGCATTTAAAGTTAAAAAATCGTTCAAAACGACTTACCAAGTGACTTTTCTCAAAAATTGACAAAAAACGAAGGTCCTCAAATCTCGATGCCACCAACATAGATGGAAAGAGCGTGTCTGAAAACATAGGGAAACCAAGTTTGAGTTCAATCGGATCGGCGGAATTTATTTTACAAGCGTTTAAAGTTGAAAAAATCGTTAAAACGACTTACCAAGTGACTTTTCTCAAAAATTGACAAAAAACGAAGGTCCTCAAATCTCGATGCCACCAACATAGATGGAAAGAGCGTGTCTGAAAACATAGGGAAACCAAGTTTGAGTTCAATCGGATCGGCCGAAATTATTTTATCCGAGTTTAAAGTTGAAAAAACTAACACAGACTTACCACGTGACTTTTCTCAAAAATTCACAAAAAACGAAGGTCCTCAAATCTCGATGCCACCAACATAGATGGAAAGAGCGTGTCTGAAAACATAGGGAAACCAAGTTTGAGTTCAATCGGATCGGCCGAAATTATTTTATCCGAGTTTAAAGTTGAAAAAATCGTTTAAAACGACTTACCACGTGACTTTTCTCAAAAATTCACAAAAATCGAAGGTCCTCAAATCTCGATGCCACCAACATAGATGGAAAGAGCGTGTCTGAAAACATAGGGAAACCAAGTTTGAGTTCAATCGGATCGGCGGAATTTATTTTACAAGCGTTTAAAGTTGAAAAAACGACTTACCAAGTGAGTTTTCTCAAAAATTGACAAAAAACGAAGGTCCTCAAATCTCGATGCCACCAACATAGATGGAAAGAGCGTGTCTGAAAACATAGGGAAACCAAGTTTGAGTTCAATCGGATCGGCCGAAATTATTTTACAAGAGTTTAAAGTTGAAAAAACAAGGCACAGGTAGCTACCTTGGACTTTTTTCGAAAAATTCATAAAAATCGAACGTCCTCAAATCTCGATGCCACCAACATAGATGGAAAGAGCGTGTCTGAAAACATAGGGAAACCAAGTTTGAGTTCAATCTGATCGGCGGAATTTATGTTACAAGCATTTAAAGTTAAAAAATCGTTCAAAACGACTTACCAAGTGACTTTTCTCAAAAATTGACAAAAAACGAAGGTCCTCAAATCTCGATGCCACCAACATAGATGGATAGAGCGTGTCTGAAAACATAGGGAAACCAAGTTTGAGTTCAATCAGAGCGGCGGAATTTATTTTACAAGCGTTTAAAGTTGAAAAAATGACTTACCAAGTGAGTTTTCTCAAAAATTGACAAAAAACGAAGGTCCTCAAATCTCGATGCCACCAACATAGATGGAAAGAGCGTGTCTGAAAACATAGGGAAACCAAGTTTGAGTTCAATCGGATCGGCCGAAATTATTTTATCCGAGTTTAAAGTTGAAAAAACAAGGCACAGGTAGCTACCTTTGGACTTTTTTCGAAAAATCATGAAAATCGAAAGTCCTCAAATCTCGATGCCACCAACGTAGATGGAAAGAGCGTGTCTGAAAACATAGGGAAACCAAGTTTGAGTTCAATCGGATCGGCCGAATTTATTTTATCCGAGTTTAAAGTTGAAAAAATCGTTTAAAACGACTTACCACGTGACTTTTCTCAAAAATTCACAAAAAACGAAGGTCCTCAAATCTCGATGCCACCAACATAGATGGAAAGAGCGTGTCTGAAAACATAGGGAAACCAAGTTTGAGTTCAATCGGATCGGCCGAAATTATTTTACAAGCGTTTAAAGTTGAAACGAAAACGACTTACCAAGTGAGTTTTCTCAAAAATTGACAAAAAACGAAGGTCCTCAAATCTCGATGCTACCAACGTAGATGGAAAGAGCGTGTCTGAAAACATAGGGAAACCAAGTTTGAGTTCAATCGGATCGGCGGAATTTATTTTACAAGCGTTTAAAGTTGAAAAAACGACTTACCAAGTGAGTTTTCTCAAAAATTGACAAAAAACGAAGGTCCTCAAATCTCGATGCTACCAACGTAGATGGAAAGAGCGTGTCTGAAAACATAGGGAAACCAAGTTTGAGTTCAATCAGAGCGGCGGAATTTACAAGCGTTTAAAGTTGAAAAAATCGTTTAAAACGACTTACCACGTGACTTTTCTCAAAAATTCACAAAAAACGAAGGTCCTCAAATCTCGATGCCACCAACATAGATGGAAAGAGCGTGTCTGAAAACATAGGGAAACCAAGTTTGAGTTCAATCGGATCGGCCGAAATTATTTTATCCGAGTTTAAAGTTGAAAAAATCGTTTAAAACGAGCTTACCACGTGGACTTTTCTCAAAAATTCACAAAAAACGAAGGTCCTCAAATCTCGATGCCACCAACATAGATGGAAAGAGCGTGTCTGAAAACATAGGGAAACCAAGTTTGAGTTCAATCGGATCGGCGGAATTTATGTTACAAGCATTTAAAGTTAAAAAATCGTTCAAAACGACTTACCAAGTGACTTTTCTCAAAAATTGACAAAAAACGAAGGTCCTCAAATCTCGATGCTACCAACATAGATGGAAAGAGCGTGTCTGAAAACATAGGGAAACCAAGTTTGAGTTCAATCGGATCGGCGGAATTTATTTTACAAGCGTTTAAAGTTGAAAAAATGACTTACCAAGTGAGTTTTCTCAAAAATTGACAAAAAACGAAGGTCCTCAAATCTCGATGCCACCAACATAGATGGAAAGAGCGTGTCTGAAAACATAGGGAAACCAAGTTTGAGTTCAATCGGATCGGCCGAAATTATTTTATCCGAGTTTAAAGTTGAAAAAACTAAGGAACGGAGCTTACCATTGGACTTTTCTCAAAAATTCACAAAAATCGAAGGTCCTCAAATCTCGATGC
This sequence comes from Brueelia nebulosa, assembly GCA_028293925.1. Lineage (NCBI taxonomy): Eukaryota > Metazoa > Arthropoda > Insecta > Psocodea > Philopteridae > Brueelia > Brueelia nebulosa. Next base: position 15,102 of record JAQIBA010000053.1, read on the forward strand.
CACCAACATAGATGGAAAGAGCGTGTCTGAAAACATAGGGAAACCAAGTTTGAGTTCAATCGGATCGGCCGAAATTATTTTATCCGAGTTTAAAGTTGAAAAAATCGTTTAAAACGACTTACCACGTGACTTTTCTCAAAAATTCACAAAAAACGAAGGTCCTCAAATCTCGATGCCACCAACATAGATGGAAAGAGCGTGTCTGAAAACATAGGGAAACCAAGTTTGAGTTCAATCTGATCGGCGGAAATATTTCTGTAATATAAGAATAAAGATTTTCTGCAAATAAAAGATGGCTGAGTGGATTTAATGTAGAAATCACTATAGATTCGTTATTGAAAAGTCTCCGTCATCTTTTATTTGAATAAAATATCTTTTGTTTTAATTTAATTTAGGTGAATTCATTGATATGTGCACAAATTTTGTATTATTTTTTACCTTTTAGTCCGTTTTTAATATAAATAATTCTAACTTAAGAATGTTTTTTTGTCCTTTTTGTTTTTTCACTTTTTAAACACGAGGAGACAAGACTAATTAATTAATGTGCATATTAAAATTATTATATAATAAATCACAAATGGCAATCGCCAAAACATTGTGTGGTTACATTGTTTGAAACCGGGAATTTTGTTCCGTTGAATATGTTACTGTAAGAAGAATTTTTGTGGGAACTGTTAAAAGATTTTATTTGCAAGTGGTTATTCTAGTGTATGTCGGTTTTCTTATAAAAATGCAATTGAGACACACGCCCCGTCTTCTTACTCTAAAATTCAGCCACCAATTCCGCTGTCACGTTGAATGTTTTAAATGAGCGCGGTCGTAATGGACTGCTTTATACTGTTTTTGTCTTCTTATGTTGTGAACATTAATGATGGCTGCCATTATTTGCTAGCCTTTATTTGATTCTTCTTCTTATGAAAAAACGGTCAGCCTGCCCGTACGAGTTAAAAAAACTGTTTAATAGGAGATTGTAAAAATTTAGACCGATTCATTTTGCACTTCTTTAGTCAATAGAGAGAAGCCATTGGTCTTTCGCACTTACCCATTCTTCTTATTTATTCTAAAAAAATATATGCGTTTCTGATTTACCTTAACACTATAATTAATTCTCATCTCCACATATTAGTTAAGTGAAAAATGTTTTATTCCCCTGACCCATTTTTTTCAGAGTTCAAATTAACCTTTTCGCACCAATGTTCCCATTTGGGAACATGTGCAAAAGGATTGTTTTTTCTATGATTTTGGAAAATTTTTGTAGGCTTATTTTACAGGATCTAACTATACAGGGCGTATATAATTTATCTGAAAAAATTTTATCTTTCGAATAAATCGAAGCCTCTGAAAATGGGTCGATTTAGAAAATTTTGCACGCTCTTCGAAATCGATTTATTATTAATAGAAATAAAAGGATTTTTTTACAAGTAATTAGTGTTTTTTAAAGTAGAAGAATCATAGAATAAGGCTGAATTGGAATTACTCACCAATTCGATCATTTAAGGAAGCTAGAGGACCGCAAAGTTGGATGTTGCCAAATTTGAACATTGGTCCTTGCAGTGAACTTTTTACCAACAATTTCACAATCCCTTACGGCTTTAAGTTTATCATTTTTTTAATGTCTGTTGGTGATTCGAACGTTGTTTTTGATGTTTTTCATTTAATTTTGTTAAATTTTAGTTATAATCAGCAAAATTTTGATTTGTGGGGCCCACGCCCTTCGAAAACAAACCCCAATTCCTTCAACTTATCAAAATTTTTTCATGTAAGGAATGACAACACTGTCATACGTTGATAAAATATAGGAAATTCAGTAGTTGTATGTGTGGTGAATCACCTTGAATAGTAAACACCGAACTGCCGTCCATCCAGGATTGGCAACCTGACCTGCGCGTTCGCTGGGCGGGAATCAATTCAAAACTTCACACACACTTCACTCGCACTCGATATTATTTATTACTGTTATTATATTATATTACACTCATTGCTTATATTATACTTATTATACTTTATTATTATTATTATCCACCCCTAAGACAGCTTCCACATTCCCTCCTCCTTTTTTAATTTTAGCGGCCTGACCCGCTCTCGACCTCCCTGACTCTCCGGGTGATCACCATTTGAGGGACCGTCGTCGACCCCCACGTCTGTAGAATTCTGTTTGGCATGACCCACTGTCTCGTGAGAGTCTGTCCGTCCCCCCGAGATATGTCAATCTCGTTACCCCGGCGCTCCACCACCGCGTATTCGTCGGGGCCAAAGCTCGGTGTAAGTTTGTGAGGCACTGTCATGTTCTGTACCACGACCGTATCCCCAGCACGAATATCATTCTCCCGTGCGCCCAAGGTAGTTTCCTGTGCATCAGATTTTTATGTTTAAACTCGGATAAAATTTGGTCCAACGATTGTGAGAGGTATAAATTTTCTCGCACTAACTCCCAACTGGGTCTGAGAGACCCATATTGAATAGTGTTAAGGTAAATCAGAAACGCATATATTTTTTTAGAATAAATAAGAAGAATGGGTAAGTGCGAAAGACCAATGGCTTCTCTCTATTGACTAAAGAAGTGCAAAATGAATCGGTCTAAATTTTTACAATCTCCTATTAAACAGTTTTTTTAACTCGTACCGGCAGGCTGACCGATTTTTTCATAAGAAGAAGAATCAAATAAAGGCTAGCAAATAATGGCCGCCATCATTACTGTTCAAAACATAAGAAGACAAAACCAGTATAAATCAGTCCATTACGACCGCGCTCATTTAAAACATTCAACGTGACAGCGGAATTGGTGGCTGAATTTTAGAGTAAGAAGACGGGGCGTGTGTCTCAATTGCATTTTTATAAGAAAACCGACATACACTAGAATAACCACTTGCAAATAAAATCTTTTAACAGTTCCCACAAAAATTCTTCTTACAGTAACATATTCAACGGAACAAAATTCCCGGTTTCAAACAATGTAACCACACAATGTTTTGGCGATTGCCATTTGTGATTTATTATATAATAATTTTAATATGCACATTAATTAATTAGTCTTGTCTCCTCGTGTTTAAAAAGTGAAAAAACAAAAAGGACAAAAAAACATTCTTAAGTTAGAATTATTTATATTAAAAACGGACTAAAAGGTAAAAAATAATACAAAATTTGTGCACATATCAATGAATTCACCTAAATTAAATTAAAACAAAAGATATTTTATTCAAATAAAAGATGACGGAGACTTTTCAATAACGACTCTATAGTGATTTCTACATTAAATCCACTCAGCCATCTTTTATTTGCAGAAAATCTTTATTCTTATATTACAGAAATATTTCCGCCGATCAGATTGAACTCAAACTTGGTTTCCCTATGTTTTCAGACACGCTCTTTCCATCTATGTTGGTGGCATCGAGATTTGAGGACCTTCGTTTTTTGTGAATTTTTGAGAAAAGTCACTGGTAAGCTACCTGTGCCTTCGTTTTTTCAACTTTAAACTCGGATAAAATAAATTCGGCCGATCCGATTGAACTCAAACTTGGTTTCCCTATGTTTTCAGACACGCTCTTTCCATCTATGTTGGTGGCATCGAGATTTGAGGACCTTCGTTTTTTGTCAATTTTTGAGAAAACAGTCCAAAGGTAGCTACCTGTGCCTTGTTTTTTCAACTTTAAACTCGGATAAAATAATTTCGGCCGATCCGATTGAACTCAAACTTGGTTTCCCTATGTTTTCAGACACGCTCTTTCCATCTATGTTGGTGGCATCGAGATTTGAGGACCTTCGTTTTTTGTGAATTTTTGAGAAAAGTCACGTGGTAAGTCGTTTTAAACGATTTTTTCAACTTTAAACGCTTGTAAAATAAATTCGGCCGATCCGATTGAACTCAAACTTGGTTTCCCTATGTTTTCAGACACGCTCTTTCCATCTATGTTGGTGGCATCGAGATTTGAGGACCTTCGTTTTTTGTGAATTTTTGAGAAAACTCACTTGGTAAGTCGTTTTAAACGATTTTTTCAACTTTAAACGCTTGTAAAATAAATTCGGCCGATCCGATTGAACTCAAACTTGGTTTCCCTATGTTTTCAGACACGCTCTTTCCATCTATGTTGGTGGCATCGAGATTTGAGGACCTTCGTTTTTTGTGAATTTTTGAGAAAAGTCACCCTGGTAAGCTCCGTTCCTTAAACGATTTTTTCAACTTTAAACTCGGATAAAATAAATTCGGCCGATCCGATTGAACTCAAACTTGGTTTCCCTATGTTTTCAGACACGCTCTTTCCATCTATGTTGGTGGCATCGAGATTTGAGGACCTTCGTTTTTTGTGAATTTTTGAGAAAACGTCCACTTGGTAAGCTCCGTTCCTTAAACGATTTTTTCAACTTTAAACTCGGATAAAATAAATTCGGCCGATCCGATTGAACTCAAACTTGGTTTCCCTATGTTTTCAGACACGCTCTTTCCATCTATGTTGGTGGCATCGAGATTTGAGGACTTTCGATTTTCATGATTTTTCAAAAAAAGTCCAAAGGTAGCTACCTGTGCCTTGTTTTTTCAACTTTAAATGCTTGTAAAATAAATTCCGCCGATCCGATTGAACTCAAACTTGGTTTCCCTATGTTTTCAGACACGCTCTTTCCATCTACGTTGGTGGCATCGAGATTTGTGGACCTTCGTTTTTTGTGAATTTTTGAGAAAAGTCACGTGGTAAGTCGTTTTAAACGATTTTTTCAACTTTAAATGCTTGTAAAATAATTTCCGCCGATCCGATTGAACTCAAACTTGGTTTCCCTATGTTTTCAGACACTCTCTTTCCATCTATGTTGGTGGCATCGAGATTTGAGGACCTTCGTTTTTTGTGAATTTTTGAGAAAAGTCACTTGGTAAGTCGTTTTAAACGATTTTTTCAACTTTAAACGCTTGTAAAATAAATTCGGCCGATCCGATTGAACTCAAACTTGGTTTCCCTATGTTTTCAGACACGCTCTTTCCATCTATGTTGGTGGCATCGAGATTTGAGGACCTTCGTTTTTTGTCAATTTTTGAGAAAACACCCAAGGTAGCTACCTGTGCGTTGTTTTTTCAACTTTAAACGCTTGTAAAATAATTTCGGCCGATCCGATTGAACTCAAACTTGGTTTCCCTATGTTTTCAGACACGCTCTTTCCATCTATGTTGGTGGCATCGAGATTTGAGGACCTTCGTTTTTGTGAATTTTTGAGAAAAGTCACGTGGTAAGTCGTTTTAAACGATTTTTTCAACTTTAAACTCGGATAAAATAAATTCGGCCGATCCGATTGAACTCAAACTTGGTTTCCCTATGTTTTCAGACACGCTCTTTCCATCTATGTTGGTGGCATCGAGATTTGAGAACCTTCGTTTTTTGTGAATTTTTGAGAAAACTCACTTGGTAAGTCGTTTTAAACGATTTTTTCAACTTTAAACTCGGATAAAATAAATTCGGCCGATCCGATTGAACTCAAACTTGGTTTCCCTATGTTTTCAGACACGCTCTTTCCATCTATGTTGGTGGCATCGAGATTTGAGGACCTTCGTTTTTTGTGAATTTTTGAGAAAAGTCCACTTGGTAAGCTCCGTCTTTAAACGATTTTTTCAACTTTAAACTCGGATAAAATAAATTCGGCCGATCCGATTGAACTCAAACTTGGTTTCCTTATGTTTTCAGACACGCTCTTTCCATCTATGTTGGTGGCATCGGGATTTGAGGACCTTCGTTTTTTGTCAATTTTTGAGAAAACACCCAAGGTAGCTACCTGTGCCTTGTTTTTTCAACTTTAAACTCGGATAAAATAATTTCGGCCGATCCGATTGAACTCAAACTTGGTTTCCCTATGTTTTCAGACACGCTCTTTCCATCCATGTTGGTGGCATCGAGATTTGAGGACCTTCGTTTTTTGTGAATTTTTGAGAAAAGTCACGTGGTAAGTCGTTTTAAACGATTTTTTCAACTTTAAACTCTTGTAAAATAAATTCCGCCGATCAGATTGAACTCAAACTTGGTTTCCCTATGTTTTCAGACACGCTCTTTCCATCTATGTTGGTGGCATCGAGATTTAAGGACTTTCGATTTTCATGATTTTTCAAAAAAAGTCCAAAGGTAGCTACCTGTGCCTTGTTTTTTCAACTTTAAACTCGGATAAAATAATTTCGGCCGATCCGATTGAACTCAAACTTGGTTTCCCTATGTTTTCAGACACGCTCTTTCCATCTATGTTGGTGGCATCGAGATTTGAGGACCTTCGTTTTTTGTGAATTTTTGAGAAAACTCACTTGGTAAGCTCCGTTCCTTAAACGATTTTTTCAACTTTAAACTCGGATAAAATAATTTCCGCCGATCCGATTGAACTCAAACTTGGTTTCCCTATGTTTTCAGACACGCTCTTTCCATCTATGTTGGTGGCATCGAGATTTGAGAACCTTCGTTTTTTGTGAATTTTTGAGAAAAGTCACGTGGTAAGTCGTTTTAAACGATTTTTTCAACTTTAAACGCTTGTAAAATAAATTCGGCCGATCCGATTGAACTCAAACTTGGTTTCCCTATGTTTTCAGACACGCTCTTTCCATCTATGTTGGTGGCATCGAGATTTGAGGACCTTCGTTTTTCGTGAATTTTTCGAAAAAAGTCCACAGGTAGGTACCTGTGCTTTGTTTTTTCAACTTTAAACGCTTGTAAAATAATTTCGGCCGATCCGATTGAACTCAAACTTGGTTTCCCTATGTTTTCAGACACGCTCTTTCCATCTATGTTGGTGGCATCGAGATTTGAGGACCTTCGTATTTTTCATGATTTTTCAGAAAACAGTCCAAGGTAGCTACCTGTGCCTTGTTTTTTCAACTTTAAATGCTCGGATAAAATAATTTCGGCCGATCCGATTGAACTCAAACTTGGTTTCCCTAATGTTTTCAGACACGCTCTTTCCATCTATGTTGGTGGCATCGAGATTTGAGGACCTTCGTTTTTTGTGAATTTTTGAGAAAAGTCACGTGGTAAGTCGTTTTAAACGATTTTTTCAACTTTAAACGCTTGTAAAATAATTTCGGCCGATCCGATTGAACTCAAACTTGGTTTCCCTATGTTTTCAGACACGCTCTTTCCATCTATGTTGGTGGCATCGAGATTTGAGGACCTTCGTATTTTGTCAATTTTTGAGAAAACACCCAAGGTAGCTACCTGTGCCTTGTTTTTTCAACTTTAAACTGCTTGTAAAATAATTTCGGCCGATCCGATTGAACTCAAACTTGGTTTCCCTATGTTTTCAGACACGCTCTTTCCATCTACGTTGGTGGCATCGAGATTTGTGGACCTTCGTTTTTTGTGAATTTTTGAGAAAACTCACTTGGTAAGTCGTTTTAAACGATTTTTTCAACTTTAAATGCTTGTAAAATAATTTCCGCCGATCCGATTGAACTCAAACTTGGTTTCCCTATGTTTTCAGACACTCTCTTTCCATCTATGTTGGTGGCATCGAGATTTGAGGACCTTCGTTTTTTGTGAATTTTTGAGAAAAGTCACTTGGTAAGTCGTTTTAAACGATTTTTTCAACTTTAAACGCTTGTAAAATAAATTCGGCCGATCCGATTGAACTCAAACTTGGTTTCCCTATGTTTTCAGACACGCTCTTTCCATCTATGTTGGTGGCATCGGGATTTGAGGACCTTCGTTTTTTGTCAATTTTTGAGAAAACACCCAAGGTAGCTACCTGTGCCTTGTTTTTTCAACTTTAAACTGCTTGTAAAATAATTTCGGCCGATCCGATTGAACTCAAACTTGGTTTCCTTATGTTTTCAGACACGCTCTTTCCATCTATGTTGGTGGCATCGAGATTTGAGGACCTTCGTTTTTTGTGAATTTTTGAGAAAAGTCACGTGGTAAGTCGTTTTAAACGATTTTTTCAACTTTAAACTCGGATAAAATAAATTCGGCCGATCCGATTGAACTCAAACTTGGTTTCCCTATGTTTTCAGACACGCTCTTTCCATCTATGTTGGTGGCATCGAGATTTGAGGACCTTCGTTTTTGTGAATTTTTGAGAAAACATCACGTGGTAAGCTCCGTTCCTTAAACGATTTTTTCAACTTTAAATGCTTGTAAAATAATTTCGGCCGATCCGATTGAACTCAAACTTGGTTTCCCTATGTTTTCAGACACGCTCTTTCCATCTACGTTGGTGGCATCGAGATTTGTGGACCTTCGTTTTTTGTGAATTTTTGAGAAAACTCACTTGGTAAGTCGTTTTAAACGATTTTTTCAACTTTAAATGCTCTGTAAAATAATTTCCGCCGATCCGATTGAACTCAAACTTGGTTTCCCTATGTTTTCAGACACTCTCTTTCCATCTATGTTGGTGGCATCGAGATTTGAGGACCTTCGTTTTTTGTGAATTTTTGAGAAAAGTCACTTGGTAAGTCGTTTTAAACGATTTTTTCAACTTTAAACGCTTGTAAAATAAATTCGGCCGATCCGATTGAACTCAAACTTGGTTTCCCTATGTTTTCAGACACGCTCTTTCCATCTATGTTGGTGGCATCGAGATTTGAGGACCTTCGTTTTTTGTGAATTTTTGAGAAAAGTCACCCAAGGTAGCTACCTGTGCCTTCGTTTTTTCAACTTTAAACTCGGATAAAATAAATTCGGCCGATCCGATTGAACTCAAACTTGGTTTCCCTATGTTTTCAGACACGCTCTTTCCATCTATGTTGGTGGCATCGAGATTTGAGGACCTTCGTTTTTTGTGAATTTTTGAGAAAAGTCACGTGGTAAGTTGTTTTAAACGATCTTTTCAACTTTAAACGCTTGTAAAATAAATTCGGCCGATCCGATTGAACTCAAACTTGGTTTCCCTATGTTTTCAGACACGCTCTTTCCATCTATGTTGGTGGCATCGAGATTTGAGGACCTTCGTTTTTTGTCAATTTTTGAGAAAACTCACGTGGTAAGTCGTTTTAAACGATTTTTTCAACTTTAAACTCGGATAAAATAATTTCGGCCGATCCGATTGAACTCAAACTTGGTTTCCCTATGTTTTCAGACACGCTCTTTCCATCTATGTTGGTGGCATCGAGATTTGAGGACCTTCGTTTTTTGTCAATTTTTGAAAAACTCTCATGGTAAGTCGCTTTTGAACGATTTTTTCAACTTTAAACTCGGATAAAATAATTTCGGCCGATCCGATTGAACTCAAACTTGGTTTCCCTATGTTTTCAGACACGCTCTTTCCATCTATGTTGGTGGCATCGAGATTTGAGGACCTTCGTTTTTTGTCAATTTTTGAGAAAACACCCTAGGTAGCTACCTGTGCCTTGTTTTTTCAACTTTAAACTCGGATAAAATAATTTCGGCCGATCCGATTGAACTCAAACTTGGTTTCCCTATGTTTTCAGACACGCTCTTTCCATCTATGTTGGTGGCATCGAGATTTGAGGACCTTCGTTTTTTGTCAATTTTTGAGAAAAGTCACGTGGTAAGTCGTTTTAAACGATTTTTTTCAACTTTAAACGCTTGTAAAATAAATTCGGCCGATCCGATTGAACTCAAACTTGGTTTCCCTATGTTTTCAGACACGCTCTTTCCATTTATGTTGGTAGCATCGAGATTTGAGGACCTTCGTTTTTTGTCAATTTTTCAGAAAACACCCAAGGTAGCTACCTGTGCCTTGTTTTTTCAACTTTAAACTCGGATAAAATAAATTCGGCCGATCCGATTGAACTCAAACTTGGTTTCCCTATGTTTTCAGACACGCTCTTTCCATCTATGTTGGTGGCATCGAGATTTGAGGACCTTCGTTTTTTGTCAATTTTTGAAAAACTCTCATGGTAAGTCGCTTTTGAACGATTTTTTCAACTTTAAACTCGGATAAAATAATTTCGGCCGATCCGATTGAACTCAAACTTGGTTTCCCTATGTTTTCAGACACGCTCTTTCCATCTATGTTGGTGGCATCGAGATTTGAGGACCTTCGTTTTTTGTCAATTTTTGAGAAAACTCACTTGGTAGGTCGTTTTTTCAACTTTAAATGCTTGTAAAATAAATTCGGCCGATCCGATTGAACTCAAACTTGGTTTCCCTATGTTTTCAGACACGCTCTTTCCATCTATGTTGGTGGCATCGAGATTTGAGGACCTTCGTTTTTTGTTAATTTTTGAAAAAACTCACTTGGTAAGTCGTTTTTTCAACTCTAAACGCTTGTAAAATAAATTCGGCCGATCCGATTGAACTCAAACTTGGTTTCCCTATGTTTTCAGACACGCTCTTTCCATCTATGTTGGTGGCATCGAGATTTAAGGACCTTCGTTTTTTATCAATTTTTGAGAAAACTCACTTGGTAGGTCGTTTTTTCAACTTTAAATGCTTGTAAAATAAATTCGGCCGATCCGATTGAACTCAAACTTGGTTTCCCTATGTTTTCAGACACGCTCTTTCCATTTATGTTGGTAGCATCGAGATTTAAAGACTTTCGATTTTCATGATTTTTCAAAAAAAGTCCAAAGGTAGCTACCTGTGCCTTGTTTTTTCAACTTTAAACTCGGATAAAATAAATTCGGCCGATCCGATTGAACTCAAACTTGGTTTTCCTATGTTTTCAGACACGCTCTTTCCATCTATGTTGGTGGCATCGAGATTTGAGGACCTTCGTTTTTTGTCAATTTTTGAGAAAAGTCACGTGGTAAGTCGTTTTAAACGATTTTTTTCAACTTTAAACGCTTGTAAAATAAATTCGGCCGATCCGATTGAACTCAAACTTGGTTTTCCTATGTTTTCAGACACGCTCTTTCCATCCATGTTGGTGGCATCGAGATTTGAGGACCTTCGTTTTTTGTTAATTTTTGAAAAAACTCACTTGGTAAATCGTTTTTTCAACTCTAAACGCTTGTAAAATAAATTCGGCCGATCCGATTGAACTCAAACTTGGTTTCCCTATGTTTTCAGACACGCTCTTTCCATCTATGTTGGTGGCATCGAGATTTGAGGACCTTCGTTTTTTGTTAATTTTTGAAAAAACTCACTTTGTAAGTCGTTTTTTCAACTCTAAACGCTTGTAAAATAAATTCGGCCGATCCGATTGAACTCAAACTTGGTTTCCCTATGTTTTCAGACACGCTCTTTCCATCTATGTTGGTGGCATCGAGATTTAAGGACCTTCGTTTTTTATCAATTTTTGAGAAAACTCACTTGGTAGGTCGTTTTTTCAACTTTAAATGCTTGTAAAATAAATTCGGCCGATCCGATTGAACTCAAACTTGGTTTCCCTATGTTTTCAGACACGCTCTTTCCATCTATGTTGGTGGCATCGAGATTTGAGGACCTTCGTTTTTTGTTAATTTTTGAAAAAACTCACTTGGTAAGTCGTTTTTTCAACTCTAAACGCTTGTAAAATAAATTCGGCCGATCCGATTGAACTCAAACTTGGTTTCCCTATGTTTTCAGACACGCTCTTTCCATCTATGTTGGTGGCATCGAGATTTGAGAACCTTCGTTTTTTGTGAATTTTTGAGAAAAGTCACGTGGTAAGTCGTTTTAAACGATTTTTTCAACTTTAAATGCTTGTAACATAAATTCCGCCGATCAGATTGAACTCAAACTTGGTTTCCCTATGTTTTCAGACACGCTCTTTCCATCTATGTTGGTGGCATCGGGATTTGAGGACCTTCGTTTTTTGTCAATTTTTGAGAAAACACCCAAGGTAGCTACCTGTGCGTTGTTTTTTCAACTTTAAACTCGGATAAAATAATTTCGGCCGATCCGATTGAACTCAAACTTGGTTTCCTTATGTTTTCAGACACTGTCTCGCCATCTATGTTGGTGGCATCGAGATTTAAGGACCTTCGTTTTTTGTGAATTTTTGAGAAAAGTCACGTGGTAAGTCGTTTTAAACGATTTTTTCAACTTTAAACTCGGATAAAATAAATTCGGCCGATCCGATTGAACTCAAACTTGGTTTCCCTATGTTTTCAGACACGCTCTTTCCATCTATGTTGGTGGCATCGAGATTTGAGGACCTTCGTTTTTTGTGAATTTTTGAGAAAAGTCACGTGGTAAGTCGTTTTAAACGATTTTTTCAACTTTAAACTCGGATAAAATAAATTCGGCCGATCCGATTGAACTCAAACTTGGTTTCCCTATGTTTTCAGACACGCTCTTTCCATCTATGTTGGTGGCATCGAGATTTGAGGACCTTCGTTTTTTGTCAATTTTTGAGAAAACTCACTTGGTAAGTCGTTTTTTCAACTATAAATGCTTGTAAAATAATTTCCGCCGATCCGATTGAACTCTTTCGATCTATGTTGGTGGCATCGAGATTTGAGGACTTTCGTTTTGGTTCATATGGGAGTACAGGAAAAAGTTTAAAAAGTTAGTTTTACGAATAACTCCAATCAACGGCGTCCTCTGAGGTTCCAAGGGGTTTTTTCCGTTTCTCTACATCCTAAAGAATAGAAATATGTGCATTTTGTTTGAATTAATTGCAATTGGATTTTATTACATTTAAGAGTACAGGAACAAGTTTGAAAAAGTTTGAAAAAGTTTGAAAAAGTTGTTTTACGAATAACTCCAATCAACGGCGTCCTGTGAGCTCAGGAGGGGTTTTTTCCGTTTCTCTACATCCTAAAGAATAGAAATATGTGCATTTTGTTTGAATTAATTGCAATTGGATTTTATTACATTTAAGAGTACAGGAACAAGTTTGAAAAAGTTTGAAAAAGTTAGTTTTACGAATAACTCCAATCAACGGCGTCCTCTGAGGTTCCAAGGGGTTTTTTCCGTTTCTCTACATCCTAAAGAATAGAAATATGTGCATTTTGTTTGAATTAATTGCAATTGGATTTTATTACATTTAAGAGTACAGGAACAAGTTTGAAAAATTTGAAAAAGTTTGAAAAAGTTAGTTTTACGAATAACTCCAATCAACGGCGTCCTCTGAGGTTCCAAGGGGTTTTTTCCGTTTCTCTACATCCTAAAGAATAGAAATATGTGCATTTTGTTTGAATTAATTGCAATTGGATTTTATTACATTTAAGAGTACAGGAACAAGTTTGAAAAATTTGAAAAAGTTTGAAAAAGTTAGTTTTACGAATAACTCCAATCAACGGCGTCCTCTGAGGCTCCAGGAGGGGTTTTTTCCGTTTCTCTACATCCTAAAGAATAGAAATATGTGCATTTTGTTTGAATTAATTGCAATTGGATTTTATTACATTTAAGAGTACAGGAACAAGTTTGAGAAAAGTTTGAAAAAGTTAGTTTTACGAATAACTCCAATCAACGGCGTCCTCTGAGGTTCCAAGGGGTTTTTTCCGTTTCTCTACATCCTAAAGAATAGATATATGTGCATTTTGTTTGAATTAATTGCAATTGGATTTTATTACATTTAAGAGTACAGGAACAAGTTTGAAAAAGTTTGAAAAAGTTAGTTTTACGAATAACTCCAATCAACGGCGTCCTCTGAGGTTCCAAGGGGTTTTTTCCGTTTCTCTACATCCTAAAGAATAGATATATGTGCATTTTGTTTGAATTAATTGCAATTGGATTTTATTACATTTAAGAGTACAGGAACAAGTTTGAAAAAGTTTGAAAAAGTTAGTTTTACGAATAACTCCAATCAACGGCGTCCTGTGAGCTCAGGAGGGGTTTTTTCCGTTTCTCTACATCCTAAAGAATAGAAATATGTGCATTTTGTTTGAATTAATTGCAATTGGATTTTATAACATTTAAGAGTACAGGAACAAGTTTGAGAAAAGTTTGAAAAAGTTAGTTTTACGAATAACTTGAAACAACGGCGTCCTCTGAGTTCCAGGGGGTTTTTTCCGTTTCTCTACTTCCTAAAGAATATATCTATGTTCATTTTGTTTTATTCTGAGTGATTTCGATTTCTTATATATTTATTTTTACAGAATTGAGTTTAGGAAATATATGATAGTGTTTGTTTTTCCTTGTATTTCTCCCAATGTATAATTAAATGGCAAGGTATTCATTTTAATCTTTTTTTTTTACTTAAAAAATCTATAAGAGTAAGGGCGAAATTTAATATTTCTCAGTTAAATTTTTTCTTTATGTAAAGGGCATTGAATATTAAAATAAATTACAGTGTTTAGGTAAATCAGAATCGGATATTTTTTCTTATAATTAATAAATATATTGGGTGATTGCGGTCAACTACTGGGATTTCTCTATTCGTCAACACAAAGGCGGGAAATGAAAATGTAGACGCGTTGACTTCGGTCTGGCCACGTCATCCTTGAGAGGAGGAGGAGGAGGAGCGTAAGGCCGAGATGAGAATACAGCGTTGCCATTTTACATTAACCGTTGCCGTTGTTTTTATAAAAGAATTGAGAATTTGTGTGGTTTTCCAATGAAGAATGAGATTTTTGTTTGTTTGAATGTGAGAAAGTGTGATATTTATATTGAGTGAAGTGTTTTTAGCATATTATTATTAAAGGTAATCGGGTTGAAAATGTAATGTTGGTTATTATTCCCTATGAAGCGCAGCTGGCTGAGTTTTTAATGCCACGGTCATTTCTAGATAATCCTGATATAGAATGGATAAAGTTGGAGGACAAATTTTAGATTTTGTATTTACTAGGAATGCGCCGAATATTCGGTAGGTATTTGAAATTCAGTTTGTGTATTCGGTTCGAGTATGTCTATTATTTGCCTCAACTAAAAGAAAACCTTCATATGAAAGTAATGGAAAATAATTAAAGAGTTAATTAAAACCTTGTAAAATAAATTCCGCCTATCCGATTGAACTCAAACTTGGTTTTTCTATGTTTTCAGACACGTTCTTTCGATCTATGCTGGTGGCATCGAGATTTGAGGACTTTCGCCTTTCGTCAATTTATGAGAAAAGTCACGTGGTAAGTCGTTTTTTCAGATTTAAACGTTTGTAAAATAAATTCCGCCTATCCGATTGAACTCAAACTTGGTTTTTCTATGTTTTCAGACACGCTCTTTCGATCTATGCTGGTGGCATCGAGATTTGAGGACTTTCGTTTTGGTTCATATGGGAGTACAGGAACAAGTTTGAAAAAGTTTGAAAAAGTTAGTTTTACGAATAACTTGAAACAACGGCGTCCTCTGAGGTTCCAAGGGGTTTTTTCCGTTTCTCTACATCCTAAAGAATAGATATATGTGCATTTTGTTTGAATTAATTGCAATTGGATTTTATTACATTTAAGAGTACAGGAACAAGTTTGAAAAATTTGAAAAAGTTTGAAAAAGTTAGTTTTACGAATAACTCCAATCAACGGCGTCCTGTGAGCTCAGGAGGGGTTTTTTCCGTTTCTCTACATCCTAAAGAATAGATATATGTGCATTTTGTTTGAATTAATTGCAATTGGATTTTATTACATTTAAGAGTACAGGAACAAGTTTGAAAAATTTGAAAAAGTTTGAAAAAGTTAGTTTTACGAATAACTCCAATCAACGGCGTCCTCTGAGGTTCCAAGGGGTTTTTTCCGTTTCTCTACATCCTAAAGAATAGAAATATGTGCATTTTGTTTGAATTAATTGCAATTGGATTTTATTACATTTAAGAGTACAGGAACAAGTTTGAAAAAGTTTGAAAAAGTTTGAAAAAGTTAGTTTTACGAATAACTTGAAACAACGGCGTCCTCTGAGGTTCCAAGGGGTTTTTTCCGTTTCTCTACATCCTAAAGAATAGATATATGTGCATTTTGTTTGAATTAATTGCAATTGGATTTTATTACATTTAGGAGTACAGGAACAAGTTTGAAAAAGTTTGAAAAAGTTTGAAAAAGTTAGTTTTACGAATAACTCCAATCAACGGCGTCCTGTGAGCTCAGGAGGGGTTTTTTCCGTTTCTCTACATCCTAAAGAATAGATATATGTGCATTTTGTTTGAATTAATTGCAATTGGATTTTATTACATTTAAGAGTACAGGAACAAGTTTGAAAAAGTTTGAAAAAGTTAGTTTTACGAATAACTCCAATCAACGGCGTCCTGTGAGCTCAGGAGGGGTTTTTTCCGTTTCTCTACATCCTAAAGAATAGAAATATGTGCATTTTGTTTGAATTAATTGCAATTGGATTTTATTACATTTAGGAGTACAGGAACAAGTTTGAAAAATTTGAAAAGTTTGAAAAAGTTAGTTTTACGAATAACTTGAAACAACGGCGTCCTCTGAGGTTCGAAGGGGTTTTTTCCGTTTCTCTACATCCTAAAGAATAGATATATGTGCATTTTGTTTGAATTAATTGCAATTGGATTTTATTACATTTAAGAGTACAGGAACAAGTTTGAAAAAGTTTGAAAAAGTTAGTTTTACGAATAACTCCAATCAACGGCGTCCTCTGAGGTTCCAAGGGGTTTTTTCCGTTTCTCTACATCCTAAAGAATAGAAATATGTGCATTTTGTTTGAATTAATTGCAATTGGATTTTATTACATTTAAGAGTACAGGAACAAGTTTGAAAAAGTTTGAAAAAGTTAGTTTTACGAATAACTCCAATCAACGGCGTCCTGTGAGCTCAGGAGGGGTTTTTTCCGTTTCTCTACATCCTAAAGAATAGAAATATGTGCATTTTGTTTGAATTAATTGCAATTGGATTTTATTACATTTAAGAGTACAGGAACAAATTTGGAAAAGTTTGAAAAAGTTAGTTTTACGAATAACTCCAATCAACGGCGTCCTGTGAGCTCAGGAGGGGTTTTTTCCGTTTCTCTACATCCTAAAGAATAGAAATATGTGCATTTTGTTTGAATTAATTGCAATTGGATTTTATTACATTTAAGAGTACAGGAACAAGTTTGAAAATATTTGAAAAAGTTTGAAAAAGTTAGTTTTACGAATAACTTGAAACAACGGCGTCCTCTGAGGTTCCAAGGGGTTTTTTCCGTTTCTCTACATCCTAAACAATAGATATATGTGCATTTTGTTTGAATTAATTGCAATTGGATTTTATTACATTTAAGAGTACAGGAACAAGTTTGAAAAAGTTTCAAAAAGTTAGTTTTACGAATAACTTGAAACAACGGCGTCCTCTGAGGTTCCAAAGGGTTTTGTCCGTTTCTCTACATCCTAAAGAATAGAAATATGTGCATTTTGTTTGAATTAATTGCAATTCGATTTTATTACATTTAAGAGTACAGGAACAAGTTTGAAAAAGTTTCAAAAAGTTAGTTTTACGAATAACTCCAATCAACGGCGTCCTGTGAGGTTCCAAGGGGTTTTTTCCGTTTCTCTACATCCTAAAGAATAGAAATATGTGCATTTTGTTTGAATTAATTGCAATTGGATTTTATTACATTTAAGAGTACAGGAACAAGTTTGGAAAAGTTTGAAAAAGTTAGTTTTACGAATAACTTGAAACAACGGCGTCCTCTGAAGTTCCAAGGGGTTTTTTCCGTTTCTCTACTTCCTAAAGAATAGAAATATGTGCATTTTGTTTGAATTAATTGCAATTGGATTTTATTACATTAAAGAGTACAGGAACAAGTTTGAAAATATTTGAAAAAGTTTGAAAAAGTTAGTTTTACCAATAACTTGAAACAACGGCGTCCTCTGAGGTTCCAAGGGGTTTTTTCCGTTTCTCTACATCCTAAAGAATAGAAATATGTGCATTTTGTTTGAATTAATTGCAATTGGATTTTATTACATTTAAGAGTACAGGAACAAGTTTGGAAAAGTTTGAAAAAGTTAGTTTTACGAATAACTCCAATCAACGGCGTCCTCTGAGGTTCCAAGGGGTTTTTTCCGTTTCTCTACATCCTAAAGAATAGAAATATGTGCATTTTGTTTGAATTAATTGCAATTGGATTTTATTACATTTAAGAGTACAGGAACAAGTTTGAAAATATTTGAAAAAGTTTGAAAAAGTTTGAAAAAGTTAGTTTTACGAATAACTTGAAACAACGGCGTCCTCTTAGGTTCCAAGGGGTTTTTTCCGTTTCTCTACATCCTAAAGAATAGAAATATGTGCATTTTGTTTGAATTAATTGCAATTGGATTTTATTACATTAAAGAGTACAGGAACAAGTTTGAAAAAGTTTGAAAAAGTTAGTTTTACGAATAACTCCAATCAACGGCGTCCTGTGAGCTCAGGAGGGGTTTTTTCCGTTTCTCTACATCCTAAAGAATAGAAATATGTGCATTTTGTTTGAATTAATTGCAATTGGATTTTATTACATTTAAGAGTACAGGAACAAGTTTGAAAATATTTGAAAAAGTTTGAAAAAGTTAGTTTTACGAATAACTTGAAACAACGGCGTCCTCTGAGGTTCCAAGGGGTTTTTTCCGTTTCTCTACATCCTAAAGAATAGAAATATGTGCATTTTGTTTGAATTAATTGCAATTGGATTTTATTACATTTAAGAGTACAGGAACAAGTTTGAAAATATTTGAAAAAGTTTGAAAAAGTTAGTTTTACGAATAACTCCAATCAACGGCGTCCTCTGAGGTTCCAAGGGGTTTTTTCCGTTTCTCTACATCCTAAAGAATAGAAATATGTGCATTTTGTTTGAATTAATTGCAATTGGATTTTATTACATTTAAGAGTACAGGAACAAGTTTGAAAATATTTGAAAAAGTTTGAAAAAGTTAGTTTTACGAATAACTCGAAACAACGGCGTCCTCTGAGGTTCGAAGGGGTTTTTTCCGTTTCTCTACATCCTAAAGAATAGAAATATGTGCATTTTGTTTGAATTAATTGCAATTGGATTTTATTACATTTAAGAGTACAGGAACAAGTTTGAAAAAGTTTGAAAAAGTTAGTTTTACGAATAACTCCAATCAACGGCGTCCTGTGAGCTCAGGAGGGGTTTTTTCCGTTTCTCTACATCCTAAAGAATAGAAATATGTGCACTTTGTTTGAATTAATTGCAATTGGATTTTATTACATTAAAGAGTACAGGAACAAGTTTGAAAAAGTTTGAAAAAGTTAGTTTTACGAATAACTCCAATCAACGGCGTCCTGTGAGCTCAGGAGGGGTTTTTTCCGTTTCTCTACATCCTAAAGAATAGAAATATGTGCATTTTGTTTGAATTAATTGCAATTGGATTTTATTACATTTAAGAGTACAGGAACAAGTTTGAAAATATTTGAAAAAGTTTGAAAAAGTTAGTTTTACGAATAACTCCAATCAACGGCGTCCTCTGAGGTTCCAAGGGGTTTTTTCCGTTTCTCTACATCCTAAAGAATAGAAATATGTGCATTTTGTTTGAATTAATTGCAATTGGATTTTATTACATTTAAGAGTACAGGAACAAGTTTGAAAATATTTGAAAAAGTTTGAAAAAGTTAGTTTTACGAATAACTTGAAACAACGGCGTCCTCTGAGGTTCCAAGGGGTTTTTTCCGTTTCTCTACATCCTAAAGAATAGAAATATGTGCATTTTGTTTGAATTAATTGCAATTGGATTTTATTACATTTAAGAGTACAGGAACAAGTTTGAAAAAGTTTGAAAAAGTTAGTTTTACGAATAACTCCAATCAACGGCGTCCTGTGAGCTCAGGAGGGGTTTTTTCCGTTTCTCTACATCCTAAAGAATAGAAATATGTGCACTTTGTTTGAATTAATTGCAATTGGATTTTATTACATTAAAGAGTACAGGAACAAGTTTGAAAAAATTTGAAAAAGTTAGTTTTACGAATAACTCCAATCAACGGCGTCCTGTGAGCTCAGGAGGGGTTTTTTCCGTTTCTCTACATCCTAAAGAATAGAAATATGTGCATTTTGTTTGAATTAATTGCAATTGGATTTTATTACATTTAAGAGTACAGGAACAAGTTTGAAAATATTTGAAAAAGTTTGAAAAAGTTAGTTTTACGAATAACTCCAATCAACGGCGTCCTCTGAGGTTCCAAGGGGTTTTTTCCGTTTCTCTACATCCTAAAGAATAGAAATATGTGCATTTTGTTTGAATTAATTGCAATTGGATTTTATTACATTTAAGAGTACAGGAACAAGTTTGAAAATATTTGAAAAAGTTTGAAAAAGTTAGTTTTACGAATAACTTGAAACAACGGCGTCCTCTGAGGTTCCAAGGGGTTTTTTCCGTTTCTCTACATCCTAAAGAATAGAAATATGTGCATTTTGTTTGAATTAATTGCAATTGGATTTAATTACATTTAAGAGTACAGGAACAAGTTTGAAAATATTTGAAAAAGTTTGAAAAAGTTAGTTTTACGAATAACTCCAATCAACGGCGTCCTCTGAGGTTCCAAGGGGTTTTTTCCGTTTCTCTACATCCTAAAGAATAGAAATATGTGCATTTTGTTTGAATTAATTGCAATTGGATTTTATTACATTTAAGAGTACAGGAACAAGTTTGAAAAAGTTTGAAAAAGTTTGAAAAGTTAGTTTTACGAATAACTCCAATCAACGGCGTCCTCTGAGGTTCCAAGGGGTTTTTTCCGTTTCTCTACATCCTAAAGAATAGAAATATGTGCATTTTGTTTGAATTAATTGCAATTGGATTTTATTACATTTAAGAGTACAGGAACAAGTTTGAAAAGTTTGAAAAAGTTTGAAAAAGTTAGTTTTACGAATAACTCCAATCAACGGCGTCCTCTGAGGTTCCAAGGGGTTTTTTCCGTTTCTCTACATCCTAAAGAATAGAAATATGTGCATTTTGTTTGAATTAATTGCAATTGGATTTTATTACATTTAAGAGTACAGGAACAAGTTTGAAAAATTTGAAAAAGTTTGAAAAAGTTAGTTTTACGAATAACTTGAAACAACGGCGTCCTCTGAGGTTCCAAGGGGTTTTTTCCGTTTCTCTACATCCTAAAGAATAGATATATGTGCATTTTGTTTGAATTAATTGCAATTGGATTTTATTACATTTAAGAGTACAGGAACAAGTTTGAAAATATTTGAAAAAGTTTGAAAAAGTTAGTTTTACGAATAACTCCAATCAACGGCGTCCTGTGAGCTCAGGAGGGGTTTTTTCCGTTTCTCTACATCCTAAAGAATAGAAATATGTGCATTTTGTTTGAATTAATTGCAATTGGATTTTATTACATTTAAGAGTACAGGAACAAGTTTGAAAAAGTTTGAAAAAGTTAGTTTTACGAATAACTTGAAACAACGGCGTCCTCTGAGGTTCCAAGGGGTTTTTTCCGTTTCTCTACATCCTAAAGAATAGATATATGTGCATTTTGTTTGAATTAATTGCAATTGGATTTTATTACATTTAAGAGTACAGGAACAAGTTTGAAAAAGTTTGAAAAAGTTAGTTTTACGAATAACTCCAATCAACGGCGTCCTGTGAGCTCAGGAGGGGTTTTTTCCGTTTCTCTACATCCTAAAGAATAGAAATATGTGCATTTTGTTTGAATTAATTGCAATTGGATTTTATTACATTTAAGAGTACAGGAACAAGTTTGAAAAATTTGAAAAAGTTTGAAAAAGTTAGTTTTACGAATAACTCCAATCAACGGCGTCCTCTGAGGTTCCAAGGGGTTTTTTCCGTTTCTCTACATCCTAAAGAATAGAAATATGTGCATTTTGTTTGAATTAATTGCAATTGGATTTTATTACATTTAAGAGTACAGGAACAAGTTTGAAAAAGTTTGAAAAAGTTAGTTTTACGAATAACTCCAATCAACGGCGTCCTCTGAGGTTCGAAGGGGTTTTTTCCGTTTCTCTACATCCTAAAGAATAGATATATGTGCATTTTGTTTGAATTAATTGCAATTGGATTTTATTACATTTAAGAGTACAGGAACAAGTTTGAAAAAGTTTGAAAAAGTTAGTTTTACGAATAACTCCAATCAACGGCGTCCTGTGAGCTCAGGAGGGGTTTTTTCCGTTTCTCTACATCCTAAAGAATAGATATATGTGCATTTTGTTTGAATTAATTGCAATTGGATTTTATTACATTTAAGAGTACAGGAACAAGTTTGAAAATTTTGAAAAGTTTGAAAAAGTTAGTTTTACGAATAACTTGAAACAACGGCGTCCTCTGAGGTTCCAAGGGGTTTTTTCCGTTTCTCTACATCCTAAAGAATAGATATATGTGCATTTTGTTTGAATTAATTGCAATTGGATTTTATTACATTTAAGAGTACAGGAACAAGTTTGAAAGAAGTTTGAAAAAGTTAGTTTTACGAATAACTCCAATCAACGGCGTCCTGTGAGCTCAGGAGGGGTTTTTTCCGTTTCTCTACATCCTAAAGAATAGATATATGTGCATTTTGTTTGAATTAATTGCAATTGGATTTTATTACATTTAAGGGTACAGGAACAAGTTTGAAAAAGTTTGAAAAAGTTAGTTTTACGAATAACTCCAATCAACGGCGTCCTCTGAGGTTCCAAGGGGTTTTTTCCGTTTCTCTACATCCTAAAGAATAGATATATGTGCATTTTGTTTGAATTAATTGCAATTGGATTTTATTACATTTAAGAGTACAGGAACAAGTTTGAAAAAGTTTGAAAAAGTTTGAAAAAGTTAGTTTTACGAATAACTCCAATCAACGGCGTCCTGTGAGCTCAGGAGGGGTTTTTTCCGTTTCTCTACATCCTAAAGAATAGATATATGTGCATTTTGTTTGAATTAATTGCAATTGGATTTTATTACATTTAAGAGTACAGGAACAAGTTTGAAAAAGTTTGAAAAAGTTAGTTTTACGAATAACTCCAATCAACGGCGTCCTGTGAGCTCAGGAGGGGTTTTTTCCGTTTCTCTACATCCTAAAGAATAGATATATGTGCATTTTGTTTGAATTAATTGCAATTGGATTTTATTACATTTAAGAGTACAGGAACAAGTTTGAAAAAGTTTGAAAAAGTTTGAAAAAGTTAGTTTTACGAATAACTCCAATCAACGGCGTCCTCTGAGGCTCCAGGAGGGGTTTTTTCCGTTTCTCTACATCCTAAAGAATAGATATATGTGCATTTTGTTTGAATTAATTGCAATTGGATTTTATTACATTTAAGAGTACAGGAACAAGTTTGAAAAAGTTTGAAAAAGTTAGTTTTACGAATAACTTGAAACAACGGCGTCCTCTGAGGTTCCAAGGGGTTTTTTCCGTTTCTCTACTTCCTAAAGAATATATCTATGTTCATTTTGTTTTATTCTGAGTGATTTCGATTTCTTATATATTTATTTTTACAGAATTGAGTTTAGGAAATATATGATAGTGTTTGTTTTTCCTTGTATTTCTCCCAATGTATAATTAAATGGCAAGGTATTCATTTTAATCTTTTTTTTTTACTTAAAAAATCTATAAGAGTAAGGGCGAAATTTAATATTTCTCAGTTAAATTTTTTCTTTATGTAAAGGGCATTGAATATTAAAATAAATTACAGTGTTTAGGTAAATCAGAATCGGATATTTTTTCTTATAATTAATAAATATATTGGGTGATTGCGGTCAACTACTGGGATTTCTCTATTCGTCAACACAAAGGCGGGAAATGAAAATGTAGACGCGTTGACTTCGGTCTGGCGACGTCATCCTTGAGAGGAGGAGGAGGAGCGTAAGGCCGAGATGAGAATACAGCGTTGCCATTTTATATTAACCGTTGCCGTTGTTTTTATAAAAGAATTGAGAATTTGTGTGGTTTTCCAATGAAGAATGAGATTTTTGTTTGTTTGAATGTGAGAAAGTGTGATATTTATATTGAGTGAAGTGTTTTTAGCATATTATTATTAAAGGTAATCGGGTTGAAAATGTAATGTTGGTTATTATTCCCTATGAAGCGCAGCTGGCTGAGTTTTTAATGCCACGGTCATTTCTAGATAATCCTGATATAGAATGGATAAAGTTGGAGGACAAATTTTAGATTTTGTATTTACTAGGAATGCGCCGAATATTCGGTAGGTATTTGAAATTCAGTTTGTGTATTCGGTTCGAGTATGTCTATTATTTGCCTCAACTAAAAGAAAACCTTCATATGAAAGTAATGGAAAATAATTAAAGAGTTAATTAAAACCTTGTAAAATAAATTCCGCCTATCCGATTGAACTCAAACTTGGTTTTTCTATGTTTTCAGACACGTTCTTTCGATCTATGCTGGTGGCATCGAGATTTGAGGACTTTCGCCTTTCGTCAATTTATGAGAAAAGTCACGTGGTAAGTCGTTTTTTCAGATTTAAACGTTTGTAAAATAAATTCCGCCTATCCGATTGAACTCAAACTTGGTTTTTCTATGTTTTCAGACACGCTCTTTCGATCTATGCTGGTGGCATCGAGATTTGAGGACTTTCGTTTTGGTTCATATGGGAGTACAGGAAAAAGTTTGAAAAAGTTTGAAAAAGTTAGTTTTACGAATAACTTGAAACAACGGCGTCCTCTGAGGTTCCAAGGGGTTTTTTCCGTTTCTCTACATCCTAAAGAATAGATATATGTGCATTTTGTTTGAATTAATTGCAATTGGATTTTATTACATTTAAGAGTACAGGAACAAGTTTGAAAAATTTGAAAAAGTTTGAAAAAGTTAGTTTTACGAATAACTTGAAACAACGGCGTCCTCTGAGGTTCCAGGAGGGGTTTTTTCCGTTTCTCTACATCCTAAAGAATAGATATATGTGCATTTTGTTTGAATTAATTGCAATTCGATTTTATTACATTTAAGAGTACAGGAACAAGTTTGAAAAAGTTTGAAAAAGTTTGAAAAAGTTAGTTTTACGAATAACTCCAATCAACGGCGTCCTCTGAGGTTCCAAGGGGTTTTTTCCGTTTCTCTACATCCTAAAGAATAGATATATGTGCATTTTGTTTGAATTAATTGCAATTGGATTTTATTACATTTAAGAGTACAGGAACAAGTTTGAAAAAGTTTGAAAAAGTTTGAAAAAGTTAGTTTTACGAATAACTCCAATCAACGGCGTCCTCTGAGGTTCCAGGAGGGGTTTTTTCCGTTTCTCTACATCCTAAAGAATAGATATATGTGCATTTTGTTTGAATTAATTGCAATTGGATTTTATTACATTTAAGAGTACAGGAACAAGTTTAAAAAGTTTGAAAAAGTTTGAAAAAGTTAGTTTTACGAATAACTCCAATCAACGGCGTCCTGTGAGCTCAGGAGGGGTTTTTTCCGTTTCTCTACATCCTAAAGAATAGATATATGTGCATTTTGTTTGAATTAATTGCAATTGGATTTTATTACATTTAAGAGTACAGGAACAAGTTTGAAAATTTTGAAAAAGTTTGAAAAAGTTAGTTTTACGAATAACTCCAATCAACGGCGTCCTCTGAGGTTCCAAGGGGTTTTTTCCGTTTCTCTACATCCTAAAGAATAGATATATGTGCATTTTGTTTGAATTAATTGCAATTGGATTTTATTACATTTAAGAGTACAGGAACAAGTTTGAAAAAGTTTGAAAAAGTTTGAAAAAGTTAGTTTTACGAATAACTCCAATCAACGGCGTCCTCTGAGGTTCCAAGGGGTTTTTTCCGTTTCTCTACATCCTAAAGAATAGATATATGTGCATTTTGTTTGAATTAATTGCAATTGGATTTTATTACATTTAAGAGTACAGGAACAAGTTTGAAAAAGTTTGAAAAAGTTAGTTTTACGAATAACTCCAATCAACGGCGTCCTGTGAGCTCCAGGAGGGGTTTTTTCCGTTTCTCTACATCCTAAAGAATAGATATATGTGCATTTTGTTTGAATTAATTGCAATTGGATTTTATTACATTTAAGAGTACAGGAACAAGTTTGAAAAAGTTTGAAGTTAAAGTTAGTTTTACGAATAACTCCAATCAACGGCGTCCTCTGAGGTTCCAAGGGGTTTTTTCCGTTTCTCTACATCCTAAAGAATAGATATATGTGCATTTTGTTTGAATTAATTGCAATTGGATTTTATTACATTTAAGAGTACAGGAACAAGTTTGAAAAAGTTTGAAAAAGTTTGAAAAGTTAGTTTTACGAATAACTCCAATCAACGGCGTCCTGTGAGGTTCCAAGGGGTTTTTTCCGTTTCTCTACATCCTAAAGAATAGATATATGTGCATTTTGTTTGAATTAATTGCAATTGGATTTTATTACATTTAAGAGTACAGGAACAAGTTTGAAAAAGTTTGAAAAAGTTTGAAAAAGTTAGTTTTACGAATAACTCCAATCAACGGCGTCCTGTGAGCTCAGGAGGGGTTTTTTCCGTTTCTCTACATCCTAAAGAATAGATATATGTGCATTTTGTTTGAATTAATTGCAATTCGGATTTTATTACATTTAAGAGTACAGGAACAAGTTTGAAAAAGTTTGAAAAAGTTTGAAAAAGTTAGTTTTACGAATAACTCCAATCAACGGCGTCCTGTGAGCTCAGGAGGGGTTTTTTCCGTTTCTCTACATCCTAAAGAATAGATATATGTGCATTTTGTTTGAATTAATTGCAATTGGATTTTATTACATTTAAGAGTACAGGAACAAGTTTGAGAAAAGTTTGAAAAAGTTAGTTTTACGAATAACTCCAATCAACGGCGTCCTCTGAGGTTCCACGGGGTTTTTTCCGTTTCTCTACTTCCTAAAGAATATATCTATGTTCATTTTGTTTTATTCTGAGTGATTTCGATTTCTTATATATTTATTTTTACAGAATTGAGTTTAGGAAATATATGATAGTGTTTGTTTTTCCTTGTATTTCTCCCAATGTATAATTAAATGGCAAGGTATTCATTTTAATCTTTTTTTTTTACTTAAAAAATCTATAAGAGTAAGGGCGAAATTTAATATTTCTCAGTTAAATTTTTTCTTTATGTAAAGGGCATTGAATATTAAAATAAATTACAGTGTTTAGGTAAATCAGAATCGGATATTTTTTCTTATAATTAATAAATATATTGGGTGATTGCGGTCAACTACTGGGATTTCTCTATTCGTCAACACAAAGGCGGGAAATGAAAATGTAGACGCGTTGACTTCGGTCTGGCGACGTCATCCTTGAGAGGAGGAGGAGGAGCGTAAGGCCGAGATGAGAATACAGCGTTGCCATTTTATATTAACCGTTGCCGTTGTTTTTATAAAAGAATTGAGAATTTGTGTGGTTTTCCAATGAAGAATGAGATTTTTGTTTGTTTGAATGTGAGAAAGTGTGATATTTATATTGAGTGAAGTGTTTTTAGCATATTATTATTAAAGGTAATCGGGTTGAAAATGTAATGTTGGTTATTATTCCCTATGAAGCGCAGCTGGCTGAGTTTTTAATGCCACGGTCATTTCTAGATAATCCTGATATAGAATGGATAAAGTTGGAGGACAAATTTTAGATTTTGTATTTACTAGGAATGCGCCGAATATTCGGTAGGTATTTGAAATTCAGTTTGTGTATTCGGTTCGAGTATGTCTATTATTTGCCTCAACTAAAAGAAAACCTTCATATGAAAGTAATGGAAAATAATTAAAGAGTTAATTAAAACCTTGTAAAATAAATTCCGCCTATCCGATTGAACTCAAACTTGGTTTTTCTATGTTTTCAGACACGTTCTTTCGATCTATGCTGGTGGCATCGAGATTTGAGGACTTTCGCCTTTCGTCAATTTATGAGAAAAGTCACGTGGTAAGTCGTTTTTTCAGATTTAAACGTTTGTAAAATAAATTCCGCCTATCCGATTGAACTCAAACTTGGTTTTTCTATGTTTTCAGACACGCTCTTTCGATCTATGCTGGTGGCATCGAGATTTGAGGACTTTCGTTTTGGTTCATATGGGAGTACAGGAAAAGTTTGAAAAAGTTTGAAAAAGTTAGTTTTACGAATAACTTGAAACAACGGCGTCCTCTGAGGTTCCAAGGGGTTTTTTCCGTTTCTCTACATCCTAAAGAATAGATATATGTGCATTTTGTTTGAATTAATTGCAATTGGATTTTATTACATTTAAGAGTACAGGAACAAGTTTGAAAAATTTGAAAAAGTTTGAAAAAGTTAGTTTTACGAATAACTTGAAACAACGGCGTCCTCTGAGGTTCCAAGGGGTTTTTTCCGTTTCTCTACATCCTAAAGAATAGATATATGTGCATTTTGTTTGAATTAATTGCAATTGGATTTTATTACATTTAAGAGTACAGGAACAAGTTTGAAAAAGTTTGAAAAAGTTAGTTTTACGAATAACTCCAATCAACGGCGTCCTCTGAGGTTCCAAGGGGTTTTTTCCGTTTCTCTACATCCTAAAGAATAGATATATGTGCATTTTGTTTGAATTAATTGCAATTGGATTTTATTACATTTAAGAGTACAGGAACAAGTTTGAAAAAGTTTGAAAAAGTTTGAAAAAGTTAGTTTTACGAATAACTCCAATCAACGGCGTCCTCTGAGGTTCCAAGGGGTTTTTTCCGTTTCTCTACATCCTAAAGAATAGATATATGTGCATTTTGTTTGAATTAATTGCAATTGGATTTTATTACATTTAAGAGTACAGGAACAAGTTTGAAAAATTTGAAAAAGTTTGAAAAAGTTAGTTTTACGAATAACTTGAAACAACGGCGTCCTCTGAGGTTCCAAGGGGTTTTTTCCGTTTCTCTACATCCTAAAGAATAGATATATGTGCATTTTGTTTGAATTAATTGCAATTGGATTTTATTACATTTAAGAGTACAGGAACAAGTTTGGAAAAGTTTGAAAAAGTTAGTTTTACGAATAACTTGAAACAACGGCGTCCTCTGAGGTTCCAAGGGGTTTTTTCCGTTTCTCTACATCCTAAAGAATAGAAATATGTGCATTTTGTTTGAATTAATTGCAATTGGATTTTACTACATTTAAGAGTACAGGAACAAGTTTGAAAAAGTTTGAAAAAGTTTGAAAAAGTTAGTTTTACGAATAACTCCAATCAACGGCGTCCTGTGAGCTCAGGAGGGGTTTTTTCCGTTTCTCTACATCCTAAAGAATAGAAATATGTGCATTTTGTTTGAATTAATTGCAATTGGATTTTATTACATTTAAGAGTACAGGAACAAGTTTGAAAAAGTTTGAAAAAGTTAGTTTTACGAATAACTCCAATCAACGGCGTCCTGTGAGCTCAGGAGGGGTTTTTTCCGTTTCTCTACATCCTAAAGAATAGAAATATGTGCATTTTGTTTGAATTAATTGCAATTGGATTTTATGACATTTAAGAGTACAGGAACAAGTTTGAAAAAGTTTGAAAGTTAGTTAGTTTTACGAATAACTCCAATCAACGGCGTCCTCTGAGGTTCCAAGGGGTTTTTTCCGTTTCTCTACATCCTAAAGAATAGAAATATGTGCATTTTGTTTGAATTAATTGCAATTGGATTTTATTACATTTAAGAGTACAGGAACAAGTTTGAAAAAGTTTGAAAAAGTTAGTTTTACGAATAACTTGAAACAACGGCGTCCTGTGAGGTTCCAAGGGGTTTTTTCCGTTTCTCTACATCCTAAAGAATAGATATATGTGCATTTTGTTTGAATTAATTGCAATTGGATTTTATTACATTTAAGAGTACAGGAACAAGTTTGGAAAAGTTTGAAAAAGTTAGTTTTACGAATAACTTGAAACAACGGCGTCCTCTGAGGTTCCAAGGGGTTTTTTCCGTTTCTCTACATCCTAAAGAATAGATATATGTGCATTTTGTTTGAATTAATTGCAATTGGATTTTATGACATTTAAGAGTACAGGAACAAGTTTGAAAAAGTTTGAAAGTTAGTTAGTTTTACGAATAACTCCAATCAACGGCGTCCTCTGAGGTTCCAAGGGGTTTTTTCCGTTTCTCTACATCCTAAAGAATAGATATATGTGCATTTTGTTTGAATTAATTGCAATTGGATTTTATTACATTTAAGAGTACAGGAACAAGTTTGAAAAAGTTTGAAAAAGTTTGAAAAAGTTAGTTTTACGAATAACTCCAATCAACGGCGTCCTGTGAGCTCAGGAGGGGTTTTTTCCGTTTCTCTACATCCTAAAGAATAGATATATGTGCATTTTGTTTGAATTAATTGCAATTGGATTTTATTACATTTAAGAGTACAGGAACAAGTTTGAAAAAGTTTGAAAAAGTTTGAAAAAGTTAGTTTTACGAATAACTCCAATCAACGGCGTCCTCTGAGGCTCCAGGAGGGGTTTTTTCCGTTTCTCTACATCCTAAAGAATAGATATATGTGCATTTTGTTTGAATTAATTGCAATTCGATTTTATTACATTTAAGGGTACAGGAACAAGTTTGAAAAAGTTTCAAAAAGTTAGTTTTACGAATAACTTGAAACAACGGCGTCCTCTGAGGTTCCAAGGGGTTTTGTCCGTTTCCCTACATCCTAAAGAATAGATATATGTGCATTTTGTTTGAATTAATTGCAATTCGATTTTACTACATTTAAGGGTACAGGAACAAGTTTGAAAAAGTTTCAAGTTAGTTAGTTTTACGAATAACTCCAATCAACGGCGTCCTCTGAGGTTCCAAGGGGTTTTTTCCGTTTCTCTACATCCTAAAGAATAGATATATGTGCATTTTGTTTGAATTAATTGCAATTCGATTTTATTACATTTAAGAGTACAGGAACAAGTTTGAAAAAGTTTGAAAAAGTTAGTTTTACGAATAACTTGAAACAACGGCGTCCTCTGAGGTTCCAAGGGGTTTTTTCCGTTTCTCTACATCCTAAAGAATAGATATATGTGCATTTTGTTTGAATTAATTGCAATTCGATTTTATTACATTTAAGAGTACAGGAACAAGTTTGAAAAAGTTTGAAAAAGTTAGTTTTACGAATAACTGCCAATCAACGGCGTCCTGTGAGCTCAGGAGGGGTTTTTTCCGTTTCTCTACATCCTAAAGAATAGATATATGTGCATTTTGTTTGAATTAATTGCAATTGGATTTTATTACATTTAAGAGTACAGGAACAAGTTTGAAAAAGTTTGAAAAAGTTAGTTTTACGAATAACTTGAAACAACGGCGTCCTCTGAGGTTCCAAGGGGTTTTTTCCGTTTCTCTACATCCTAAAGAATAGATATATGTGCATTTTGTTTGAATTAATTGCAATTGGATTTTATTACATTTAAGAGTACAGGAACAAGTTTGAAAAATTTGAAAAAGTTTGAAAAAGTTAGTTTTACGAATAACTTGAAACAACGGCGTCCTCTGAGGTTCCAAGGGGTTTTTTCCGTTTCTCTACATCCTAAAGAATAGATATATGTGCATTTTGTTTGAATTAATTGCAATTGGATTTTATTACATTTAAGAGTACAGGAACAAGTTTGAAAATAGTTTGAAAAAGTTTGAAAAAGTTAGTTTTACGAATAACTTGAAACAACGGCGTCCTCTGAGGTTCCAAGGGGTTTTTTCCGTTTCTCTACATCCTAAAGAATAGATATATGTGCATTTTGTTTGAATTAATTGCAATTGGATTTTATTACATTTAAGAGTACAGGAACAAGTTTGAAAAAGTTTGAAAAAGTTAGTTTTACGAATAACTTGAAACAACGGCGTCCTCTGAGGTTCCAAGGGGTTTTTTCCGTTTCTCTACATCCTAAAGAATAGATATATGTGCATTTTGTTTGAATTAATTGCAATTCGGATTTTATTACATTTAAGAGTACAGGAACAAGTTTGAAAAAGTTTGAAAAAGTTAGTTTTACGAATAACTCCAATCAACGGCGTCCTCTGAGGTTCCAAGGGGTTTTTTCCGTTTCTCTACATCCTAAAGAATAGATATATGTGCATTTTGTTTGAATTAATTGCAATTGGATTTTATTACATTTAAGAGTACAGGAACAAGTTTGAAAAAGTTTGAAAAAGTTAGTTTTACGAATAACTTGAAACAACGGCGTCCTGTGAGCTCAGGGGGGTTTTTTCCGTTTCTCTACATCCTAAAGAATAGATATATGTGCATTTTGTTTGAATTAATTGCAATTGGATTTTATTACATTTAAGAGTACAGGAACAAGTTTGATTAAAAGTTTGAAAAAGTTAGTTTTACGAATAACTCCAATCAACGGCGTCCTCTGAGGTTCCAAGGGGTTTTTTCCGTTTCTCTACATCCTAAAGAATAGATATATGTGCATTTTGTTTGAATTAATTGCAATTCGGATTTTATTACATTTAAGGGTACAGGAACAAGTTTGAAAAAGTTTGAAAAAGTTAGTTTTACGAATAACTCCAATCAACGGCGTCCTGTGAGGTTCCAAGGGGTTTTTTCCGTTTCTCTACATCCTAAAGAATAGATATATGTGCATTTTGTTTGAATTAATTGCAATTGGATTTTATTACATTTAAGAGTACAGGAACAAGTTTGAAAAAGTTTGAAAAAGTTTGAAAAAGTTAGTTTTACGAATAACTCCAATCAACGGCGTCCTGTGAGCTCAGGAGGGGTTTTTTCCGTTTCTCTACATCCTAAAGAATAGATATATGTGCATTTTGTTTGAATTAATTGCAATTCGATTTTATTACATTTAAGAGTACAGGAACAAGTTTGAAAAAGTTTGAAAAAGTTTGAAAAAGTTAGTTTTACGAATAACTCCAATCAACGGCGTCCTCTGAGGTTCCAAGGGGTTTTTTCCGTTTCTCTACATCCTAAAGAATAGATATATGTGCATTTTGTTTGAATTAATTGCAATTCGATTTTATTACATTTAAGAGTACAGGAACAAGTTTGAAAAAGTTTGAAAAAGTTAGTTTTACGAATAACTTGAAACAACGGCGTCCTCTGAGGTTCCACGGGGTTTTTTCCGTTTCTCTACTTCCTAAAGAATATATCTATGTTCATTTTGTTTTATTCTGAGTGATTTCGATTTCTTATGTATATATTTTTACAGAATTGAGTTTAGGAAATTTATGATAGTGTTTGTTTTTCCTTGTATTTCTCCCAATGTATAATTAAATGGCAAGATATTCATTTTAATCTTTTTTTTTTTACTTAAAAAATCTATAAGAGTAAGGGCGAAATTTAATATTTCTCAGTTAAATTTTTTCTTTATATAAAGGGCATTGAATATTAAAATAAATTACAGTGTTTAGGTAAATCAGAATCGGATATTTTTTCTTATAATTAATAAATATATTGGGTGATTGCGGTCAACTACTGGGATTTCTCTATTCGTCAACACAAAGGCGGGAAATGAAAATGTAGACGCGTTGACTTCGGTCTGGCGACGTCATCCTTGAGAGGAGGAGGAGGAGCGTAAGGCCGAGATGAGAATACAGCGTTGCCATTTTATATTAACCGTTGCCGTTGTTTTTATAAAAGAATTGAGAATTTGTGTGGTTTTGCAATGAAGAATGAGATTTTTGTTTGTTTGAATGTGAGAAAATGTGATATTTATATAGAGTGAAGTGTTTTTAGCATATTATTATTAAAGGTAATCGGGTTGAAAATGTAATGTTGGTTATTATTCCCTATGAAGCGCAGCTGGCTGAGTTTTTAATGCCACGGTCATTTCTAGATAATCCTGATGTAGAATGGATAAAGTTGGAGGACAAATTTTGGATTTTGTATTTACTAGGAATGCGCCGAATATTCGGTAGGTATTTGAAATTCAGTTTGTGTATTCGGTTCGAGTATGTCTATTATTTGCCTCAACTAAAAGAAAACCTTCATATGAAAGTAATGGAAAATAATTAAAGAGTTAATTAAAACCTTGTAAAATAAATTCCGCCTATCCGATTGAACTCAAACTTGGTTTTTCTATGTTTTCAGACGCGTTCTTTCGATCTATGCTGGTGGCATCGAGATTTGAGGACTTTCGCCTTTCGTCAATTTATGAGAAAAGTCACGTGGTAAGTCGTTTTTTCAGATTTAAACGTTTGTAAAATAAATTCCGCCTATCCGATTGAACTCAAACTTGGTTTTTCTATGTTTTCAGACACGCTCTTTCGATCTATGCTGGTGGCATCGAGATTTGAGGACTTTCGTTTTGGTTCATATGGGAGTACAGGAAAAAGTTTGAAAAAGTTTGAAAAAGTTAGTTTTACGAATAACTCCAATCAACGGCGTCCTCTGAGGTTCCAAGGGGTTTTTTCCGTTTCTCTACATCCTAAAGAATAGATATATGTGCATTTTGTTTGAATTAATTGCAATTGGATTTTATTACATTTAAGAGTACAGGAACAAGTTTGAAAAAGTTTGAAAAAGTTTGAAAAAGTTAGTTTTACGAATAACTTGAAACAACGGCGTCCTCTGAGGTTCCAAGGGGTTTTTTCCGTTTCTCTACATCCTAAAGAATAGATATATGTGCATTTTGTTTGAATTAATTGCAATTCGATTTTATTACATTTAAGAGTACAGGAACAAGTTTGAAAAATTTGAAAAAGTTTGAAAAAGTTAGTTTTACGAATAACTCCAATCAACGGCGTCCTCTGAGGTTCCAAGGGGTTTTTTCCGTTTCTCTACATCCTAAAGAATAGATATATGTGCATTTTGTTTGAATTAATTGCAATTGGATTTTATTACATTTAAGAGTACAGGAACAAGTTTGAAAAATTTGAAAAAGTTTGAAAAAGTTAGTTTTACGAATAACTTGAAACAACGGCGTCCTCTGAGGTTCCAAGGGGTTTTTTCCGTTTCTCTACATCCTAAAGAATAGATATATGTGCATTTTGTTTGAATTAATTGCAATTCGATTTTACTACATTTAAGGGTACAGGAACAAGTTTGAAAAAGTTTGAAAAAGTTTGAAAAAGTTAGTTTTACGAATAACTCCAATCAACGGCGTCCTCTGAGGCTCCAGGAGGGGTTTTTTCCGTTTCTCTACATCCTAAAGAATAGATATATGTGCATTTTGTTTGAATTAATTGCAATTGGATTTTATTACATTTAAGAGTACAGGAACAAGTTTGAAAAAGTTTGGAAAAGTTTGAAAAAGTTAGTTTTACGAATAACTTGAAACAACGGCGTCCTCTGAGGTTCCAAGGGGTTTTTTCCGTTTCTCTACATCCTAAAGAATAGATATATGTGCATTTTGTTTGAATTAATTGCAATTCGATTGTATTACATTTAAGAGTACAGGAACAAGTTTGAAAAAGTTTGAAAAAGTTAGTTTTACGAATAACTCCAATCAACGGCGTCCTCTGAGGCTCCAGGAGGGGTTTTTTCCGTTTCTCTACATCCTAAAGAATAGATATATGTGCATTTTGTTTGAATTAATTGCAATTGGATTTTATTACATTTAAGAGTACAGGAACAAGTTTGAAAAAGTTTGAAAAAGTTTGAAAAAGTTAGTTTTACGAATAACTCCAATCAACGGCGTCCTCTGAGGCTCCAGGTGGGGTTTTTTCCGTTTCTCTACATCCCAAAGAATAGATATATGTGCATTTTGTTTGAATTAATTGCAATTGGATTTTATGACATTTAAGGGTACAGGAACAAGTTTGTAAAAGTTTGAAAAAGTTAGTTTTACGAATAACTCCAATCAACGGCGTCCTCTGAGGCTCCAGGAGGGGTTTTTTCCGTTTCTCTACATCCTAAAGAATAGATATATGTGCATTTTGTTTGAATTAATTGCAATTCGATTTTACTACATTTAAGGGTACAGGAACAAGTTTGAAAAAGTTTCAAGTTAGTTAGTTTTACGAATAACTCCAATCAACGGCGTCCTCTGAGGTTCCAAGGGGTTTTTTCCGTTTCTCTACATCCTAAAGAATAGATATATGTGCATTTTGTTTGAATTAATTGCAATTCGATTTTATTACATTTAAGAGTACAGGAACAAGTTTGAAAAAGTTTGAAAAAGTTTGAAAAAGTTAGTTTTACGAATAACTCCAATCAACGGCGTCCTCTGAGGCTCCAGGAGGGGTTTTTTCCGTTTCTCTACATCCTAAAGAATAGATATATGTGCATTTTGTTTGAATTAATTGCAATTCGATTTTATTACATTTAAGAGTACAGGAACAAGTTTGAAAAAGTTTCAAAAAGTTAGTTTTACGAATAACTCCAATCAACGGCGTCCTCTGAGGCTCCAGGAGGGGTTTTGTCCGTTTCCCTACATCCTAAAGAATAGATATATGTGCATTTTGTTTGAATTAATTGCAATTCGATTTTATTACATTTAAGAGTACAGGAACAAGTTTGAAAAAGTTTGAAAACGTTTGAAAAAGTTAGTTTTACGAATAACTCCAATCAACGGCGTCCTCTGAGGTTCCAAGGGGTTTTTTCCGTTTCTCTACATCCTAAAGAATAGATATATGTGCATTTTGTTTGAATTAATTGCAATTGGATTTTATTACATTTAAGAGTACAGGAACAAGTTTGAAAAAGTTTGAAAAAGTTAGTTTTACGAATAACTTGAAACAACGGCGTCCTGTGAGCTCAGGAGGGGTTTTTTCCGTTTCTCTACATCCTAAAGAATAGATATATGTGCATTTTGTTTGAATTAATTGCAATTCGATTTTATTACATTTAAGGGTACAGGAACAAGTTTGAAAAAGTTTCAAGTTATTAGTTTTACGAATAACTCCAATCAACGGCGTCCTCTGAGGTTCCAAGGGGTTTTTTCCGTTTCTCTACATCCTAAAGAATAGATATATGTGCATTTTGTTTGAATTAATTGCAATTGGATTTTATTACATTTAAGAGTACAGGAACAAGTTTGAAAAAGTTTGAAAAAGTTAGTTTTACGAATAACTTGAAACAACGGCGTCCTCTGAGGTTCCAAGGGGTTTTTTCCGTTTCTCTACATCCTAAAGAATAGATATATGTGCATTTTGTTTGAATTAATTGCAATTGGATTTTATTACATTTAAGAGTACAGGAACAAGTTTGAAAAAGTTTGAAAAAGTTAGTTTTACGAATAACTCCAATCAACGGCGTCCTCTGAGGTTCCAAGGGGTTTTTTCCGTTTCTCTACATCCTAAAGAATAGATATATGTGCATTTTGTTTGAATTAATTGCAATTCGATTTTATTACATTTAAGAGTACAGGAACAAGTTTGAAAAAGTTTGAAAAAGTTTGAAAAAGTTAGTTTTACGAATAACTCCAATCAACGGCGTCCTCTGAGGTTCCAAGGGGTTTTTTCCGTTTCTCTACATCCTAAAGAATAGATATATGTGCATTTTGTTTGAATTAATTGCAATTGGATTTTATTACATTTAAGAGTACAGGAACAAGTTTGGAAAAGTTTGAAAAAGTTAGTTTTACGAATAACTTGAAACAACGGCGTCCTCTGAGTTCCAAGGGGTTTTTTCCGTTTCTCTACTTCCTAAAGAATATATCTATGTTCATTTTGTTTTATTCTGAGTGATTTCGATTTCTTATGTATATATTTTTACAGAATTGAGTTTAGGAAATTTATGATAGTGTTTGTTTTTCCTTGTATTTCTCCCAATGTATAATTAAATGGCAAGATATTCATTTTAATCTTTTTTTTTTTACTTAAAAAATCTATAAGAGTAAGGGCGAAATTTAATATTTCTCAGTTAAATTTTTTCTTTATATAAAGGGCATTGAATATTAAAATAAATTACAGTGTTTAGGTAAATCAGAATCGGATATTTTTTCTTATAATTAATAAATATATTGGGTGATTGCGGTCAACTACTGGGATTTCTCTATTCGTCAACACAAAGGCGGGAAATGAAAATGTAGACGCGTTGACTTCGGTCTGGCGACGTCATCCTTGAGAGGAGGAGGAGGAGCGTAAGGCCGAGATGAGAATACAGCGTTGCCATTTTATATTAACCGTTGCCGTTGTTTTTATAAAAGAATTGAGAATTTGTGTGGTTTTGCAATGAAGAATGAGATTTTTGTTTGTTTGAATGTGAGAAAATGTGATATTTATATAGAGTGAAGTGTTTTTAGCATATTATTATTAAAGGTAATCGGGTTGAAAATGTAATGTTGGTTATTATTCCCTATGAAGCGCAGCTGGCTGAGTTTTTAATGCCACGGTCATTTCTAGATAATCCTGATATAGAATGGATAAAGTTGGAGGACAAATTTTGGATTTTGTATTTACTAGGAATGCGCCGAATATTCGGTAGGTATTTGAAATTCAGTTTGTGTATTCGGTTCGAGTATGTCTATTATTTGCCTCAACTAAAAGAAAACCTTCATATGAAAGTAATGGAAAATAATTAAAGAGTTAATTAAAACCTTGTAAAATAAATTCCGCCTATCCGATTGAACTCAAACTTGGTTTTTCTATGTTTTCAGACGCGTTCTTTCGATCTATGCTGGTGGCATCGAGATTTGAGGACTTTCGCCTTTCGTCAATTTATGAGAAAAGTCACGTGGTAAGTCGTTTTTTCAGATTTAAACGTTTGTAAAATAAATTCCGCCTATCCGATTGAACTCAAACTTGGTTTTTCTATGTTTTCAGACACGCTCTTTCGATCTATGCTGGTGGCATCGAGATTTGAGGACTTTCGTTTTGGTTCATATGGGAGTACAGGAAAAAGTTTGAAAAAGTTTGAAAAAGTTAGTTTTACGAATAACTCCAATCAACGGCGTCCTCTGAGGTTCCAAGGGGTTTTTTCCGTTTCTCTACATCCTAAAGAATAGATATATGTGCATTTTGTTTGAATTAATTGCAATTGGATTTTATTACATTTAAGAGTACAGGAACAAGTTTGAAAAGAGTTTGAAAAAGTTAGTTTTACGAATAACTCCAATCAACGGCGTCCTGTGAGCTCAGGAGGGGTTTTTTCCGTTTCTCTACATCCTAAAGAATAGATATATGTGCATTTTGTTTGAATTAATTGCAATTCGGATTTTATTACATTTAAGGGTACAGGAACAAGTTTGAAAAAGTTTGAAAAAGTTTGAAAAAGTTAGTTTTACGAATAACTCCAATCAACGGCGTCCTCTGAGGTTCCAAGGGGTTTTTTCCGTTTCTCTACATCCTAAAGAATAGATATATGTGCATTTTGTTTGAATTAATTGCAATTGGATTTTATTACATTTAAGGGTACAGGAACTAAAAGTTTGAAAAAGTTTGAAAAAGTTAGTTTTACGAATAACTCCAATCAACGGCGTCCTGTGAGCTCAGGAGGGGTTTTTTCCGTTTCTCTACATCCTAAAGAATAGATATATGTGCATTTTGTTTGAATTAATTGCAATTCGATTTTATTACATTTAAGGGTACAGGAACAAGTTTGAAAAAGTTTGAAAAAGTTTGAAAAAGTTAGTTTTACGAATAACTCCAATCAACGGCGTCCTGTGAGCTCAGGAGGGGTTTTTTCCGTTTCTCTACATCCTAAAGAATAGATATATGTGCATTTTGTTTGAATTAATTGCAATTGGATTTTATTACATTTAAGAGTACAGGAACAAGTTTGAGAAAAGTTTGAAAAAGTTAGTTTTACGAATAACTTGAAACAACGGCGTCCTCTGAGGTTCCAAGGGGTTTTTTCCGTTTCTCTACATCCTAAAGAATAGATATATGTGCATTTTGTTTGAATTAATTGCAATTCGATTTTATTACATTTAAGAGTACAGGAACAAGTTTGAAAAAGTTTGAAAAAGTTAGTTTTACGAATAACTCCAATCAACGGCGTCCTCTGAGGTTCCAAGGGGTTTTTTCCGTTTCTCTACATCCTAAAGAATAGATATATGTGCATTTTGTTTGAATTAATTGCAATTGGATTTTATTACATTTAAGAGTACAGGAACAAGTTTGAAAAAGTTTGAAAAAGTTAGTTTTACGAATAACTCCAATCAACGGCGTCCTGTGAGCTCAGGAGGGGTTTTTTCCGTTTCTCTACATCCTAAAGAATAGATATATGTGCATTTTGTTTGAATTAATTGCAATTGGATTTTATTACATTTAAGAGTACAGGAACAAGTTTGAAAAATTTGAAAAAGTTTGAAAAAGTTAGTTTTACGAATAACTTGAAACAACGGCGTCCTCTGAGGTTCCAAGGGGTTTTTTCCGTTTCTCTACATCCTAAAGAATAGATATATGTGCATTTTGTTTGAATTAATTGCAATTCGATTGTATTACATTTAAGGGTACAGGAACAAGTTTGAAAAAGTTTGAAAAAGTTAGTTTTACGAATAACTCCAATCAACGGCGTCCTGTGAGCTCAGGAGGGGTTTTTTCCGTTTCTCTACATCCTAAAGAATAGATATATGTGCATTTTGTTTGAATTAATTGCAATTCGATTTTATTACATTTAAGTAGTACAGGAACAAGTTTGAAAAAGTTTGAAAAAGTTTGAAAAAGTTAGTTTTACCAATAACTCCAATCAACGGCGTCCTCTGAGGTTCCAAGGGGTTTTTTCCGTTTCTCTACATCCTAAAGAATAGATATATGTGCATTTTGTTTGAATTAATTGCAATTCGATTGTAATTACATTTAAGAGTACAGGAACAAGTTTGAAAAAGTTTGAAAAAGTTAGTTTTACGAATAACTCCAATCAACGGCGTCCTCTGAGGTTCCAAGGGGTTTTTTCCGTTTCTCTACATCCTAAAGAATAGATAGATGTGCATTTTGTTTGAATTAATTGCAATTGGATTTTATTACATTTAAGAGTACAGGAACAAGTTTGAAAATATTTGAAAAAGTTTGAAAAAGTTAGTTTTACCAATAACTCCAATCAACGGCGTCCTCTGAGGCTCCAGGAGGGGTTTTTTCCGTTTCTCTACATCCTAAAGAATAGATATATGTGCATTTTGTTTGAATTAATTGCAATTGGATTTTACTACATTTAAGGGTACAGGAACAAGTTTGAAAATATTTGAAAAAGTTTGAAAATATTTGAAAAAGTTTGAAAAAGTTTGAAAAAGTTAGTTTTACGAATAACTCCAATCAACGGCGTCCTCTGAGGTTCCAAGGGGTTTTTTCCGTTTCTCTACATCCTAAAGAATAGATATATGTGCATTTTGTTTGAATTAATTGCAATTGGATTTTATTACATTTAAGAGTACAGGAACAAGTTTGAAAATAGTTTGAAAAAGTTTGAAAAAGTTAGTTTTACCAATAACTTGAAACAACGGCGTCCTCTGAGGTTCCAAGGGGTTTTTTCCGTTTCTCTACATCCTAAAGAATAGATATATGTGCATTTTGTTTGAATTAATTGCAATTGGATTGTACTACATTTAAGGGTACAGGAACAAGTTTGAAAATGTTTCAAGTTAGTTAGTTTTACGAATAACTCCAATCAACGGCGTCCTGTGAGGCTCCAGGAGGGGTTTTTTCCGTTTCTCTACATCCTAAAGAATAGATATATGTGCATTTTGTTTGAATTAATTGCAATTGGATTTTACTACATTTAAGGAGTACAGGAACAAGTTTGAAAATATTTGAAAAGTTTTGAAAAAGTTAGTTTTACGAATAACTCCAATCAACGGCGTCCTCTGAGGTTCCAAGGGGTTTTTTCCGTTTCTCTACATCCCAAAGAATAGATATATGTGCATTTTGTTTGAATTAATTGCAATTGGATTTTATTACATTTAAGGGTACAGGAACAAGTTTGGAAAAGATTTGAAAAAGTTTGAAAAAGTTAGTTTTACGAATAACTTGAAACAACGGCGTCCTCTGAGGTTCCAAGGGGTTTTTTCCGTTTCTCTACATCCTAAAGAATAGATATATGTGCATTTTGTTTGAATTAATTGCAATTCGATTTTACTACATTTAAGGGTACAGGAACAAGTTTGAAAATAGTTTGCAAAAGTTTGAATAAGTTAGTTTTACGAATAACTCCAATCAACGGCGTCCTCTGAGGTTCCAAGGGGTTTTTTCCGTTTCTCTACATCCTAAAGAATAGATATATGTGCATTTTGTTTGAATTAATTGCAATTGGATTTTATTACATTTAAGAGTACAGGAACAAGTTTGAAAAATTTGAAAAAGTTTGAAAAAGTTAGTTTTACGAATAACTTGAAACAACGGCGTCCTCTGAGGTTCCAAGGGGTTTTTTCCGTTTCTCTACATCCTAAAGAATAGATATATGTGCATTTTGTTTGAATTAATTGCAATTGGATTTTATTACATTTAAGAGTACAGGAACAAGTTTGGAAAAGTTTGAAAAAGTTAGTTTTACGAATAACTCCAATCAACGGCGTCCTGTGAGCTCAGGAGGGGTTTTTTCCGTTTCTCTACATCCTAAAGAATAGATATATGTGCATTTTGTTTGAATTAATTGCAATTGGATTTTATTACATTTAAGAGTACAGGAACAAGTTTGAAAAAGTTTGAAAAAGTTAGTTTTACGAATAACTCCAATCAACGGCGTCCTCTGAGGTTCCAAGGGGTTTTTTCCGTTTCTCTACATCCTAAAGAATAGATATATGTGCATTTTGTTTGAATTAATTGCAATTGGATTTTATTACATTTAAGAGTACAGGAACAAGTTTGAAAAAGTTTGAAAAAGTTAGTTTTACGAATAACTCCAATCAACGGCGTCCTGTGAGCTCAGGAGGGGTTTTTTCCGTTTCTCTACATCCTAAAGAATAGATATATGTGCATTTTGTTTGAATTAATTGCAATTGGATTTTATTACATTTAAGAGTACAGGAACAAGTTTGATTAAAAGTTTGAAAAAGTTAGTTTTACGAATAACTCCAATCAACGGCGTCCTCTGAGGTTCCAAGGGGTTTTTTCCGTTTCTCTACATCCTAAAGAATAGATATATGTGCATTTTGTTTGAATTAATTGCAATTGGATTTTATTACATTTAAGAGTACAGGAACAAGTTTGAAAAAGTTTGAAAAAGTTAGTTTTACGAATAACTCCAATCAACGGCGTCCTGTGAGGTTCCAAGGGGTTTTTTCCGTTTCTCTACATCCTAAAGAATAGAAATATGTGCATTTTGTTTGAATTAATTGCAATTGGATTTTATTACATTTAAGAGTACAGGAACAAGTTTGAAAAAGTTTGAAAAAGTTAGTTTTACGAATAACTCCAATCAACGGCGTCCTGTGAGCTCAGGAGGGGTTTTTTCCGTTTCTCTACATCCTAAAGAATAGAAATATGTGCATTTTGTTTGAATTAATTGCAATTGGATTTTATTACATTTAAGAGTACAGGAACAAGTTTGAAAAAGTTTGAAAAAGTTAGTTTTACGAATAACTCCAATCAACGGCGTCCTCTGAGGTTCCAAGGGGTTTTTTCCGTTTCTCTACATCCTAAAGAATAGAAATATGTGCATTTTGTTTGAATTAATTGCAATTGGATTTTATTACATTTAAGAGTACAGGAACAAGTTTGAAAAAGTTTAGAAAAAGTTAGTTTTACGAATAACTTGAAACAACGGCGTCCTCTGAGGTTCCAAGGGGTTTTTTCCGTTTCTCTACATCCTAAAGAATAGAAATATGTGCATTTTGTTTGAATTAATTGCAATTGGATTTTATTACATTTAAGAGTACAGGAACAAGTTTGAAAAAGTTTCAAAAAGTTAGTTTTACGAATAACTCCAATCAACGGCGTCCTGTGAGCTCAGGAGGGGTTTTTTCCGTTTCTCTACATCCTAAAGAATAGAAATATGTGCATTTTGTTTGAATTAATTGCAATTGGATTTTATTACATTTAAGAGTACAGGAACAAGTTTGAAAAAGTTTGAAAAAGTTAGTTTTACGAATAACTCCAATCAACGGCGTCCTGTGAGCTCAGGTGGGGTTTTTTCCGTTTCTCTACATCCTAAAGAATAGAAATATGTGCATTTTGTTTGAATTAATTGCAATTGGATTTTATGACATTTAAGAGTACAGGAACAAATTTTTAAAAGTTTGAAAAAGTTAGTTTTACGAATAACTCCAATCAACGGCGTCCTCTGAGGTTCCAAGGGGTTTTTTCCGATTCTCTACATCCTAAAGAATAGAAATATGTGCATTTTGTTTGAATTAATTGCAATTGGATTTTATTACATTTAAGAGTACAGGAACAAGTTTGAAAAAGTTTGAAAAAGTTAGTTTTACGAATAACTCCAATCAACGGCGTCCTGTGAGGTTCCAAGGGGTTTTTTCCGTTTCTCTACATCCTAAAGAATAGAAATATGTGCATTTTGTTTGAATTAATTGCAATTGGATTTTATTACATTTAAGAGTACAGGAACAAGTTTGAAAAAGTTTGAAAAAGTTTGAAAAAGTTAGTTTTACGAATAACTCCAATCAACGGCGTCCTGTGAGCTCAGGAGGGATTTTTTCCGTTTCTCTACATCCTAAAGAATAGAAATATGTGCATTTTGTTTGAATTAATTGCAATTCGATTTTATTACATTTAAGAGTACAGGAACAAGTTTGAAAAAGTTTCAAAAAGTTAGTTTTACGAATAACTTGAAACAACGGCGTCCTCTGAGGTTCCAAAGGGTTTTGTCCGTTTCCCTACATCCTAAAGAATAGAAATATGTGCATTTTGTTTGAATTAATTGCAATTCGATTTTATTACATTTAAGAGTACAGGAACAAGTTTGAAAAAGTTTCAAAAAGTTAGTTTTACGAATAACTTGAAACAACGGCGTCCTCTGAGGTTCCAAGGGGTTTTTTCCGTTTCTCTACATCCTAAAGAATAGAAATATGTGCATTTTGTTTGAATTAATTGCAATTGGATTTTATTACATTTAAGAGTACAGGAACAAGTTTGAAAAAGTTTGAAAAAGTTAGTTTTACGAATAACTTGAAACAACGGCGTCCTCTGAGGCTCCAGGAGGGGTTTTTTCCGT
The DNA here is from genome assembly GCA_028293925.1 of Brueelia nebulosa. Taxonomy (NCBI): domain Eukaryota; kingdom Metazoa; phylum Arthropoda; class Insecta; order Psocodea; family Philopteridae; genus Brueelia; species Brueelia nebulosa. Next base: position 59,528 of record JAQIBA010000053.1, read on the forward strand.
TTCTCTACATCCTAAAGAATAGAAATATGTGCATTTTGTTTGAATTAATTGCAATTGGATTTTATTACATTTAAGAGTACAGGAACAAGTTTGAAAAAGTTTCAAAAAGTTAGTTTTACGAATAACTCCAATCAACGGCGTCCTGTGAGCTCAGGAGGGGTTTTTTCCGTTTCTCTACATCCTAAAGAATAGAAATATGTGCATTTTGTTTGAATTAATTGCAATTGGATTTTATTACATTTAAGAGTACAGGAACAAGTTTGAAAAAGTTTGAAAAAGTTTGAAAAAGTTAGTTTTACGAATAACTCCAATCAACGGCGTCCTCTGAGGCTCCAGGAGGGGTTTTTTCCGTTTCTCTACATCCTAAAGAATAGATATATGTGCATTTTGTTTGAATTAATTGCAATTGGATTTTATTACATTTAAGAGTACAGGAACAAGTTTGAAAAAGTTTGAAAAAGTTAGTTTTACGAATAACTCCAATCAACGGCGTCCTGTGAGCTCAGGAGGGGTTTTTTCCGTTTCTCTACATCCTAAAGAATAGATATATGTGCATTTTGTTTGAATTAATTGCAATTGGATTTTATTACATTTAAGAGTACAGGAACAAGTTTGAAAAAGTTTGAAAAAGTTTGAAAAAGTTAGTTTTACGAATAACTCCAATCAACGGCGTCCTCTGAGGTTCCAAGGGGTTTTTTCCGTTTCTCTACATCCTAAAGAATAGAAATATGTGCATTTTGTTTGAATTAATTGCAATTGGATTTTATTACATTTAAGAGTACAGGAACAAGTTTGAAAAAGTTTGAAAAAGTTTGAAAAAGTTAGTTTTACGAATAACTCCAATCAACGGCGTCCTCTGAGCTCCAGGAGGGCTTTTTCCGTTTCTCTACTTCCTAATGAATATATCTATGTTCATTTTGTTTTATTCTGAGTGATTTCGATTTCTTATATATTTATTTTTACAGAATTGAGTTTAGGAAATATATGATAGTGTTTGTTTTTCCTTGTATTTCTCCCAATGTATAATTAAATGGCAAGGTATTCATTTTAATCTTTTTTTTTTACTTAAAAAATCTATAAGAGTAAGGGCGAAATTTAATATTTCTCAGTTAAATTTTTTCTTTATGTAAAGGGCATTGAATATTAAAATAAATTACAGTGTTTAGGTAAATCAGAATCGGATATTTTTTCTTATAATTAATAAATATATTGGGTGATTGCGGTCAACTACTGGGATTTCTCTATTCGTCAACACAAAGGCGGGAAATGAAAATGTAGACGCGTTGACTTCGGTCTGGCCACGTCATCCTTGAGAGGAGGAGGAGGAGGAGCGTAAGGCCGAGATGAGAATACAGCGTTGCCATTTTACATTAACCGTTGCCGTTGTTTTTATAAAAGAATTGAGAATTTGTGTGGTTTTCCAATGAAGAATGAGATTTTTGTTTGTTTGAATGTGAGAAAGTGTGATATTTATATTGAGTGAAGTGTTTTTAGCATATTATTATTAAAGGTAATCGGGTTGAAAATGTAATGTTGGTTATTATTCCCTATGAAGCGCAGCTGGCTGAGTTTTTAATGCCACGGTCATTTCTAGATAATCCTGATATAGAATGGATAAAGTTGGAGGACAAATTTTAGATTTTGTATTTACTAGGAATGCGCCGAATATTCGGTAGGTATTTGAAATTCAGTTTGTGTATTCGGTTCGAGTATGTCTATTATTTGCCTCAACTAAAAGAAAACCTTCATATGAAAGTAATGGAAAATAATTAAAGAGTTAATTAAAACCTTGTAAAATAAATTCCGCCTATCCGATTGAACTCAAACTTGGTTTTTCTATGTTTTCAGACACGTTCTTTCGATCTATGCTGGTGGCATCGAGATTTGAGGACTTTCGCCTTTCGTCAATTTATGAGAAAAGTCACGTGGTAAGTCGTTTTTTCAGATTTAAACGTTTGTAAAATAAATTCCGCCTATCCGATTGAACTCAAACTTGGTTTTTCTATGTTTTCAGACACGCTCTTTCGATCTATGCTGGTGGCATCGAGATTTGAGGACTTTCGTTTTGGTTCATATGGGAGTACAGGAACAAGTTTGAAAAAGTTTGAAAAAGTTAGTTTTACGAATAACTTGAAACAACGGCGTCCTCTGAGGTTCCAAGGGGTTTTTTCCGTTTCTCTACATCCTAAAGAATAGATATATGTGCATTTTGTTTGAATTAATTGCAATTGGATTTTATTACATTTAAGAGTACAGGAACAAGTTTGAAATAGTTTGAAAAAGTTAGTTTTACGAATAACTCCAATCAACGGCGTCCTGTGAGCTCAGGAGGGGTTTTTTCCGTTTCTCTACATCCTAAAGAATAGATATATGTGCATTTTGTTTGAATTAATTGCAATTGGATTTTATTACATTTAAGAGTACAGGAACAAGTTTGAAAAAGTTTGAAAAAGTTTGAAAAAGTTAGTTTTACGAATAACTCCAATCAACGGCGTCCTGTGAGCTCAGGAGGGGTTTTTTCCGTTTCTCTACATCCTAAAGAATAGAAATATGTGCATTTTGTTTGAATTAATTGCAATTGGATTTTATTACATTTAAGGGTACAGGAACAAGTTTGAAAAAGTTTGAAAAAGTTTGAAAAAGTTAGTTTTACGAATAACTCCAATCAACGGCGTCCTGTGAGCTCAGGAGGGGTTTTTTCCGTTTCTCTACATCCTAAAGAATAGAAATATGTGCATTTTGTTTGAATTAATTGCAATTGGATTTTATTACATTTAAGAGTACAGGAACAAGTTTGAAAAATTTGAAAAAGTTTGAAAAAGTTAGTTTTACGAATAACTCCAATCAACGGCGTCCTCTGAGGCTCCAGGAGGGGTTTTTTCCGTTTCTCTACATCCTAAAGAATAGAAATATGTGCATTTTGTTTGAATTAATTGCAATTGGATTTTATTACATTTAAGAGTACAGGAACAAGTTTGAGAAAAGTTTGAAAAAGTTAGTTTTACGAATAACTCCAATCAACGGCGTCCTCTGAGGTTCCAAGGGGTTTTTTCCGTTTCTCTACATCCTAAAGAATAGAAATATGTGCATTTTGTTTGAATTAATTGCAATTGGATTTTATTACATTTAAGAGTACAGGAACAAGTTTGAAAAATTTGAAAAGTTTGAAAAAGTTAGTTTTACGAATAACTCCAATCAACGGCGTCCTGTGAGCTCAGGAGGGGTTTTTTCCGTTTCTCTACATCCTAAAGAATAGAAATATGTGCATTTTGTTTGAATTAATTGCAATTGGATTTTATTACATTTAAGAGTACAGGAACAAGTTTGAAAAAGTTTGAAAAAGTTAGTTTTACGAATAACTCCAATCAACGGCGTCCTGTGAGCTCAGGAGGGGTTTTTTCCGTTTCTCTACATCCTAAAGAATAGAAATATGTGCATTTTGTTTGAATTAATTGCAATTGGATTTTATTACATTTAAGAGTACAGGAACAAGTTTGAAAAAGTTTGAAAAAGTTTGAAAAAGTTAGTTTTACCAATAACTCCAATCAACGGCGTCCTGTGAGCTCAGGAGGGGTTTTTTCCGTTTCTCTACATCCTAAAGAATAGAAATATGTGCATTTTGTTTGAATTAATTGCAATTGGATTTTATTACATTTAAGAGTACAGGAACAAGTTTGAAAAAGTTTGAAAAAGTTAGTTTTACGAATAACTCCAATCAACGGCGTCCTGTGAGCTCAGGAGGGGTTTTTTCCGTTTCTCTACATCCTAAAGAATAGAAATATGTGCATTTTGTTTGAATTAATTGCAATTGGATTTTATTACATTTAAGTAGTACAGGAACAAGTTTGAAAAAGTTTGAAAAAGTTAGTTTTACGAATAACTTGAAACAACGGCGTCCTCTGAGGTTCCAAGGGGTTTTTTCCGTTTCTCTACATCCTAAAGAATAGAAATATGTGCATTTTGTTTGAATTAATTGCAATTGGATTTTATAAGATTTAAGAGTACAGGAACAAGTTTGAAAAAAGTTTGAAAAAGTTAGTTTTACGAATAACTCCAATCAACGGCGTCCTGTGAGCTCAGGAGGGGTTTTTTCCGTTTCTCTACATCCTAAAGAATAGAAATATGTGCATTTTGTTTGAATTAATTGCAATTGGATTTTATAAGATTTAAGAGTACAGGAACAAGTTTGAAAAAGTTTGAAAAAGTTAGTTTTACGAATAACTCCAATCAACGGCGTCCTCTGAGGTTCCAAGGGGTTTTTTCCGTTTCTCTACATCCTAAAGAATAGAAATATGTGCATTTTGTTTGAATTAATTGCAATTGGATTTTATTACATTTAAGAGTACAGGAACAAGTTTGAAAAATTTGAAAAAGTTTGAAAAAGTTAGTTTTACGAATAACTTGAAACAACGGCGTCCTCTGAGGTTCCAAGGGGTTTTTTCCGTTTCTCTACATCCTAAAGAATAGAAATATGTGCATTTTGTTTGAATTAATTGCAATTGGATTTTATTACATTTAAGAGTACAGGAACAAGTTTGAAAAAGTTTGAAAAAGTTAGTTTTACGAATAACTCCAATCAACGGCGTCCTGTGAGCTCAGGAGGGGTTTTTTCCGTTTCTCTACATCCTAAAGAATAGAAATATGTGCATTTTGTTTGAATTAATTGCAATTGGATTTTATTACATTTAAGAGTACAGGAACAAGTTTGAAAAATTTGAAAAGTTTGAAAAAGTTAGTTTTACGAATAACTTGAAACAACGGCGTCCTCTGAGGTTCCAAGGGGTTTTTTCCGTTTCTCTACATCCTAAAGAATAGAAATATGTGCATTTTGTTTGAATTAATTGCAATTGGATTTTATTACATTTAAGAGTACAGGAACAAGTTTGAAAAATTTGAAAAAGTTTGAAAAAGTTAGTTTTACGAATAACTCCAATCAACGGCGTCCTGTGAGCTCAGGAGGGGTTTTTTCCGTTTCTCTACATCCTAAAGAATAGAAATATGTGCATTTTGTTTGAATTAATTGCAATTGGATTTTATTACATTTAAGAGTACAGGAACAAGTTTGAAAAATTTGAAAAAGTTTGAAAAAGTTAGTTTTACGAATAACTCCAATCAACGGCGTCCTCTGAGGTTCCAAGGGGTTTTTTCCGTTTCTCTACATCCTAAAGAATAGAAATATGTGCATTTTGTTTGAATTAATTGCAATTGGATTTTATTACATTTAAGAGTACAGGAACAAGTTTGAAAAATTTAAAAAGTTTGAAAAAGTTAGTTTTACGAATAACTTGAAACAACGGCGTCCTCTGAGGTTCCAAGGGGTTTTTTCCGTTTCTCTACATCCTAAAGAATAGATATATGTGCATTTTGTTTGAATTAATTGCAATTGGATTTTATTACATTTAAGAGTACAGGAACAAGTTTGAAAAATTTGAAAAAGTTTGAAAAAGTTAGTTTTACGAATAACTTAATCAACGGCGTCCTCTGAGGTTCCAAGGGGTTTTTTCCGTTTCTCTACATCCTAAAGAATAGATATATGTGCATTTTGTTTGAATTAATTGCAATTGGATTTTATTACATTTAAGAGTACAGGAACAAGTTTGAAAAAGTTTGAAAAAGTTTGAAAAAGTTAGTTTTACGAATAACTTGAAACAACGGCGTCCTCTGAGGTTCCAAGGGGTTTTTTCCGTTTCTCTACATCCTAAAGAATAGAAATATGTGCATTTTGTTTGAATTAATTGCAATTGGATTTTATTACATTTAAGAGTACAGGAACAAGTTTGAAAAATTTGAAAAGTTTGAAAAAGTTAGTTTTACGAATAACTCCAATCAACGGCGTCCTCTGAGGTTCCAAGGGGTTTTTTCCGTTTCTCTACATCCTAAAGAATAGATATATGTGCATTTTGTTTGAATTAATTGCAATTGGATTTTATTACATTTAAGAGTACAGGAACAAGTTTGAAAAAGTTTGAAAAAGTTTGAAAAAGTTAGTTTTACGAATAACTCCAATCAACGGCGTCCTGTGAGCTCAGGAGGGGTTTTTTCCGTTTCTCTACATCCTAAAGAATAGAAATATGTGCATTTTGTTTGAATTAATTGCAATTGGATTTTATTACATTTAAGAGTACAGGAACAAGTTTGAAAAATTTGAAAAAGTTTGAAAAAGTTAGTTTTACCAATAACTCCAATCAACGGCGTCCTGTGAGCTCAGGAGGGGTTTTTTCCGTTTCTCTACATCCTAAAGAATAGAAATATGTGCATTTTGTTTGAATTAATTGCAATTGGATTTTATTACATTTAAGGGTACAGGAACAAGTTTGAAAAAGTTTGAAAAAGTTAGTTTTACGAATAACTCCAATCAACGGCGTCCTGTGAGCTCAGGAGGGGTTTTTTCCGTTTCTCTACATCCTAAAGAATAGAAATATGTGCATTTTGTTTGAATTAATTGCAATTCGATTTTATTACATTTAAGAGTACAGGAACAAGTTTGAAAAAGTTTGAAAAAGTTAGTTTTACCAATAACTCCAATCAACGGCGTCCTGTGAGCTCAGGAGGGGTTTTTTCCGTTTCTCTACATCCTAAAGAATAGATATATGTGCATTTTGTTTGAATTAATTGCAATTGGATTTTATTACATTTAAGAGTACAGGAACAAGTTTGAAAAAGTTTGAAAAAGTTAGTTTTACGAATAACTCCAATCAACGGCGTCCTCTGAGGTTCCAAGGGGTTTTTTCCGTTTCTCTACATCCTAAAGAATAGATATATGTGCATTTTGTTTGAATTAATTGCAATTGGATTTTATTACATTTAAGAGTACAGGAACAAGTTTGAAAAAGTTTGAAAAAGTTAGTTTTACGAATAACTCCAATCAACGGCGTCCTGTGAGCTCAGGAGGGGTTTTTTCCGTTTCTCTACATCCTAAAGAATAGATATATGTGCATTTTGTTTGAATTAATTGCAATTGGATTTTATTACATTTAAGAGTACAGGAACAAGTTTGAAAAAGTTTGAAAAAGTTTGAAAAAGTTAGTTTTACGAATAACTCCAATCAACGGCGTCCTCTGAGTCTCCAGGAGGGGTTTTTTCCGTTTCTCTACATCCTAAAGAATAGATATATGTGCATTTTGTTTGAATTAATTGCAATTGGATTTTATTACATTTAAGAGTACAGGAACAAGTTTGAAAAAGTTTGAAAAAGTTAGTTTTACGAATAACTTGAAACAACGGCGTCCTCTGAGGTTCCAAGGGGTTTTTTCCGTTTCTCTACCCCCTAAAGAATAGATATATGTGCATTTTGTTTGAATTAATTGCAATTCGATTTTATTACATTTAAGAGTACAGGAACAAGTTTGAAAAAGTTTGAAAAGGTTAGTTTTACGAATAACTCCAATCAACGGCGTCCTCTGAGGTTCCAAGGGGTTTTTTCCGTTTCTCTACATCCTAAGGAATAGATATATGTGCATTTTGTTTGAATTAATTGCAATTGGATTTTATTACATTTAAGGGTACAGGAACAAGTTTGAAAAAGTTTGAAAAAGTTTGAAAAAGGTAGTTTTACGAATAACTCCAATCAACGGCGTCCTCTGAGGTTCCAAGGGGTTTTTTCCGTTTCTCTACATCCTAAAGAATAGATATATGTGCATTTTGTTTGAATTAATTGCAATTCGGATTTTATTACATTTAAGGGTACAGGAACAAGTTTGGAAAAGTTTGAAAAAGTTAGTTTTACGAATAACTTGAAACAACGGCGTCCTCTGAGGTTCCACGGGGTTTTTTCCGTTTCTCTACTTCCTAAAGAATATATCTATGTTCATTTTGTTTTATTCTGAGTGATTTCGATTTCTTATGTATTTATTTTTACAGAATTGAGTTTAGGAAATTTATGATAGTGTTTGTTTTTCCTTGTATTTCTCCCAATGTATAGTTAATTGGCAAGGTATTCATTTTAATCTTTTTTTTTTTACTTAAAAAATCTATAAGAGTAAGGGCGAAATTTAATATTTCTCAGTTAAATTTTTTCTTTATGTAAAGGGCATTGAATATTAAAATAAATTACAGTGTTTAGGTAAATCAGAATCGGATATTTTTTCTTATAATTAATAAATATATTGGGTGATTGCGGTCAACTACTGGGATTTCTCTATTCGTCAACACAAAGGCGGGAAATGAAAATGTAGACGCGTTGACTTCGGTCTGGCGACGTCATCCTTGAGAGGAGGAGGAGGAGGAGCGTAAGGCCGAGATGAGAATACAGCGTTGCCATTTTATATTAACCGTTGCCGTTGTTTTTATAAAAGAATTGAGAATTTGTGTGGTTTTCCAATGAAGAATGAGATTTTTGTTTGTTTGAATGTGAGAAAGTGTGATATTTATATTGAGTGAAGTGTTTTTAGCATATTATTATTAAAGGTAATCGGGTTGAAAATGTAATGTTGGTTATTATTCCCTATGAAGCGCAGCTGGCTGAGTTTTTAATGCCACGGTCATTTCTAGATAATCCTGATATAGAATGGATAAAGTTGGAGGACAAATTTTGGATTTTGTATTTACTAGGAATGCGCCGAATATTCGGTAGGTATTTGAAATTCAGTTTGTGTATTCGGTTCGAGTATGTCTATTATTTGCCTCAACTAAAAGAAAACCTTCATATGAAAGTAATGGAAAATAACTAAAGAGTTAATTAAAACCTTGTAAAATAAATTCCGCCTATCCGATTGAACTCAAACTTGGTTTTTCTATGTTTTCAGACGCGTTCTTTCGATCTATGCTGGTGGCATCGAGATTTGAGGACTTTCGCCTTTCGTCAATTTATGAGAAAAGTCACGTGGTAAGTCGTTTTTTCAGATTTAAACGTTTGTAAAATAAATTCCGCCCATCCGATTGAACTCAAACTTGGTTTTTCTATGTTTTCAGACACGCTCTTTCGATCTATGCTGGTGGCATCGAGATTTGAGGACTTTCGTTTTGGTTCATATGGGAGTACAGGAAAAAGTTTGAAAAAGTTTGAAAAAGTTAGTTTTACGAATAACTCCAATCAACGGCGTCCTCTGAGGTTCCAAGGGGTTTTTTCCGTTTCTCTACATCCTAAAGAATAGATATATGTGCATTTTGTTTGAATTAATTGCAATTGGATTTTATTACATTTAAGAGTACAGGAACAAGTTTAAAAATTTGAAAAAGTTTGAAAAAGTTAGTTTTACGAATAACTTGAAACAACGGCGTCCTCTGAGGTTCCAAGGGGTTTTTTCCGTTTCTCTACATCCTAAAGAATAGAAATATGTGCATTTTGTTTGAATTAATTGCAATTGGATTTTATTACATTTAAGAGTACAGGAACAAGTTTGAAAAATTTGAAAAAGTTTGAAAAAGTTAGTTTTACGAATAACTCCAATCAACGGCGTCCTGTGAGCTCAGGAGGGGTTTTTTCCGTTTCTCTACATCCTAAAGAATAGAAATATGTGCATTTTGTTTGAATTAATTGCAATTGGATTTTATTACATTTAAGAGTACAGGAACAAGTTTGAAAAATTTGAAAAAGTTTGAAAAAGTTAGTTTTACGAATAACTTGAAACAACGGCGTCCTCTGAGGTTCCAAGGGGTTTTTTCCGTTTCTCTACATCCTAAAGAATAGATATATGTGCATTTTGTTTGAATTAATTGCAATTGGATTTTATTACATTTAAGAGTACAGGAACAAGTTTGAAAAATTTGAAAAAGTTTGAAAAAGTTAGTTTTACGAATAACTCCAATCAACGGCGTCCTGTGAGCTCAGGAGGGGTTTTTTCCGTTTCTCTACATCCTAAAGAATAGAAATATGTGCATTTTGTTTGAATTAATTGCAATTGGATTTTATTACATTTAAGAGTACAGGAACAATTTGAAAAGTTTGAAAAAGTTAGTTTTACGAATAACTTGAAACAACGGCGTCCTCTGAGGTTCCAAGGGGTTTTTTCCGTTTCTCTACATCCTAAAGAATAGATATATGTGCATTTTGTTTGAATTAATTGCAATTGGATTTTATTACATTTAAGAGTACAGGAACAAGTTTGAAAAAGTTTGAAAAAGTTAGTTTTACGAATAACTCCAATCAACGGCGTCCTCTGAGGTTCCAAGGGGTTTTTTCCGTTTCTCTACATCCTAAAGAATAGATATATGTGCATTTTGTTTGAATTAATTGCAATTGGATTTTATTACATTTAAGAGTACAGGAACAAGTTTGAAAAAGTTTGAAAAAGTTTGAAAAAGTTAGTTTTACGAATAACTCCAATCAACGGCGTCCTGTGAGCTCCAGGAGGGGTTTTTTCCGTTTCTCTACATCCTAAAGAATAGAAATATGTGCATTTTGTTTGAATTAATTGCAATTGGATTTTATTACATTTAAGAGTACAGGAACAAGTTTGAAAAAGTTTGAAAAAGTTAGTTTTACGAATAACTCCAATCAACGGCGTCCTGTGAGCTCCAGGAGGGGTTTTTTCCGTTTCTCTACATCCTAAAGAATAGATATATGTGCATTTTGTTTGAATTAATTGCAATTGGATTTTATTACATTTAAGAGTACAGGAACAAGTTTGAAAAAGTTTGAAAAAGTTAGTTTTACGAATAACTTGAAACAACGGCGTCCTCTGAGGTTCCAAGGGGTTTTTTCCGTTTCTCTACATCCTAAAGAATAGAAATATGTGCATTTTGTTTGAATTAATTGCAATTGGATTTTATTACATTTAAGAGTACAGGAACAAGTTTGAAAAAGTTTGAAAAAGTTTGAAAAAGTTAGTTTTACGAATAACTCCAATCAACGGCGTCCTGTGAGCTCAGGAGGGGTTTTTTCCGTTTCTCTACATCCTAAAGAATAGAAATATGTGCATTTTGTTTGAATTAATTGCAATTGGATTTTATTACATTTAAGAGTACAGGAACAAGTTTGAAAAAGTTTGAAAAAGTTAGTTTTACGAATAACTTGAAACAACGGCGTCCTCTGAGGTTCCAAGGGGTTTTTTCCGTTTCTCTACATCCTAAAGAATAGAAATATGTGCATTTTGTTTGAATTAATTGCAATTGGATTTTATTACATTTAAGAGTACAGGAACAAGTTTGAAAAAGTTTGAAAAAGTTAGTTTTACGAATAACTCCAATCAACGGCGTCCTCTGAGGTTCCAAGGGGTTTTTTCCGTTTCTCTACATCCTAAAGAATAGATATATGTGCATTTTGTTTGAATTAATTGCAATTGGATTTTATTACATTTAAGAGTACAGGAACAAGTTTGAAAAAGTTTGAAAAAGTTAGTTTTACGAATAACTCCAATCAACGGCGTCCTGTGAGCTCAGGAGGGGTTTTTTCCGTTTCTCTACATCCTAAAGAATAGAAATATGTGCATTTTGTTTGAATTAATTGCAATTGGATTTTATTACATTTAAGAGTACAGGAACAAGTTTGAAAAAGTTTCAAAAAGTTAGTTTTACGAATAACTCCAATCAACGGCGTCCTGTGAGCTCAGGAGGGGTTTTTTCCGTTTCTCTACATCCTAAAGAATAGATATATGTGCATTTTGTTTGAATTAATTGCAATTGGATTTTATTACATTTAAGAGTACAGGAACAAGTTTGGAAAAGTTTGAAAAAGTTAGTTTTACGAATAACTCCAATCAACGGCGTCCTGTGAGCTCAGGAGGGGTTTTTTCCGTTTCTCTACATCCTAAAGAATAGATATATGTGCATTTTGTTTGAATTAATTGCAATTGGATTTTATTACATTTAAGAGTACAGGAACAAGTTTGAAAAAGTTTGAAAAAGTTAGTTTTACGAATAACTTGAAACAACGGCGTCCTCTGAGGTTCCACGGGGTTTTTTCCGTTTCTCTACTTCCTAAAGAATATATCTATGTTCATTTTGTTTTATTCTGAGTGATTTCGATTTCTTATATATTTATTTTTACAGAATTGAGTTTAGGAAATATATGATAGTGTTTGTTTTTCCTTGTATTTCTCCCAATGTATAATTAAATGGCAAGGTATTCATTTTAATCTTTTTTTTTTTACTTAAAAAATCTATAAGAGTAAGGGCGAAATTTAATATTTCTCAGTTAAATTTTTTCTTTATGTAAAGGGCATTGAATATTAAAATAAATTACAGTGTTTAGGTAAATCAGAATCGGATATTTTTTCTTATAATTAATAAATATATTGGGTGATTGCGGTCAACTACTGGGATTTCTCTATTCGTCAACACAAAGGCGGGAAATGAAAATGTAGACGCGTTGACTTCGGTCTGGCGACGTCATCCTTGAGAGGAGGAGGAGGAGGAGCGTAAGGCCGAGATGAGAATACAGCGTTGCCATTTTATATTAACCGTTGCCGTTGTTTTTATAAAAGAATTGAGAATTTGTGTGGTTTTCCAATGAAGAATGAGATTTTTGTTTGTTTGAATGTGAGAAAGTGTGATATTTATATTGAGTGAAGTGTTTTTAGCATATTATTATTAAAGGTAATCGGGTTGAAAATGTAATGTTGGTTATTATTCCCTATGAAGCGCAGCTGGCTGAGTTTTTAATGCCACGGTCATTTCTAGATAATCCTGATATAGAATGGATAAAGTTGGAGGACAAATTTTAGATTTTGTATTTACTAGGAATGCGCCGAATATTCGGTAGGTATTTGAAATTCAGTTTGTGTATTCGGTTCGAGTATGTCTATTATTTGCCTCAACTAAAAGAAAACCTTCATATGAAAGTAATGGAAAATAATTAAAGAGTTAATTAAAACCTTGTAAAATAAATTCCGCCTATCCGATTGAACTCAAACTTGGTTTTTCTATGTTTTCAGACACGTTCTTTCGATCTATGCTGGTGGCATCGAGATTTGAGGACTTTCGCCTTTCGTCAATTTATGAGAAAAGTCACGTGGTAAGTCGTTTTTTCAGATTTAAACGTTTGTAAAATAAATTCCGCCTATCCGATTGAACTCAAACTTGGTTTTTCTATGTTTTCAGACACGCTCTTTCGATCTATGCTGGTGGCATCGAGATTTGAGGACTTTCGTTTTGGTTCATATGGGAGTACAGGAAAAAGTTTGAAAAAGTTTGAAAAAGTTAGTTTTACGAATAACTCCAATCAACGGCGTCCTCTGAGGTTCCAAGGGGTTTTTTCCGTTTCTCTACATCCTAAAGAATAGATATATGTGCATTTTGTTTGAATTAATTGCAATTGGATTTTATTACATTTAAGAGTACAGGAACAAGTTTGAAAAAGTTTGAAAAAGTTAGTTTTACGAATAACTCCAATCAACGGCGTCCTCTGAGGCTCCAGGAGGGGTTTTTTCCGTTTCTCTACATCCTAAAGAATAGATATATGTGCATTTTGTTTGAATTAATTGCAATTGGATTTTATTACATTTAAGAGTACAGGAACAAGTTTGAAAATGTTTGAAAAAGTTTGAAAAAGTTAGTTTTACGAATAACTCCAATCAACGGCGTCCTCTGAGGTTCCAAGGGGTTTTTTCCGTTTCTCTACATCCTAAAGAATAGATATATGTGCATTTTGTTTGAATTAATTGCAATTGGATTTTATTACATTTAAGAGTACAGGAACAAGTTTGAAAAAGTTTGAAAAAGTTAGTTTTACGAATAACTCCAATCAACGGCGTCCTGTGAGCTCAGGAGGGGTTTTTTCCGTTTCTCTACATCCTAAAGAATAGAAATATGTGCATTTTGTTTGAATTAATTGCAATTGGATTTTATTACATTTAAGAGTACAGGAACAAGTTTGAAAAAGTTTGAAAAAGTTTGAAAAAGTTAGTTTTACGAATAACTCCAATCAACGGCGTCCTGTGAGCTCAGGAGGGGTTTTTTCCGTTTCTCTACATCCTAAAGAATAGAAATATGTGCATTTTGTTTGAATTAATTGCAATTGGATTTTATTACATTTAAGAGTACAGGAACAAGTTTGAAAAATTTGAAAAAGTTTGAAAAAGTTAGTTTTACGAATAACTCCAATCAACGGCGTCCTCTGAGGTTCCAAGGGGTTTTTTCCGTTTCTCTACATCCTAAAGAATAGAAATATGTGCATTTTGTTTGAATTAATTGCAATTGGATTTTATTACATTTAAGAGTACAGGAACAAGTTTGAAAAAGTTTGAAAAAGTTAGTTTTACGAATAACTCCAATCAACGGCGTCCTCTGAGGTTCCAAGGGGTTTTTTCCGTTTCTCTACATCCTAAAGAATAGATATATGTGCATTTTGTTTGAATTAATTGCAATTGGATTTTATTACATTTAAGAGTACAGGAACAAGTTTGAAAAAGTTTGAAAAAGTTTGAAAAAGTTAGTTTTACGAATAACTCCAATCAACGGCGTCCTCTGAGGTTCCAAGGGGTTTTTTCCGTTTCTCTACATCCTAAAGAATAGATATATGTGCATTTTGTTTGAATTAATTGCAATTGGATTTTATTACATTTAAGAGTACAGGAACAAGTTTGAAAAAGTTTGAAAAAGTTAGTTTTACGAATAACTCCAATCAACGGCGTCCTGTGAGCTCAGGAGGGGTTTTTTCCGTTTCTCTACATCCTAAAGAATAGAAATATGTGCATTTTGTTTGAATTAATTGCAATTGGATTTTATTACATTTAAGAGTACAGGAACAAGTTTGAAAAAGTTTGAAAAAGTTAGTTTTACGAATAACTTGAAACAACGGCGTCCTCTGAGGTTCCAAGGGGTTTTTTCCGTTTCTCTACATCCTAAAGAATAGATATATGTGCATTTTGTTTGAATTAATTGCAATTGGATTTTATTACATTTAAGAGTACAGGAACAAGTTTGAAAAGTTTGAAAAAGTTTGAAAAAGTTAGTTTTACGAATAACTCCAATCAACGGCGTCCTGTGAGCTCAGGAGGGGTTTTTTCCGTTTCTCTACATCCTAAAGAATAGATATATGTGCATTTTGTTTGAATTAATTGCAATTGGATTTTATTACATTTAAGAGTACAGGAACAAGTTTGAAAAAGTTTGAAAAAGTTTGAAAAAGTTAGTTTTACGAATAACTCCAATCAACGGCGTCCTGTGAGCTCAGGAGGGGTTTTTTCCGTTTCTCTACATCCTAAAGAATAGATATATGTGCATTTTGTTTGAATTAATTGCAATTGGATTTTATTACATTTAAGAGTACAGGAACAAGTTTGAAAAAGTTTGAAAAAGTTTGAAAAAGTTAGTTTTACGAATAACTCCAATCAACGGCGTCCTGTGAGCTCAGGAGGGGTTTTTTCCGTTTCTCTACATCCTAAAGAATAGATATATGTGCATTTTGTTTGAATTAATTGCAATTGGATTTTATTACATTTAAGAGTACAGGAACAAGTTTGAAAAAGTTTGAAAAAGTTTGAAAAAGTTAGTTTTACGAATAACTCCAATCAACGGCGTCCTGTGAGCTCAGGAGGGGTTTTTTCCGTTTCTCTACATCCTAAAGAATAGAAATATGTGCATTTTGTTTGAATTAATTGCAATTGGATTTTATTACATTTAAGGGTACAGGAACAAGTTTGAAAAAGTTTGAAAAAGTTAGTTTTACGAATAACTCCAATCAACGGCGTCCTCTGAGGCTCCAGGAGGGGTTTTTTCCGTTTCTCTACATCCTAAAGAATAGAAATATGTGCATTTTGTTTGAATTAATTGCAATTGGATTTTATTACATTTAAGAGTACAGGAACAAGTTTGAAAAAGTTTGAAGAAAGTTAGTTTTACGAATAACTCCAATCAACGGCGTCCTGTGAGCTCAGGAGGGGTTTTTTCCGTTTCTCTACATCCTAAAGAATAGATATATGTGCATTTTGTTTGAATTAATTGCAATTGGATTTTATTACATTTAAGAGTACAGGAACAAGTTTGAAAAAGTTTGAAAAAGTTAGTTTTACGAATAACTCCAATCAACGGCGTCCTCTGAGGCTCCAGGAGGGGTTTTTTCCGTTTCTCTACATCCTAAAGAATAGAAATATGTGCATTTTGTTTGAATTAATTGCAATTGGATTTTATTACATTTAAGAGTACAGGAACAAGTTTGAAAAAGTTTGAAAAAGTTAGTTTTACGAATAACTCCAATCAACGGCGTCCTCTGAGGCTCCAGGAGGGGTTTTTTCCGTTTCTCTACATCCTAAAGAATAGAAATATGTGCATTTTGTTTGAATTAATTGCAATTGGATTTTATTACATTTAAGAGTACAGGAACAAGTTTGAAAAAGTTTGAAAAAGTTAGTTTTACGAATAACTTGAAACAACGGCGTCCTCTGAGGTTCCAAGGGGTTTTTTCCGTTTCTCTACATGCTAAAGAATAGAAATATGTGCATTTTGTTTGAATTAATATCAATTCGATTTTATTACATTTAAGAGTACAGGAACAAGTTTGAAAAAGTTTGAAAAAGTTAGTTTTACGAATAACTTGAAACAACGGCGTCCTCTGAGGTTCCAAGGGGTTTTGTCCGTTTCTCTACATCCTAAAGAATAGAAATATGTGCATTTTGTTTGAATTAATTGCAATTGGATTTTATTACATTTAAGAGTACAGGAACAAGTTTGAAAATATTTGAAAAAGTTTGAAAAAGTTAGTTTTACGAATAACTTGAAACAACGGCGTCCTCTGAGGTTCCAAGGGGTTTTTTCCGTTTCTCTACATCCTAAACAATAGATATATGTGCATTTTGTTTGAATTAATTGCAATTGGATTTTATTACATTTAAGAGTACAGGAACAAGTTTGAAAAAGTTTCAAAAAGTTAGTTTTACGAATAACTTCAAACAACGGCGTCCTCTGAGGTTCCAAGGGGTTTTGTCCGTTTCTCTACATCCTAAAGAATAGAAATATGTGCATTTTGTTTGAATTAATTGCAATTGGATTTTATTACATTTAAGAGTACAGGAACAAGTTTGAAAAAGTTTCAAAAAGTTAGTTTTACGAATAACTCCAATCAACGGCGTCCTCTGAGGCTCCAGGAGGGGTTTTTTCCGTTTCTCTACATCCTAAAGAATAGAAATATGTGCATTTTGTTTGAATTAATTGCAATTGGATTTTATTACATTTAAGAGTACAGGAACAAGTTTGAAAAATTTAAAAAGTTTGAAAAAGTTAGTTTTACGAATAACTCCAATCAACGGCGTCCTCTGAGGTTCCAAGGGGTTTTTTCCGTTTCTCTACATCCTAAAGAATAGAAATATGTGCATTTTGTTTGAATTAATTGCAATTGGATTTTATTACATTTAAGAGTACAGGAACAAGTTTGAAAAAGTTTGCAAAAAGTTAGTTTTACGAATAACTCCAATCAACGGCGTCCTCTGAGGTTCCAAGGGGTTTTTTCCGTTTCTCTACATCCTAAAGAATAGAAATATGTGCATTTTGTTTGAATTAATTGCAATTGGATTTTATTACATTTAAGAGTACAGGAACAAGTTTGAAAAAGTTTGAAAAAGTTAGTTTTACGAATAACTTGAAACAACGGCGTCCTCTGAGGTTCCAAGGGGTTTTTTCCGTTTCTCTACATCCTAAAGAATAGAAATATGTGCATTTTGTTTGAATTAATTGCAATTGGATTTTATTACATTTAAGAGTACAGGAACAAGTTTGAAAAAGTTTGAAAAAGTTAGTTTTACGAATAACTCCAATCAACGGCGTCCTGTGAGCTCAGGAGGGGTTTTTTCCGTTTCTCTACATCCTAAAGAATAGAAATATGTGCATTTTGTTTGAATTAATTGCAATTGGATTTTATTACATTTAAGAGTACAGGAACAAGTTTGAAAAATTTGAAAAAGTTTGAAAAAGTTAGTTTTACGAATAACTTGAAACAACGGCGTCCTGTGAGCTCCAGGAGGGGTTTTTTCCGTTTCTCTACATCCTAAAGAATAGAAATATGTGCATTTTGTTTGAATTAATTGCAATTGGATTTTATTACATTTAAGAGTACAGGAACAAGTTTGAAAAAGTTTGAAAAAGTTAGTTTTACGAATAACTTGAAACAACGGCGTCCTGTGAGCTCAGGAGGGGTTTTTTCCGTTTCTCTACATCCTAAAGAATAGATATATGTGCATTTTGTTTGAATTAATTGCAATTGGATTTTATTACATTTAAGAGTACAGGAACAAGTTTGAAAAAGTTTGAAAAAGTTAGTTTTACGAATAACTCCAATCAACGGCGTCCTCTGAGGTTCCAAGGGGTTTTTTCCGTTTCTCTACATCCTAAAGAATAGAAATATGTGCATTTTGTTTGAATTAATTGCAATTGGATTTTATTACATTTAAGAGTACAGGAACAAGTTTGAAAAAGTTTGCAAAAAGTTAGTTTTACGAATAACTCCAATCAACGGCGTCCTGTGAGCTCAGGAGGGGTTTTTTCCGTTTCTCTACATCCTAAAGAATAGAAATATGTGCATTTTGTTTGAATTAATTGCAATTGGATTTTATTACATTTAAGAGTACAGGAACAAGTTTGGAAAAGTTTGAAAAAGTTAGTTTTACGAATAACTCCAATCAACGGCGTCCTGTGAGCTCAGGAGGGGTTTTTTCCGTTTCTCTACATCCTAAAGAATAGAAATATGTGCATTTTGTTTGAATTAATTGCAATTGGATTTTATTACATTTAAGAGTACAGGAACAAGTTTGAGAAAAGTTTGAAAAAGTTAGTTTTACGAATAACTCCAATCAACGGCGTCCTGTGAGCTCAGGAGGGGTTTTTTCCGTTTCTCTACATCCTAAAGAATAGAAATATGTGCATTTTGTTTGAATTAATTGCAATTGGATTTTATTACATTTAAGAGTACAGGAACAAGTTTGAGAAAAGTTTGAAAAAGTTAGTTTTACGAATAACTCCAATCAACGGCGTCCTGTGAGCTCCAGGAGGGTTTTTTCCGTTTCTCTACTTCCTAAAGAATATATCTATGTTCATTTTGTTTTATTCTGAGTGATTTCGATTTCTTATATATTTATTTTTATAGAATTGAGTTTAGGAAATATATGATAGTGTTTGTTTTTCCTTGTATTTCTCCCAATGTATAATTAAATGGCAAGGTATTCATTTTAATCTTTTTTTTTTACTTAAAAAATCTATAAGAGTAAGGGCGAAATTTAATATTTCTCAGTTAAATTTTTTCTTTATGTAAAGGGCATTGAATATTAAAATAAATTACAGTGTTTAGGTAAATCAGAATCGGATATTTTTTCTTATAATTAATAAATATATTTGGTGATTGCGGTCAACTACTGGGATTTCTCTATTCGTCAACACAAAGGCGGGAAATGAAAATGTAGACGCGTTGACTTCGGTCTGGCCACGTCATCCTTGAGAGGAGGAGGAGGAGGAGCGTAAGGCCGAGATGAGAATACAGCGTTGCCATTTTACATTAACCGTTGCCGTTGTTTTTATAAAAGAATTGAGAATTTGTGTGGTTTTCCAATGAAGAATGAGATTTTTGTTTGTTTGAATGTGAGAAAGTGTGATATTTATATTGAGTGAAGTGTTTTTAGCATATTATTATTAAAGGTAATCGGGTTGAAAATTTAATGTTGGTTATTATTCCCTATGAAGCGCAGCTGGCTGAGTTTTTAATGCCACGGTCATTTCTAGATAATCCTGATATAGAATGGATAAAGTTGGAGGACAAATTTTAGATTTTGTATTTACTAGGAATGCGCCGAATATTCGGTAGGTATTTGAAATTCAGTTTGTGTATTCGGTTCGAGTATGTCAATTATTTGCCTCAACTAAAAGAAAACCTTCATATGAAAGTAATGGAAAATAATTAAAGAGTTAATTAAAACCTTGTAAAATAAATTCCGCCTATCCGATTGAACTCAAACTTGGTTTTTCTATGTTTTCAGACACGTTCTTTCGATCTATGCTGGTGGCATCGAGATTTGAGGACTTTCGCCTTTCGTCAATTTATGAGAAAAGTCACGTGGTAAGTCGTTTTTTCAGATTTAAACGTTTGTAAAATAAATTCCGCCTATCCGATTGAACTCAAACTTGGTTTTTCTATGTTTTCAGACACGCTCTTTCGATCTATGCTGGTGGCATCGAGATTTGAGGACTTTCGTTTTGGTTCATATGGGAGTACAGGAACAAGTTTGAAAAACTTTGAAAAAGTTAGTTTTACGAATAACTTGAAACAACGGCGTCCTCTGAGGTTCCAAGGGGTTTTTTCCGTTTCTCTACATCCTAAAGAATAGATATATGTGCATTTTGTTTGAATTAATTGCAATTGGATTTTATTACATTTAAGAGTACAGGAACAAGTTTGAAATAGTTTGAAAAAGTTAGTTTTACGAATAACTCCAATCAACGGCGTCCTGTGAGCTCCAGGAGGGGTTTTTTCCGTTTCTCTACATCCTAAAGAATAGAAATATGTGCATTTTGTTTGAATTAATTGCAATTGGATTTTATTACATTTAAGAGTACAGGAACAAGTTTGAAAAAGTTTGAAAAAGTTAGTTTTACGAATAACTCCAATCAACGGCGTCCTGTGAGCTCCAGGAGGGGTTTTTTCCGTTTCTCTACATCCTAAAGAATAGATATATGTGCATTTTGTTTGAATTAATTGCAATTGGATTTTATTACATTTAAGAGTACAGGAACAAGTTTGAAAAAGTTTGAAAAAGTTTGAAAAAGTTAGTTTTACGAATAACTCCAATCAACGGCGTCCTGTGAGCTCCAGGAGGGGTTTTTTCCGTTTCTCTACATCCTAAAGAATAGATATATGTGCATTTTGTTTGAATTAATTGCAATTGGATTTTATTACATTTAAGAGTAGAGGAACAAGTTTGAAAAAGTTTGAAAAAGTTTGAAAAAGTTAGTTTTACGAATAACTCCAATCAACGGCGTCCTGTGAGCTCAGGAGGGGTTTTTTCCGTTTCTCTACATCCTAAAGAATAGATATATGTGCATTTTGTTTGAATTAATTGCAATTGGATTTTATTACATTTAAGAGTACAGGAACAAGTTTGAAAAAGTTTGAAAAAGTTAGTTTTACGAATAACTCCAATCAACGGCGTCCTGTGAGCTCAGGAGGGGTTTTTTCCGTTTCTCTACATCCTAAAGAATAGAAATATGTGCATTTTGTTTGAATTAATTGCAATTGGATTTTATTACATTTAAGAGTACAGGAACAAGTTTGAGAAAAGTTTGAAAAAGTTAGTTTTACGAATAACTCCAATCAACGGCGTCCTGTGAGCTCAGGAGGGGTTTTTTCCGTTTCTCTACATCCTAAAGAATAGAAATATGTGCATTTTGTTTGAATTAATTGCAATTGGATTTTATTACATTTAAGAGTACAGGAACAAGTTTGAAAAAGTTTGAAAAAGTTAGTTTTACGAATAACTCCAATCAACGGCGTCCTGTGAGCTCAGGAGGGGTTTTTTCCGTTTCTCTACATCCTAAAGAATAGATATATGTGCATTTTGTTTGAATTAATTGCAATTGGATTTTATTACATTTAAGAGTACAGGAACAAGTTTGAAAAAGTTTGAAAAAGTTTGAAAAAGTTAGTTTTACGAATAACTCCAATCAACGGCGTCCTGTGAGCTCAGGAGGGGTTTTTTCCGTTTCTCTACATCCTAAAGAATAGATATATGTGCATTTTGTTTGAATTAATTGCAATTGGATTTTATTACATTTAAGAGTACAGGAACAAGTTTGAAAAAGTTTGAAAAAGTTAGTTTTACGAATAACTTGAAACAACGGCGTCCTGTGAGCTCAGGAGGGGTTTTTTCCGTTTCTCTACATCCTAAAGAATAGATATATGTGCATTTTGTTTGAATTAATTGCAATTGGATTTTATTACATTTAAGAGTACAGGAACAAGTTTGAAAAAGTTTGAAAAAGTTTGAAAAAGTTAGTTTTACGAATAACTCCAATCAACGGCGTCCTCTGAGCTCCAGGAGGGGTTTTTTCCGTTTCTCTACATCCTAAAGAATAGATATATGTGCATTTTGTTTGAATTAATTGCAATTGGATTTTATTACATTTAAGAGTACAGGAACAAGTTTGAAAAAGTTTGAAAAAGTTTGAAAAAGTTAGTTTTACGAATAACTCCAATCAACGGCGTCCTGTGAGCTCAGGAGGGGTTTTTTCCGTTTCTCTACATCCTAAAGAATAGAAATATGTGCATTTTGTTTGAATTAATTGCAATTGGATTTTATTACATTTAAGAGTACAGGAACAAGTTTGAGAAAAGTTTGAAAAAGTTAGTTTTACGAATAACTCCAATCAACGGCGTCCTGTGAGCTCCAGGAGGGTTTTTTCCGTTTCTCTACTTCCTAAAGAATATATCTATGTTCATTTTGTTTTATTCTGAGTGATTTCGATTTCTTATATATTTATTTTTACAGAATTGAGTTTAGGAAATATATGATAGTGTTTGTTTTTCCTTGTATTTCTCCCAATGTATAATTAAATGGCAAGGTATTCATTTTAATCTTTTTTTTTTACTTAAAAAATCTATAAGAGTAAGGGCGAAATTTAATATTTCTCAGTTAAATTTTTTCTTTATGTAAAGGGCATTGAATATTAAAATAAATTACAGTGTTTAGGTAAATCAGAATCGGATATTTTTTCTTATAATTAATAAATATATTGGGTGATTGCGGTCAACTACTGGGATTTCTCTATTCGTCAACACAAAGGCGGGAAATGAAAATGTAGACGCGTTGACTTCGGTCTGGCCACGTCATCCTTGAGAGGAGGAGGAGGAGGAGCGTAAGGCCGAGATGAGAATACAGCGTTGCCATTTTACATTAACCGTTGCCGTTGTTTTTATAAAAGAATTGAGAATTTGTGTGGTTTTCCAATGAAGAATGAGATTTTTGTTTGTTTGAATGTGAGAAAGTGTGATATTTATATTGAGTGAAGTGTTTTTAGCATATTATTATTAAAGGTAATCGGGTTGAAAATGTAATGTTGGTTATTATTCCCTATGAAGCGCAGCTGGCTGAGTTTTTAATGCCACGGTCATTTCTAGATAATCCTGATATAGAATGGATAAAGTTGGAGGACAAATTTTAGATTTTGTATTTACTAGGAATGCGCCGAATATTCGGTAGGTATTTGAAATTCAGTTTGTGTATTCGGTTCGAGTATGTCTATTATTTGCCTCAACTAAAAGAAAACCTTCATATGAAAGTAATGGAAAATAATTAAAGAGTTAATTAAAACCTTGTAAAATAAATTCCGCCTATCCGATTGAACTCAAACTTGGTTTTTCTATGTTTTCAGACACGTTCTTTCGATCTATGCTGGTGGCATCGAGATTTGAGGACTTTCGCCTTTCGTCAATTTATGAGAAAAGTCACGTGGTAAGTCGTTTTTTCAGATTTAAACGTTTGTAAAATAAATTCCGCCCATCCGATTGAACTCAAACTTGGTTTTTCTACGTTTTCAGACACGCTCTTTCGATCTATGCTGGTGGCATCGAGATTTGAGGACTTTCGCCTTTCGTTCAATTTATGGGAAAAGTCACGTGGTAAGTCAAGTTTGTTCAGACTTTGAAAACGTTAGTTGTACGAATAACTTGAAACAACGCCGATCCGATCTGAGGCTCCAACGGGGTTTTTCTCCGTTTCTCTGACACTCTCTTTCGAATAGCTATGCTGGTGGCATCGTGATTTGAGGACTAATTGCGTTTTGGTTCATATTAAGAGTAGGTACAAGTTTGAAAAAGTTTGAAAAAGTTTGAAAAAGTTAGTTTTACGAATAACTCCAATCAACGGCGTCCTGTGAGCTCAGGAGGGGTTTTTTCCGTTTCTCTACATCCTAAAGAATAGAAATATGTGCATTTTGTTTGAATTAATTGCAATTGGATTTTATAACATTTAAGAGTACAGGAACAAGTTTGAAAAAGTTTGAAAAAGTTTGAAAAAGTTAGTTTTACGAATAACTTGAAACAACGGCGTCCTGTGAGCTCAGGAGGGGTTTTTTCCGTTTCTCTACATCCTAAAGAATAGAAATATGTGCATTTTGTTTGAATTAATTGCAATTGGATTTTATTACATTTAAGAGTACAGGAACAAGTTTGAAAAAGTTTGAAAAAGTTTGAAAAAGTTAGTTTTACGAATAACTCCAATCAACGGCGTCCTGTGAGCTCAGGAGGGGTTTTTTCCGTTTCTCTACATCCTAAAGAATAGATATATGTGCATTTTGTTTGAATTAATTGCAATTGGATTTTATTACATTTAAGAGTACAGGAACAAGTTTGAAAAAGTTTGAAAAAGTTTGAAAAAGTTAGTTTTACGAATAACTCCAATCAACGGCGTCCTGTGAGCTCAGGAGGGGTTTTTTCCGTTTCTCTACATCCTAAAGAATAGATAATATGTGCATTTTGTTTGAATTAATTGCAATTGGATTTTATTACATTTAAGAGTACAGGAACAAGTTTGAAAAAGTTTGAAAAAGTTAGTTTTACGAATAACTCCAATCAACGGCGTCCTGTGAGCTCAGGAGGGGTTTTTTCCGTTTCTCTACATCCTAAAGAATAGAAATATGTGCATTTTGTTTGAATTAATTGCAATTGGATTTTATTACATTTAAGAGTACAGGAACAAGTTTGAAAAAGTTTGAAAAAGTTTGAAAAAGTTAGTTTTACGAATAACTCCAATCAACGGCGTCCTGTGAGCTCAGGAGGGGTTTTTTCCGTTTCTCTACATCCTAAAGAATAGAAATATGTGCATTTTGTTTGAATTAATTGCAATTGGATTTTATTACATTTAAGAGTACAGGAACAAGTTTGAAAAAGTTTGAAAAAGTTAGTTTTACGAATAACTCCAATCAACGGCGTCCTGTGAGCTCAGGAGGGGTTTTTTCCGTTTCTCTACATCCTAAAGAATAGAAATATGTGCATTTTGTTTGAATTAATTGCAATTGGATTTTATTACATTTAAGAGTACAGGAACAAGTTTGAAATAGTTTGAAAAAGTTAGTTTTACGAATAACTCCAATCAACGGCGTCCTGTGAGCTCAGGAGGGGTTTTTTCCGTTTCTCTACATCCTAAAGAATAGAAATATGTGCATTTTGTTTGAATTAATTGCAATTGGATTTTATAAGATTTAAGAGTACAGGAACAAGTTTGAGAAAAGTTTGAAAAAGTTAGTTTTACGAATAACTTGAAACAACGGCGTCCTGTGAGCTCAGGAGGGGTTTTTTCCGTTTCTCTACATCCTAAAGAATAGAAATATGTGCATTTTGTTTGAATTAATTGCAATTGGATTTTATTACATTTAAGAGTACAGGAACAAGTTTGAAAAAGTTTGAAAAAGTTAGTTTTACGAATAACTCCAATCAACGGCGTCCTGTGAGCTCAGGAGGGGTTTTTTCCGTTTCTCTACATCCTAAAGAATAGAAATATGTGCATTTTGTTTGAATTAATTGCAATTGGATTTTATTACATTTAAGAGTACAGGAACAAGTTTGAAAAAGTTTGAAAAAGTTTGAAAAAGTTAGTTTTACGAATAACTCCAATCAACGGCGTCCTGTGAGCTCAGGAGGGGTTTTTTCCGTTTCTCTACATCCTAAAGAATAGAAATATGTGCATTTTGTTTGAATTAATTGCAATTGGATTTTATTACATTTAAGAGTACAGGAACAAGTTTGGAAAAGTTTGAAAAAGTTAGTTTTACGAATAACTCCAATCAACGGCGTCCTGTGAGCTCAGGAGGGCTTTTTCCGTTTCTCTACTTCCTAATGAATATATCTATGTTCATTTTGTTTTATTCTGAGTGATTTCGATTTCTTATATATTTATTTTTACAGAATTGAGTTTAGGAAATATATGATAGTGTTTGTTTTTCCTTGTATTTCTCCCAATGTATAATTAAATGGCAAGGTATTCATTTTAATCTTTTTTTTTTACTTAAAAAATCTATAAGAGTAAGGGCGAAATTTAATATTTCTCAGTTAAATTTTTTCTTTATGTAAAGGGCATTGAATATTAAAATAAATTACAGTGTTTAGGTAAATCAGAATCGGATATTTTTTCTTATAATTAATAAATATATTGGGTGATTGCGGTCAACTACTGGGATTTCTCTATTCGTCAACACAAAGGCGGGAAATGAAAATGTAGACGCGTTGACTTCGGTCTGGCCACGTCATCCTTGAGAGGAGGAGGAGGAGGAGCGTAAGGCCGAGATGAGAATACAGCGTTGCCATTTTACATTAACCGTTGCCGTTGTTTTTATAAAAGAATTGAGAATTTGTGTGGTTTTCCAATGAAGAATGAGATTTTTGTTTGTTTGAATGTGAGAAAGTGTGATATTTATATTGAGTGAAGTGTTTTTAGCATATTATTATTAAAGGTAATCGGGTTGAAAATGTAATGTTGGTTATTATTCCCTATGAAGCGCAGCTGGCTGAGTTTTTAATGCCACGGTCATTTCTAGATAATCCTGATATAGAATGGATAAAGTTGGAGGACAAATTTTAGATTTTGTATTTACTAGGAATGCGCCGAATATTCGGTAGGTATTTGAAATTCAGTTTGTGTATTCGGTTCGAGTATGTCTATTATTTGCCTCAACTAAAAGAAAACCTTCATATGAAAGTAATGGAAAATAATTAAAGAGTTAATTAAAACCTTGTAAAATAAATTCCGCCTATCCGATTGAACTCAAACTTGGTTTTTCTATGTTTTCAGACACGTTCTTTCGATCTATGCTGGTGGCATCGAGATTTGAGGACTTTCGCCTTTCGTCAATTTATGAGAAAAGTCACGTGGTAAGTCGTTTTTTCAGATTTAAACGTTTGTAAAATAAATTCCGCCCATCCGATTGAACTCAAACTTGGTTTTTCTATGTTTTCAGACACGCTCTTTCGATCTATGCTGGTGGCATCGAGATTTGAGGACTTTCGCCTTTCGTCAATTTATGAGAAAAGTCACGTGGTAAGTCGTTTTTTCAGATTTAAACGTTTGTAAAATAAATTCCGCCTATCCGATTGAACTCAAACTTGGTTTTTCTACGTTTTCAGACACTCTCTTTCGATCTATGCTGGTGGCATCGAGATTTGAGGACTTTCGTTTTGGTTCATATTGGTGTACAATTGGTACAAGTTTGAAAAAGTTTGAAAAAGTTAGTTTTACGAATAACTCCAATCAACGGCGTCCTCTGAGGTTCCAAGGGGTTTTTTCCGTTTCTCTACATCCTAAAGAATAGATATATGTGCATTTTGTTTGAATTAATTGCAATTGGATTTTATTACATTTAAGAGTACAGGAACAAGTTTGAAAAAGTTTGAAAAAGTTAGTTTTACGAATAACTCCAATCAACGGCGTCCTCTGAGGTTCCAAGGGGTTTTTTCCGTTTCTCTACATCCTAAAGAATAGATATATGTGCATTTTGTTTGAATTAATTGCAATTGGATTTTATTACATTTAAGAGTACAGGAACAAGTTTGAAAAAGTTTGAAAAAGTTTGAAAAAGTTAGTTTTACGAATAACTCCAATCAACGGCGTCCTGTGAGCTCAGGAGGGGTTTTTTCCGTTTCTCTACATCCTAAAGAATAGATATATGTGCATTTTGTTTGAATTAATTGCAATTGGATTTTATTACATTTAAGAGTACAGGAACAAGTTTGAAAAAGTTTGAAAAAGTTTGAAAAAGTTAGTTTTACGAATAACTCCAATCAACGGCGTCCTGTGAGCTCAGGAGGGGTTTTTTCCGTTTCTCTACATCCTAAAGAATAGATATATGTGCATTTTGTTTGAATTAATTGCAATTGGATTTTATTACATTTAAGAGTACAGGAACAAGTTTGAAAAAGTTTGAAAAAGTTTGAAAAAGTTAGTTTTACGAATAACTCCAATCAACGGCGTCCTGTGAGCTCAGGAGGGGTTTTTTCCGTTTCTCTACATCCTAAAGAATAGAAATATGTGCATTTTGTTTGAATTAATTGCAATTGGATTTTATTACATTTAAGAGTACAGGAACAAGTTTGAAAAAGTTTGAAAAAGTTTGAAAAAGTTAGTTTTACGAATAACTCCAATCAACGGCGTCCTGTGAGCTCAGGAGGGGTTTTTTCCGTTTCTCTACATCCTAAAGAATAGAAATATGTGCATTTTGTTTGAATTAATTGCAATTGGATTTTATTACATTTAAGAGTACAGGAACTAAAAGTTTGAAAAAGTTTGAAAAAGTTAGTTTTACGAATAACTTGAAACAACGGCGTCCTGTGAGCTCAGGAGGGGTTTTTTCCGTTTCTCTACATCCTAAAGAATAGAAATATGTGCATTTTGTTTGAATTAATTGCAATTGGATTTTATTACATTTAAGAGTACAGGAACAAGTTTGAAAAAGTTTGAAAAAGTTTGAAAAAGTTAGTTTTACGAATAACTCCAATCAACGGCGTCCTGTGAGCTCAGGAGGGGTTTTTTCCGTTTCTCTACATCCTAAAGAATAGATATATGTGCATTTTGTTTGAATTAATTGCAATTGGATTTTATTACATTTAAGAGTACAGGAACAAGTTTGAGAAAAGTTTGAAAAAGTTAGTTTTACGAATAACTCCAATCAACGGCGTCCTGTGAGCTCAGGAGGGGTTTTTTCCGTTTCTCTACATCCTAAAGAATAGAAATATGTGCATTTTGTTTGAATTAATTGCAATTGGATTTTATTACATTTAAGAGTACAGGAACAAGTTTGAAAAAGTTTGAAAAAGTTAGTTTTACGAATAACTCCAATCAACGGCGTCCTGTGAGCTCAGGAGGGGTTTTTTCCGTTTCTCTACATCCTAAAGAATAGATATATGTGCATTTTGTTTGAATTAATTGCAATTGGATTTTATTACATTTAAGAGTACAGGAACAAGTTTGAAAAAGTTTGAAAAAGTTAGTTTTACGAATAACTTGAAACAACGGCGTCCTGTGAGCTCAGGAGGGGTTTTTTCCGTTTCTCTACATCCTAAAGAATAGATATATGTGCATTTTGTTTGAATTAATTGCAATTGGATTTTATTACATTTAAGAGTACAGGAACAAGTTTGAAAAAGTTTGAAAAAGTTTGAAAAAGTTAGTTTTACGAATAACTCCAATCAACGGCGTCCTGTGAGCTCAGGAGGGGTTTTTTCCGTTTCTCTACATCCTAAAGAATAGATATATGTGCATTTTGTTTGAATTAATTGCAATTGGATTTTATTACATTTAAGAGTACAGGAACAAGTTTGAAAAAGTTTGAAAAAGTTAGTTTTACGAATAACTCCAATCAACGGCGTCCTCTGAGGTTCCAAGGGGTTTTTTCCGTTTCTCTACATCCTAAAGAATAGAAATATGTGCATTTTGTTTGAATTAATTGCAATTGGATTTTATTACATTTAAGAGTACAGGAACAAGTTTGAAAAAGTTTGAAAAAGTTTGAAAAAGTTAGTTTTACGAATAACTCCAATCAACGGCGTCCTGTGAGCTCAGGAGGGGTTTTTTCCGTTTCTCTACATCCTAAAGAATAGAAATATGTGCATTTTGTTTGAATTAATTGCAATTGGATTTTATTACATTTAAGAGTACAGGAACAAGTTTGAAAAAGTTTGAAAAAGTTTGAAAAAGTTAGTTTTACGAATAACTCCAATCAACGGCGTCCTGTGAGCTCAGGAGGGGTTTTTTCCGTTTCTCTACATCCTAAAGAATAGATATATGTGCATTTTGTTTGAATTAATTGCAATTGGATTTTATTACATTTAAGAGTACAGGAACAAGTTTGAAAAAGTTTGAAAAAGTTAGTTTTACGAATAACTCCAATCAACGGCGTCCTGTGAGCTCAGGAGGGGTTTTTTCCGTTTCTCTACATCCTAAAGAATAGAAATATGTGCATTTTGTTTGAATTAATTGCAATTGGATTTTATTACATTTAAGAGTACAGGAACAAGTTTGAGAAAAGTTTGAAAAAGTTAGTTTTACGAATAACTCCAATCAACGGCGTCCTGTGAGCTCAGGAGGGGTTTTTTCCGTTTCTCTACATCCTAAAGAATAGATATATGTGCATTTTGTTTGAATTAATTGCAATTGGATTTTATTACATTTAAGAGTACAGGAACAAGTTTGAAAAAGTTTGAAAAAGTTTAAAAAGTTAGTTTTACGAATAACTCCAATCAACGGCGTCCTCTGAGGTTCCAAGGGGTTTTTTCCGTTTCTCTACATCCTAAAGAATAGAAATATGTGCATTTTGTTTGAATTAACCCTGGAAAGACCGGCATTTCAGACTCCCGCGAACGACCGCTGGGGTCCGCGCGGACCCCAGAGACTTTGCGCTAGTTCCTTTGTTTTTCTCGATGGTTTTTTTTCATTTTTTTATTGAAGGCGAATTAAAGGATTAATAAAAAGTCGAAAATGTAGAAATAAGCATTTTTATTGAATATAAAATAATTGAAAAACGCAACAAACATTAGTAAGATAAATCACTCATGTAAAATTTTTTTGTTTTATAACTTTTCGCTACATATTTTACAAAATACTTGAGAGTGTTCAGGACAGACATTCAGTTTGCAACGAGAGCAATGAGTTTTACATTTTTTGTCTTTAATTCTGGGACAAATGTGGCATCTTTTCTTTGTGGTAGAATCTGCAGTGGTAGCAACCTCAAGTTCTTGGAATTCTAAATTGACGTCGGCTAACTGTTTCCCTAAGTCTATTAAAAATTTTCTTCTTGGAAGTTTCTTTTCACCATTTACTGAGAGCCACAATATATAGGCGTTTAGGGCTGTTATGTCTATCATGTTATAAAACACAACCAATGGCCACCTTCGGGTCATTCTTTTTACCGAATAACATCTAGTCATTTGGTCCATGCGATCCACCCCACCTTTGGTTGCGTTATACGATAAAACAATTTCTGGTTTTTTCTGCTCATCCACTTTGTCATCATGATGATGTGTAGACAAAAGAGTGACCGCCTTGTTTTTTCTGGAGCAGTAAGAAACAATTGTTACGTCAGGTTGAAAACCAAACAAACTGGACCCAACTGATCTTTTACCCCTAATGAATTCTGGTGGAAGTTCGCCCTTGTTTTTTCTAATTGTGCCCACAATTGTTGTATTTTTGGTGAGCAAGAACCGAGCTAGTCTGATACTTGTAAAAAAATTATCGCAGGTTATATTTCTCCCTGTATTTAAATAGTCCGAAACAAGATTTTTCACCACCGTTTCACCCACATTTACTGCCCGTTTTTCCCCCGTCTCTCTGCCCTTGTAAATCATTAGTTTCAAGCAGTAGCTTGTTTCAGAGTCACAGAGGGCCCAAAATTTTAGACCATATTTACCGGGTTTGGCAGGTAAATACTGCTTAAAAGGGCAACGTCCACGAAAAGTGACAAGTTGCTCGTCAATGGTAAGACACCACCCCGGTTTATAACCCTCACCCAAGTATTTATTCCATTCTTGAAAAATGTCATCGATAGGCTCAGTTTTATTATCAGATCTGTGTTTTCGGCGAGCTTCGGCATTATCAAATCTAAGAATCCGTAATAATTCTTTAAACCGGTTTCGACCCATTATTTTACTAAAAATGGGTCTGCCATCTATTTGGCTCCACAGCTGACTAATCTCTTCATTTTTCGATTTGTAGACCCCAATCAGAATTAACACACCTAAAAGTCTCTTTATTTCCTGCAGGGTTGTATTTACCCAATTTTGTTTGTAATGCAATTGCCCCTCTTTGTTTGTCCATTTAACAATTTTTTCGAGTAATGAATTGCGGAAGAAAAAGAGGAACGCAGATTGTAAATCAACAATTCTAGTTTTTGCGAAGCGAGTTATCCCACACTGTTCAACTAGAATATCTTTTTTACTTTTTCTACCTTCCGTACTACCCATGGGGTTTTTCAGCCAAATTTCTTCTTCGTTCTTGGAGAAAAACATTTCCGTTTCTTCATCAGGAAGGGGTTGAGCTTCGGAATCTTCATCATCACTGCATTCTCCTTCTTCTGAGTCACATGAAATAATCCTATCTATTTCATTGTCACTGCAACTTTCACTACTCTCTTCATCAGATTCCTCCAAACTGTCCTCGAGAATCTTTCGTATTTCCTGAGGTTTCAGTTGCCTAAACAAAATGTGACATTTGTGTATCCAGTCAAATTGCAAATATGTTCACCAAAGGGTATATTTGAAATTTAAGGTAAAAGATTACTCACCTGCACATGGTGACTGGATGTTTGATTTTTTTCTTTTTGTTTCCAAAAATCACAAAAAAAACTAAATGACCGCCATGTTACAAAACCCTCAATTATTCAGAACCAAGCTGTTGGGTGATTTGCTTCTGACTGTTGACAAAGTCCGAATTTAACAGCGTTTTCGAGTTTTGATGAAACAGCGAATATGGGGGCATAAAGAGCTCAGAACAAAGAAGTCAAAACAAAAATGAAAAAAGAATATGACTCTTAAGAACAGTAAGGCACACATTTTGCGAAAAACAATGCTCGACATTGTATCTTTAGCTATATAATTTAAAATCTTTTTAGATAAACAAGCTAGAAGAGCTGTTTTTGCATTTATTCGGCACCCATTATTCATTATCTATGAGATTTGAGCGCCCAAGAAGCGTGGGAACTTGAAAATCATAGGAAATAGTCTGGGGTCCGGACGGACCCCAACGGTCTTTCGCGGGAGTGTAATTTTTTACTCGGAAACTAGAAGGAATTTTGGAAATCTGAAAACACCGGGTTAAAGCCTGAAAAAAGTTAGGAAAAGTCACCGAATTTCAACATTTTACAATGACAAACAAAAGAGCTACAGCGGAAGAAAAACCGCTTTGGGGTCCGCACGGACCCCACGGTCTTTCTAGGGTTAATTGCAATTGGATTTTATTACATTAAAGAGTACAGGAACAAGTTTGAAAAAGTTTGAAAAAGTTTGAAAAAGTTAGTTTTACGAATAACTCCAATCAACGGCGTCCTGTGAGCTCAGGAGGGGTTTTTTCCGTTTCTCTACATCCTAAAGAATAGAAATATGTGCATTTTGTTTGAATTAATTGCAATTGGATTTTATTACATTTAAGAGTACAGGAACAAGTTTGAAAAAGTTTGAAAAAGTTTGAAAAAGTTAGTTTTACGAATAACTCCAATCAACGGCGTCCTGTGAGCTCAGGAGGGGTTTTTTCCGTTTCTCTACATCCTAAAGAATAGATATATGTGCATTTTGTTTGAATTAATTGCAATTGGATTTTATTACATTTAAGAGTACAGGAACAAGTTTGAAAAAGTTTGAAAAAGTTAGTTTTACGAATAACTCCAATCAACGGCGTCCTCTGAGGTTCCAAGGGGTTTTTTCCGTTTCTCTACATCCTAAAGAATAGAAATATGTGCATTTTGTTTGAATTAATTGCAATTGGATTTTATTACATTTAAGAGTACAGGAACAAGTTTGAAAAAGTTTGAAAAAGTTAGTTTTACGAATAACTCCAATCAACGGCGTCCTGTGAGCTCAGGAGGGGTTTTTTCCGTTTCTCTACATCCTAAAGAATAGATATATGTGCATTTTGTTTGAATTAATTGCAATTGGATTTTATTACATTTAAGAGTACAGGAACAAGTTTGAAAAAGTTTGAAAAAGTTAGTTTTACGAATAACTTGAAACAACGGCGTCCTGTGAGCTCAGGAGGGGTTTTTTCCGTTTCTCTACATCCTAAAGAATAGAAATATGTGCATTTTGTTTGAATTAATTGCAATTGGATTTTATTACATTTAAGAGTACAGGAACAAGTTTGAAAAAGTTTGAAAAAGTTAGTTTTACGAATAACTCCAATCAACGGCGTCCTGTGAGCTCAGGAGGGGTTTTTTCCGTTTCTCTACATCCTAAAGAATAGATATATGTGCATTTTGTTTGAATTAATTGCAATTGGATTTTATTACATTTAAGAGTACAGGAACAAGTTTGAAAAAGTTAGTTTTACGAATAACTCCAATCAACGGCGTCCTGTGAGCTCAGGAGGGGTTTTTTCCGTTTCTCTACATCCTAAAGAATAGATATATGTGCATTTTGTTTGAATTAATTGCAATTGGATTTTATTACATTTAAGAGTACAGGAACAAGTTTGAAAAAGTTTGAAAAAGTTTAAAAAGTTAGTTTTACGAATAACTCCAATCAACGGCGTCCTGTGAGCTCAGGAGGGGTTTTTTCCGTTTCTCTACATCCTAAAGAATAGAAATATGTGCATTTTGTTTGAATTAATTGCAATTGGATTTTATTACATTTAAGAGTACAGGAACAAGTTTGAAAAAGTTTGAAAAAGTTTGAAAAAGTTAGTTTTACGAATAACTCCAATCAACGGCGTCCTGTGAGCTCAGGAGGGGTTTTTTCCGTTTCTCTACATCCTAAAGAATAGAAATATGTGCATTTTGTTTGAATTAATTGCAATTGGATTTTATTACATTTAAGAGTACAGGAACAAGTTTGAAAAAGTTTGAAAAAGTTAGTTTTACGAATAACTCCAATCAACGGCGTCCTGTGAGCTCAGGAGGGGTTTTTTCCGTTTCTCTACATCCTAAAGAATAGATATATGTGCA
Source organism: Brueelia nebulosa (assembly GCA_028293925.1). Lineage (NCBI taxonomy): Eukaryota > Metazoa > Arthropoda > Insecta > Psocodea > Philopteridae > Brueelia > Brueelia nebulosa. The sequence goes on from JAQIBA010000053.1 coordinate 94,013, forward strand.
TTTTGTTTGAATTAATTGCAATTGGATTTTATTACATTTAAGAGTACAGGAACAAGTTTGAAAAAGTTTGAAAAAGTTAGTTTTACGAATAACTCCAATCAACGGCGTCCTGTGAGCTCAGGAGGGGTTTTTTCCGTTTCTCTACATCCTAAAGAATAGAAATATGTGCATTTTGTTTGAATTAATTGCAATTGGATTTTATTACATTTAAGAGTACAGGAACAAGTTTGAAAAAGTTTGAAAAAGTTTGAAAAAGTTAGTTTTACGAATAACTCCAATCAACGGCGTCCTGTGAGCTCAGGAGGGGTTTTTTCCGTTTCTCTACATCCTAAAGAATAGATATATGTGCATTTTGTTTGAATTAATTGCAATTGGATTTTATTACATTTAAGAGTACAGGAACAAGTTTGAAAAAGTTTGAAAAAGTTTGAAAAAGTTAGTTTTACGAATAACTCCAATCAACGGCGTCCTGTGAGCTCAGGAGGGGTTTTTTCCGTTTCTCTACATCCTAAAGAATAGAAATATGTGCATTTTGTTTGAATTAATTGCAATTGGATTTTATTACATTTAAGAGTACAGGAACAAGTTTGAAAAAGTTTGAAAAAGTTTGAAAAAGTTAGTTTTACGAATAACTCCAATCAACGGCGTCCTGTGAGCTCAGGAGGGGTTTTTTCCGTTTCTCTACATCCTAAAGAATAGAAATATGTGCATTTTGTTTGAATTAATTGCAATTGGATTTTATTACATTTAAGAGTACAGGAACAAGTTTGAAAAAGTTTGAAAAAGTTAGTTTTACGAATAACTCCAATCAACGGCGTCCTGTGAGCTCAGGAGGGGTTTTTTCCGTTTCTCTACATCCTAAAGAATAGATATATGTGCATTTTGTTTGAATTAATTGCAATTGGATTTTATTACATTTAAGAGTACAGGAACAAGTTTGAAAAAGTTTGAAAAAGTTTGAAAAAGTTAGTTTTACGAATAACTCCAATCAACGGCGTCCTGTGAGCTCAGGAGGGGTTTTTTCCGTTTCTCTACATCCTAAAGAATAGATATATGTGCATTTTGTTTGAATTAATTGCAATTGGATTTTATTACATTTAAGAGTACAGGAACAAGTTTGAAAAAGTTTGAAAAAGTTTGAAAAAGTTAGTTTTACGAATAACTCCAATCAACGGCGTCCTGTGAGCTCAGGAGGGGTTTTTTCCGTTTCTCTACATCCTAAAGAATAGATATATGTGCATTTTGTTTGAATTAATTGCAATTGGATTTTATTACATTTAAGAGTACAGGAACAAGTTTGAAAAAGTTTGAAAAAGTTAGTTTTACGAATAACTCCAATCAACGGCGTCCTGTGAGCTCAGGAGGGGTTTTTTCCGTTTCTCTACATCCTAAAGAATAGAAATATGTGCATTTTGTTTGAATTAATTGCAATTGGATTTTATTACATTTAAGAGTACAGGAACAAGTTTGAAAAAGTTTTGAAAAAGTTAGTTTTACGAATAACTCCAATCAACGGCGTCCTGTGAGCTCAGGAGGGGTTTTTTCCGTTTCTCTACATCCTAAAGAATAGAAATATGTGCATTTTGTTTGAATTAATTGCAATTGGATTTTATTACATTTAAGAGTACAGGAACAAGTTTGAGAAAAGTTTGAAAAAGTTAGTTTTACGAATAACTCCAATCAACGGCGTCCTCTGAGCTCAGGAGGGGTTTTTTCCGTTTCTCTACATCCTAAAGAATAGAAATATGTGCATTTTGTTTGAATTAATTGCAATTGGATTTTATTACATTTAAGAGTACAGGAACAAGTTTGAAAAAGTTTGAAAAAGTTTGAAAAAGTTAGTTTTACGAATAACTCCAATCAACGGCGTCCTGTGAGCTCAGGAGGGGTTTTTTCCGTTTCTCTACATCCTAAAGAATAGATATATGTGCATTTTGTTTGAATTAATTGCAATTGGATTTTATTACATTTAAGAGTACAGGAACAAGTTTGAAAAAGTTTGAAAAAGTTAGTTTTACGAATAACTCCAATCAACGGCGTCCTGTGAGCTCAGGAGGGGTTTTTTCCGTTTCTCTACATCCTAAAGAATAGAAATATGTGCATTTTGTTTGAATTAATTGCAATTGGATTTTATTACATTTAAGAGTACAGGAACAAGTTTGAAAAAGTTTGAAAAAGTTAGTTTTACGAATAACTCCAATCAACGGCGTCCTGTGAGCTCAGGAGGGGTTTTTTCCGTTTCTCTACATCCTAAAGAATAGATATATGTGCATTTTGTTTGAATTAATTGCAATTGGATTTTATTACATTTAAGAGTACAGGAACAAGTTTGAAAAAGTTTGAAAAAGTTTGAAAAAGTTAGTTTTACGAATAACTCCAATCAACGGCGTCCTGTGAGCTCAGGAGGGGTTTTTTCCGTTTCTCTACATCCTAAAGAATAGATATATGTGCATTTTGTTTGAATTAATTGCAATTGGATTTTATTACATTTAAGAGTACAGGAACAAGTTTGAAAAAGTTTGAAAAAGTTAGTTTTACGAATAACTCCAATCAACGGCGTCCTGTGAGCTCAGGAGGGGTTTTTTCCGTTTCTCTACATCCTAAAGAATAGAAATATGTGCATTTTGTTTGAATTAATTGCAATTGGATTTTATTACATTTAAGAGTACAGGAACAAGTTTGAAAAAGTTTGAAAAAGTTAGTTTTACGAATAACTCCAATCAACGGCGTCCTGTGAGCTCAGGAGGGGTTTTTTCCGTTTCTCTACATCCTAAAGAATAGAAATATGTGCATTTTGTTTGAATTAATTGCAATTGGATTTTATTACATTTAAGAGTACAGGAACAAGTTTGAAAAAGTTTGAAAAAGTTAGTTTTACGAATAACTCCAATCAACGGCGTCCTGTGAGCTCAGGAGGGGTTTTTTCCGTTTCTCTACATCCTAAAGAATAGAAATATGTGCATTTTGTTTGAATTAATTGCAATTGGATTTTATTACATTTAAGAGTACAGGAACAAGTTTGAAAAAGTTTGAAAAAGTTAGTTTTACGAATAACTCCAATCAACGGCGTCCTGTGAGCTCAGGAGGGGTTTTTTCCGTTTCTCTACATCCTAAAGAATAGAAATATGTGCATTTTGTTTGAATTAATTGCAATTGGATTTTATTACATTTAAGAGTACAGGAACAAGTTTGAAAAAGTTTGAAAAAGTTAGTTTTACGAATAACTCCAATCAACGGCGTCCTGTGAGCTCAGGAGGGGTTTTTTCCGTTTCTCTACTTCCTAATGAATATATCTATGTTCATTTTGTTTTATTCTGAGTGATTTCGATTTCTTATATATTTATTTTTATAGAATTGAGTTTAGGAAATATATGATAGTGTTTGTTTTTCCTTGTATTTCTCCCAATGTATAATTAAATGGCAAGGTATTCATTTTAATCTTTTTTTTTTACTTAAAAAATCTATAAGAGTAAGGGCGAAATTTAATATTTCTCAGTTAAATTTTTTCTTTATGTAAAGGGCATTGAATATTAAAATAAATTACAGTGTTTAGGTAAATCAGAATCGGATATTTTTTCTTATAATTAATAAATATATTGGGTGATTGCGGTCAACTACTGGGATTTCTCTATTCGTCAACACAAAGGCGGGAAATGAAAATGTAGACGCGTTGACTTCGGTCTGGCCACGTCATCCTTGAGAGGAGGAGGAGGAGGAGCGTAAGGCCGAGATGAGAATACAGCGTTGCCATTTTACATTAACCGTTGCCGTTGTTTTTATAAAAGAATTGAGAATTTGTGTGGTTTTCCAATGAAGAATGAGATTTTTGTTTGTTTGAATGTGAGAAAGTGTGATATTTATATTGAGTGAAGTGTTTTTAGCATATTATTATTAAAGGTAATCGGGTTGAAAATTTAATGTTGGTTATTATTCCCTATGAAGCGCAGCTGGCTGAGTTTTTAATGCCACGGTCATTTCTAGATAATCCTGATATAGAATGGATAAAGTTGGAGGACAAATTTTAGATTTTGTATTTACTAGGAATGCGCCGAATATTCGGTAGGTATTTGAAATTCAGTTTGTGTATTCGGTTCGAGTATGTCAATTATTTGCCTCAACTAAAAGAAAACCTTCATATGAAAGTAATGGAAAATAATTAAAGAGTTAATTAAAACCTTGTAAAATAAATTCCGCCTATCCGATTGAACTCAAACTTGGTTTTTCTATGTTTTCAGACACGTTCTTTCGATCTATGCTGGTGGCATCGAGATTTGAGGACTTTCGCCTTTCGTCAATTTATGAGAAAAGTCACGTGGTAAGTCGTTTTTTCAGATTTAAACGTTTGTAAAATAAATTCCGCCCATCCGATTGAACTCAAACTTGGTTTTTCTATGTTTTCAGACACGCTCTTTCGATCTATGCTGGTGGCATCGAGATTTGAGGACTTTCGCCTTTCGTCAATTTATGAGAAAAGTCACGTGGTAAGTCGTTTTTTCAGATTTAAACGTTTGTAAAATAAATTCCGCCTATCCGATTGAACTCAAACTTGGTTTTTCTATGTTTTCAGACACTCTCTTTCGATCTATGCTGGTGGCATCGAGATTTGAGGACTTTCGTTTTGGTTCATATGGGAGTACAGGAACAAGTTTGAAAAAGTTTGAAAAAGTTAGTTTTACGAATAACTCCAATCAACGGCGTCCTCTGAGGTTCCAAGGGGTTTTTTCCGTTTCTCTACATCCTAAAGAATAGATATATGTGCATTTTGTTTGAATTAATTGCAATTGGATTTTATTACATTTAAGAGTACAGGAACAAGTTTGAAAAAGTTTGAAAAAGTTAGTTTTACGAATAACTTGAAACAACGGCGTCCTGTGAGCTCAGGAGGGGTTTTTTCCGTTTCTCTACATCCTAAAGAATAGATATATGTGCATTTTGTTTGAATTAATTGCAATTGGATTTTATTACATTTAAGAGTACAGGAACAAGTTTGAAAAAGTTTGAAAAAGTTTGAAAAAGTTAGTTTTACAAATAACTCCAATCAACGGCGTCCTGTGAGCTCAGGAGGGGTTTTTTCCGTTTCTCTACATCCTAAAGAATAGATATATGTGCATTTTGTTTGAATTAATTGCAATTGGATTTTATTACATTTAAGAGTACAGGAACAAGTTTGAAAAAGTTTGAAAAAGTTTGAAAAAGTTAGTTTTACGAATAACTCCAATCAACGGCGTCCTGTGAGCTCAGGAGGGGTTTTTTCCGTTTCTCTACATCCTAAAGAATAGATATATGTGCATTTTGTTTGAATTAATTGCAATTGGATTTTATTACATTTAAGAGTACAGGAACAAGTTTGAAAAAGTTTGAAAAAGTTTGAAAAAGTTAGTTTTACGAATAACTCCAATCAACGGCGTCCTGTGAGCTCAGGAGGGGTTTTTTCCGTTTCTCTACATCCTAAAGAATAGATATATGTGCATTTTGTTTGAATTAATTGCAATTGGATTTTATTACATTTAAGAGTACAGGAACAAGATTTGAAAAAGTTTGAAAAAGTTAGTTTTACGAATAACTCCAATCAACGGCGTCCTCTGAGCTCAGGAGGGGTTTTTTCCGTTTCTCTACATCCTAAAGAATAGAAATATGTGCATTTTGTTTGAATTAATTGCAATTGGATTTTATTACATTTAAGAGTACAGGAACAAGATTTGAAAAAGTTTGAAAAAGTTAGTTTTACAAATAACTCCAATCAACGGCGTCCTGTGAGCTCAGGAGGGGTTTTTTCCGTTTCTCTACATCCTAAAGAATAGAAATATGTGCATTTTGTTTGAATTAATTGCAATTGGATTTTATTACATTTAAGAGTACAGGAACAAGTTTGAGAAAAGTTTGAAAAAGTTAGTTTTACGAATAACTCCAATCAACGGCGTCCTGTGAGCTCAGGAGGGGTTTTTTCCGTTTCTCTACATCCTAAAGAATAGAAATATGTGCATTTTGTTTGAATTAATTGCAATTGGATTTTATTACATTTAAGAGTACAGGAACAAGTTTGAAAAAGTTTGAAAAAGTTAGTTTTACGAATAACTCCAATCAACGGCGTCCTGTGAGCTCAGGAGGGGTTTTTTCCGTTTCTCTACATCCTAAAGAATAGAAATATGTGCATTTTGTTTGAATTAATTGCAATTGGATTTTATTACATTTAAGAGTACAGGAACAAGTTTGAAAAGTTTGAAAAAGTTAGTTTTACGAATAACTCCAATCAACGGCGTCCTGTGAGCTCAGGAGGGGTTTTTTCCGTTTCTCTACATCCTAAAGAATAGATATATGTGCATTTTGTTTGAATTAATTGCAATTGGATTTTATTACATTTAAGAGTACAGGAACAAGTTTGAAAAAGTTTGAAAAAGTTTAAAAAGTTAGTTTTACGAATAACTTGAAACAACGGCGTCCTGTGAGCTCAGGAGGGGTTTTTTCCGTTTCTCTACATCCTAAAGAATAGATATATGTGCATTTTGTTTGAATTAATTGCAATTGGATTTTATTACATTTAAGAGTACAGGAACAAGTTTGAAAAAGTTTGAATAAAGTTAGTTTTACGAATAACTCCAATCAACGGCGTCCTGTGAGCTCAGGAGGGGTTTTTTCCGTTTCTCTACATCCTAAAGAATAGAAATATGTGCATTTTGTTTGAATTAATTGCAATTGGATTTTATTACATTTAAGAGTACAGGAACAAGTTTGAAAAAGTTTGAAAAAGTTTGAAAAAGTTAGTTTTACAAATAACTCCAATCAACGGCGTCCTGTGAGCTCAGGAGGGGTTTTTTCCGTTTCTCTACATCCTAAAGAATAGAAATATGTGCATTTTGTTTGAATTAATTGCAATTGGATTTTATTACATTTAAGAGTACAGGAACAAGTTTGAAAAATTTGAAAAAGTTTGAAAAAGTTAGTTTTACGAATAACTCCAATCAACGGCGTCCTGTGAGCTCAGGAGGGGTTTTTTCCGTTTCTCTACATCCTAAAGAATAGATATATGTGCATTTTGTTTGAATTAATTGCAATTGGATTTTATTACATTTAAGAGTACAGGAACAAGATTTGAAAAAGTTTGAAAAAGTTAGTTTTACGAATAACTTAAACAACGGCGTCCTGTGAGCTCAGGAGGGGTTTTTTCCGTTTCTCTACATCCTAAAGAATAGATATATGTGCATTTTGTTTGAATTAATTGCAATTGGATTTTATTACATTTAAGAGTACAGGAACAAGTTTGAAAAAGTTTGAAAAAGTTAGTTTTACAAATAACTCCAATCAACGGCGTCCTGTGAGCTCAGGAGGGGTTTTTTCCGTTTCTCTACATCCTAAAGAATAGAAATATGTGCATTTTGTTTGAATTAATTGCAATTGGATTTTATTACATTTAAGAGTACAGGAACAAGTTTGAAAAAGTTTGAAAAAGTTTGAAAAAGTTAGTTTTACGAATAACTCCACTCAACGGCGTCCTCTGAGGTTCCAAGGGGTTTTTTCCGTTTCTCTACATCCTAAAGAATAGATATATGTGCATTTTGTTTGAATTAATTGCAATTGGATTTTATTACATTTAAGAGTACAGGAACAAGTTTGAAAAAGTTTGAAAAAGTTAGTTTTACGAATAACTTGAAACAACGGCGTCCTCTGAGGTTCAGAGGGGTTTTTTCCGTTTCTCTACATCCTAAAGAATAGAAATATGTGCATTTTGTTTGAATTAATTGCAATTGGATTTTATTACATTTAAGAGTACAGGAACAAGTTTGAAAAAGTTTGAAAAAGTTTGAAAAAGTTAGTTTTACGAATAACTCCAATCAACGGCGTCCTGTGAGCTCAGGAGGGGTTTTTTCCGTTTCTCTACATCCTAAAGAATAGATATATGTGCATTTTGTTTGAATTAATTGCAATTGGATTTTATTACATTTAAGAGTACAGGAACTAAAAGTTTGAAAAAGTTTGAAAAAGTTAGTTTTACAAATAACTCCAATCAACGGCGTCCTGTGAGCTCAGGAGGGGTTTTTTCCGTTTCTCTACATCCTAAAGAATAGAAATATGTGCATTTTGTTTGAATTAATTGCAATTGGATTTTATTACATTTAAGAGTACAGGAACAAGTTTGAAAAAGTTTGAAAAAGTTTGAAAAAGTTAGTTTTACGAATAACTCCAATCAACGGCGTCCTGTGAGCTCAGGAGGGGTTTTTTCCGTTTCTCTACATCCTAAAGAATAGATATATGTGCATTTTGTTTGAATTAATTGCAATTGGATTTTATTACATTTAAGAGTACAGGAACAAGTTTGAAAAAGTTTGAAAAAGTTAGTTTTACAAATAACTCCAATCAACGGCGTCCTGTGAGCTCAGGAGGGGTTTTTTCCGTTTCTCTACATCCTAAAGAATAGAAATATGTGCATTTTGTTTGAATTAATTGCAATTGGATTTTATTACATTTAAGAGTACAGGAACAAGTTTGAAAAAGTTTGAAAAAGTTAGTTTTACGAATAACTTAAACAACGGCGTCCTGTGAGCTCAGGAGGGGTTTTTTCCGTTTCTCTACATCCTAAAGAATAGATATATGTGCATTTTGTTTGAATTAATTGCAATTGGATTTTATTACATTTAAGAGTACAGGAACAAGTTTGAAAAAGTTTGAAAAAGTTTGAAAAAGTTAGTTTTACAAATAACTCCAATCAACGGCGTCCTGTGAGCTCAGGAGGGGTTTTTTCCGTTTCTCTACATCCTAAAGAATAGATATATGTGCATTTTGTTTGAATTAATTGCAATTGGATTTTATTACATTTAAGAGTACAGGAACAAGATTGAAAAAGTTTGAAAAAGTTAGTTTTACAAATAACTCCAATCAACGGCGTCCTGTGAGCTCAGGAGGGGTTTTTTCCGTTTCTCTACATCCTAAAGAATAGATATATGTGCATTTTGTTTGAATTAATTGCAATTGGATTTTATTACATTTAAGAGTACAGGAACAAGTTTGAAAAAGTTTGAAAAAGTTAGTTTTACAAATAACTCCAATCAACGGCGTCCTGTGAGCTCAGGAGGGGTTTTTTCCGTTTCTCTACATCCTAAAGAATAGATATATGTGCATTTTGTTTGAATTAATTGCAATTGGATTTTATTACATTTAAGAGTACAGGAACAAGTTTGAAAAAGTTTGAAAAAGTTTGAAAAAGTTAGTTTTACGAATAACTCCAATCAACGGCGTCCTGTGAGCTCAGGAGGGGTTTTTTCCGTTTCTCTACATCCTAAAGAATAGATATATGTGCATTTTGTTTGAATTAATTGCAATTGGATTTTATTACATTAAAGAGTACAGGAACAAGTTTGAAAAAGTTTGAAAAAGTTTGAAAAAGTTAGTTTTACGAATAACTTGAAACAACGGCGTCCTCTGAGGTTCCAAGGGGTTTTTTCCGTTTCTCTACATCCTAAAGAATAGATATATGTGCATTTTGTTTGAATTAATTGCAATTGGATTTTATTACATTTAAGAGTACAGGAACAAGTTTGAAAAAGTTTCAAAAAGTTAGTTTTACGAATAACTTGAAACAACGGCGTCCTCTGAGGTTCCAAGGGGTTTTGTCCGTTTCTCTACATCCTAAAGAATAGAAATATGTGCATTTTGTTTGAATTAATTGCAATTCGATTTTATTACATTTAAGAGTACAGGAACAAGTTTGAAAAAGTTTCAAAAAGTTAGTTTTACGAATAACTCCAATCAACGGCGTCCTGTGAGCTCAGGAGGGGTTTTTTCCGTTTCTCTACATCCTAAAGAATAGAAATATGTGCATTTTGTTTGAATTAATTGCAATTGGATTTTATTACATTTAAGAGTACAGGAACAAGTTTGGAAAAGTTTGAAAAAGTTAGTTTTACGAATAACTCCAATCAACGGCGTCCTGTGAGCTGAGGAGGGGTTTTTTCCGTTTCTCTACATCCTAAAGAATAGAAATATGTGCGTTTTGTTTGAATTAATTGCAATTGGATTTTATTACATTTAAGAGTACAGGAACAAGTTTGAAAAAGTTTCAAAAAGTTAGTTTTACGAATAACTTGAAACAACGGCGTCCTCTGAAGTTCCAAGGGGTTTTTTCCGTTTCTCTACTTCCTAAAGAATATATCTATGTTCATTTTGTTTTATTGTGAGTGATTTCGATTTCTTATATATTTATTTTTACAGAATTGAGTTTAGGAAATATATGATAGTGTTTGTTTTTCCTTGTATTTCTCCCAATGTATAATTAAATGGCAAGGTATTCATTTTAATCTTTTTTTTTTACTTAAAAAATCTATAAGAGTAAGGGCGAAATTTAATATTTCTCAGTTAAATTTTTTCTTTATGTAAAGGGCATTGAATATTAAAATAAATTACAGTGTTTAGGTAAATCAGAATCGGATATTTTTTCTTATAATTAATAAATATATTGGGTGATTGCGGTCAACTACTGGGATTTCTCTATTCGTCAACACAAAGGCGGGAAATGAAAATGTAGACGCGTTGACTTCGGTCTGGCGACGTCATCCTTGAGAGGAGGAGGAGGAGGAGCGTAAGGCCGAGATGAGAATACAGCGTTGCCATTTTATATTAACCGTTGCCGTTGTTTTTATAAAAGAATTGAGAATTTGTGTGGTTTTCCAATGAAGAATGAGATTTTTGTTTGTTTGAATGTGAGAAAGTGTGATATTTATATTGAGTGAAGTGTTTTTAGCATATTATTATTAAAGGTAATCGGGTTGAAAATGTAATGTTGGTTATTATTCCCTATGAAGCGCAGCTGGCTGAGTTTTTAATGCCACGGTCATTTCTAGATAATCCTGATATAGAATGGATAAAGTTGGAGGACAAATTTTAGATTTTGTATTTACTAGGAATGCGCCGAATATTCGGTAGGTATTTGAAATTCAGTTTGTGTATTCGGTTCGAGTATGTCTATTATTTGCCTCAACTAAAAGAAAACCTTCATATGAAAGTAATGGAAAATAATTAAAGAGTTAATTAAAACCTTGTAAAATAAATTCCGCCTATCCGATTGAACTCAAACTTGGTTTTTCTATGTTTTCAGACACGTTCTTTCGATCTATGCTGGTGGCATCGAGATTTGAGGACTTTCGCCTTTCGTCAATTTATGAGAAAAGTCACGTGGTAAGTCGTTTTTTCAGATTTAAACGTTTGTAAAATAAATTCCGCCCATCCGATTGAACTCAAACTTGGTTTTTCTATGTTTTCAGACACGCTCTTTCGATCTATGCTGGTGGCATCGAGATTTGAGGACTTTCGCCTTTCGTCAATTTATGAGAAAAGTCACGTGGTAAGTCGTTTTTTCAGATTTAAACGTTTGTAAAATAAATTCCGCCTATCCGATTGAACTCAAACTTGGTTTTTCTATGTTTTCAGACACTCTCTTTCGATCTATGCTGGTGGCATCGAGATTTGAGGACTTTCGTTTTGGTTCATATTGTTCAATTGGTACAGGAAAAAGTTTGAAAAAGTTAGTTTTACGAATAACTCCAATCAACGGCGTCCTCTGAGGTTCCAAGGGGTTTTTTCCGTTTCTCTACATCCTAAAGAATAGAAATATGTGCATTTTGTTTGAATTAATTGCAATTGGATTTTATTACATTTAAGAGTACAGGAACAAGTTTGAAAAAGTTTGAAAAAGTTAGTTTTACGAATAACTCCAATCAACGGCGTCCTGTGAGCTCAGGAGGGGTTTTTTCCGTTTCTCTACATCCTAAAGAATAGATATATGTGCATTTTGTTTGAATTAATTGCAATTGGATTTTATTACATTTAAGAGTACAGGAACAAGTTTGAAAAAGTTTGAAAAAGTTTGAAAAAGTTAGTTTTACGAATAACTCCAATCAACGGCGTCCTCTGAGGTTCCAAGGGGTTTTTTCCGTTTCTCTACATCCTAAAGAATAGAAATATGTGCATTTTGTTTGAATTAATTGCAATTGGATTTTATTACATTTAAGAGTACAGGAACAAGTTTGAAAAAGTTTGAAAAAGTTAGTTTTACGAATAACTTGAAACAACGGCGTCCTGTGAGCTCCAGGAGGGGTTTTTTCCGTTTCTCTACATCCTAAAGAATAGAAATATGTGCATTTTGTTTGAATTAATTGCAATTGGATTTTATTACATTTAAGAGTACAGGAACAAGTTTGAAAAAGTTTGAAAAAGTTAGTTTTACGAATAACTCCAATCAACGGCGTCCTGTGAGCTCAGGAGGGGTTTTTTCCGTTTCTCTACATCCTAAAGAATAGAAATATGTGCATTTTGTTTGAATTAATTGCAATTGGATTTTATTACATTTAAGAGTACAGGAACAAGTTTGAGAAAAGTTTGAAAAAGTTAGTTTTACGAATAACTCCAAACAACGGCGTCCTGTGAGCTCAGGAGGGGTTTTTTCCGTTTCTCTACATCCTAAAGAATAGAAATATGTGCATTTTGTTTGAATTAATTGCAATTGTATTTTATTACATTTAAGAGTACAGGAACAAGTTTGAAAAAGTTTGAAAAAGTTTGAAAAAGTTAGTTTTACGAATAACTCCAATCAACGGCGTCCTGTGAGCTCAGGAGGGGTTTTTTCCGTTTCTCTACATCCTAAAGAATAGATATATGTGCATTTTGTTTGAATTAATTGCAATTGGATTTTATTACATTTAAGAGTACAGGAACAAGTTTGAAAAAGTTTGAAAAAGTTAGTTTTACGAATAACTCCAATCAACGGCGTCCTGTGAGCTCAGGAGGGGTTTTTTCCGTTTCTCTACATCCTAAAGAATAGAAATATGTGCATTTTGTTTGAATTAATTGCAATTGGATTTTATTACATTTAAGAGTACAGGAACAAGTTTGAAAAAGTTTGAAAAAGTTAGTTTTACGAATAACTCCAATCAACGGCGTCCTGTGAGCTCAGGAGGGGTTTTTTCCGTTTCTCTACATCCTAAAGAATAGAAATATGTGCATTTTGTTTGAATTAATTGCAATTGGATTTTATTACATTTAAGAGTACAGGAACAAGTTTGAAAAAGTTTGAAAAAGTTAGTTTTACGAATAACTTGAAACAACGGCGTCCTCTGAGGTTCCAAGGGGTTTTTTCCGTTTCTCTACATCCTAAAGAATAGAAATATGTGCATTTTGTTTGAATTAATTGCAATTGGATTTTATTACATTTAAGAGTACAGGAACAAGTTTGAAAAAGTTTGAAAAAGTTAGTTTTACGAATAACTCCAATCAACGGCGTCCTGTGAGCTCAGGAGGGGTTTTTTCCGTTTCTCTACATCCTAAAGAATAGAAATATGTGCATTTTGTTTGAATTAATTGCAATTGGATTTTATTACATTTAAGAGTACAGGAACAAGTTTGAAAAAGTTTGAAAAAGTTAGTTTTACGAATAACTCCAATCAACGGCGTCCTGTGAGCTCCAGGAGGGGTTTTTTCCGTTTCTCTACATCCTAAAGAATAGAAATATGTGCATTTTGTTTGAATTAATTGCAATTGGATTTTATTACATTTAAGAGTACAGGAACAAGTTTGAAAAAGTTTGAAAAAGTTTGAAAAAGTTAGTTTTACGAATAACTTGAAACAACGGCGTCCTGTGAGCTCAGGAGGGGTTTTTTCCGTTTCTCTACATCCTAAAGAATAGAAATATGTGCATTTTGTTTGAATTAATTGCAATTGGATTTTATTACATTTAAGAGTACAGGAACAAGTTTGAAAAAGTTTGAAAAAGTTAGTTTTACGAATAACTCCAATCAACGGCGTCCTGTGAGCTCAGGAGGGGTTTTTTCCGTTTCTCTACATCCTAAAGAATAGAAATATGTGCATTTTGTTTGAATTAATTGCAATTGGATTTTATTACATTTAAGAGTACAGGAACAAGTTTGAAAAAGTTTGAAAAAGTTAGTTTTACGAATAACTCCAATCAACGGCGTCCTGTGAGCTCAGGAGGGGTTTTTTCCGTTTCTCTACATCCTAAAGAATAGAAATATGTGCATTTTGTTTGAATTAATTGCAATTGGATTTTATTACATTTAAGAGTACAGGAACAAGTTTGAAAAAGTTTGAAAAAGTTTGAAAAAGTTAGTTTTACGAATAACTTGAAACAACGGCGTCCTCTGAGGTTCAGAGGGGTTTTTTCCGTTTCTCTACATCCTAAAGAATAGAAATATGTGCATTTTGTTTGAATTAATTGCAATTGTATTTTATTACATTTAAGAGTACAGGAACAAGTTTGAAAAAGTTTGAAAAAGTTAGTTTTACGAATAACTCCAATCAACGGCGTCCTGTGAGCTCAGGAGGGGTTTTTTCCGTTTCTCTACATCCTAAAGAATAGATATATGTGCATTTTGTTTGAATTAATTGCAATTGGATTTTATTACATTTAAGAGTACAGGAACTAAAAGTTTGAAAAAGTTTGAAAAAGTTAGTTTTACGAATAACTCCAATCAACGGCGTCCTGTGAGCTCAGGAGGGGTTTTTTCCGTTTCTCTACATCCTAAAGAATAGAAATATGTGCATTTTGTTTGAATTAATTGCAACTGGATTTTATTACATTTAAGAGTACAGGAACAAGTTTGAAAAAGTTTGAAAAAGTTTGAAAAAGTTAGTTTTACGAATAACTCCAATCAACGGCGTCCTGTGAGCTCAGGAGGGGTTTTTTCCGTTTCTCTACATCCTAAAGAATAGAAATATGTGCATTTTGTTTGAATTAATTGCAATTGGATTTTATTACATTTAAGAGTACAGGAACAAGTTTGAAAAAGTTTGAAAAAGTTAGTTTTACGAATAACTCCAATCAACGGCGTCCTGTGAGCTCAGGAGGGGTTTTTTCCGTTTCTCTACATCCTAAAGAATAGAAATATGTGCATTTTGTTTGAATTAATTGCAATTGGATTTTATTACATTTAAGAGTACAGGAACAAGTTTGAAAAAGTTTGAAAAAGTTTGAAAAAGTTAGTTTTACGAATAACTCCAATCAACGGCGTCCTGTGAGCTCAGGAGGGGTTTTTTCCGTTTCTCTACATCCTAAAGAATAGAAATATGTGCATTTTGTTTGAATTAATTGCAATTGGATTTTATTACATTTAAGAGTACAGGAACAAGTTTGAAAAAGTTTGAAAAAGTTAGTTTTACGAATAACTCCAATCAACGGCGTCCTGTGAGCTCAGGAGGGGTTTTTTCCGTTTCTCTACATCCTAAAGAATAGAAATATGTGCATTTTGTTTGAATTAATTGCAATTGGATTTTATTACATTTAAGAGTACAGGAACAAGTTTGAAAAAGTTTGAAAAAGTTAGTTTTACGAATAACTCCAATCAACGGCGTCCTGTGAGCTCAGGAGGGGTTTTTTCCGTTTCTCTACATCCTAAAGAATAGAAATATGTGCATTTTGTTTGAATTAATTGCAATTGGATTTTATTACATTTAAGAGTACAGGAACAAGTTTGAAAAAGTTTGAAAAAGTTAGTTTTACGAATAACTCCAATCAACGGCGTCCTGTGAGCTCAGGAGGGGTTTTTTCCGTTTCTCTACATCCTAAAGAATAGAAATATGTGCATTTTGTTTGAATTAATTGCAATTGGATTTTATTACATTTAAGAGTACAGGAACAAGTTTGAAAAAGTTTGAAAAAGTTTGAAAAAGTTAGTTTTACGAATAACTCCAATCAACGGCGTCCTCTGAGGCTCCAGGAGGGGTTTTTTCCGTTTCTCTACATCCTAAAGAATAGAAATATGTGCATTTTGTTTGAATTAATTGCAATTGGATTTTATTACATTTAAGAGTACAGGAACAAGTTTGAAAAAGTTTGAAAAAGTTTGAAAAAGTTAGTTTTACGAATAACTCCAATCAACGGCGTCCTGTGAGCTCAGGAGGGGTTTTTTCCGTTTCTCTACATCCTAAAGAATAGAAATATGTGCATTTTGTTTGAATTAATTGCAATTGGATTTTATTACATTTAAGAGTACAGGAACAAGTTTGAAAAAGTTTGAAAAAGTTTGAAAAAGTTAGTTTTACGAATAACTCCAATCAACGGCGTCCTGTGAGCTCAGGAGGGGTTTTTTCCGTTTCTCTACATCCTAAAGAATAGAAATATGTGCATTTTGTTTGAATTAATTGCAATTGGATTTTATTACATTTAAGAGTACAGGAACAAGTTTGAAAAATTTGAAAAAGTTTGAAAAAGTTAGTTTTACGAATAACTCCAATCAACGGCGTCCTGTGAGCTCAGGAGGGGTTTTTTCCGTTTCTCTACATCCTAAAGAATAGAAATATGTGCATTTTGTTTGAATTAATTGCAATTGGATTTTATTACATTTAAGAGTACAGGAACAAGTTTGAAAAAGTTTGAAAAAGTTAGTTTTACGAATAACTCCAATCAACGGCGTCCTGTGAGCTCAGGAGGGGTTTTTTCCGTTTCTCTACATCCTAAAGAATAGAAATATGTGCATTTTGTTTGAATTAATTGCAATTGGATTTTATTACATTTAAGAGTACAGGAACAAGTTTGAAAAAGTTTGAAAAAGTTTGAAAAAGTTAGTTTTACGAATAACTCCAATCAACGGCGTCCTGTGAGCTCAGGAGGGGTTTTTTCCGTTTCTCTACATCCTAAAGAATAGAAATATGTGCATTTTGTTTGAATTAATTGCAATTGGATTTTATTACATTTAAGAGTACAGGAACAAGTTTGAAAAAGTTTGAAAAAGTTAGTTTTACGAATAACTCCAATCAACGGCGTCCTCTGAGGCTCAGAGGGGTTTTTTCCGTTTCTCTACATCCTAAAGAATAGAAATATGTGCATTTTGTTTGAATTAATTGCAATTGGATTTTATTACATTTAAGAGTACAGGAACAAGTTTGAAAAAGTTTGAAAAAGTTTGAAAAAGTTAGTTTTACGAATAACTCCAATCAACGGCGTCCTGTGAGCTCAGGAGGGGTTTTTTCCGTTTCTCTACATCCTAAAGAATAGAAATATGTGCATTTTGTTTGAATTAATTGCAATTGGATTTTATTACATTTAAGAGTACAGGAACAAGTTTGAAAAAGTTTGAAAAAGTTAGTTTTACGAATAACTCCAATCAACGGCGTCCTGTGAGCTCAGGAGGGGTTTTTTCCGTTTCTCTACATCCTAAAGAATAGAAATATGTGCATTTTGTTTGAATTAATTGCAACTGGATTTTATTACATTTAAGAGTACAGGAACAAGTTTGAAAAAGTTTGAAAAAGTTTGAAAAAGTTAGTTTTACGAATAACTCCAATCAACGGCGTCCTCTGAGGCTCCAGGAGGGGTTTTTTCCGTTTCTCTACATCCTAAAGAATAGAAATATGTGCATTTTGTTTGAATTAATTGCAATTGGATTTTATTACATTTAAGAGTACAGGAACAAGTTTGAGAAAAGTTTGAAAAAGTTAGTTTTACGAATAACTCCAATCAACGGCGTCCTGTGAGCTCAGGAGGGGTTTTTTCCGTTTCTCTACATCCTAAAGAATAGAAATATGTGCATTTTGTTTGAATTAATTGCAATTGGATTTTATTACATTTAAGAGTACAGGAACAAGTTTGAAAAAGTTTGAAAAAGTTTGAAAAAGTTAGTTTTACGAATAACTCCAATCAACGGCGTCCTGTGAGCTCAGGAGGGGTTTTTTCCGTTTCTCTACATCCTAAAGAATAGAAATATGTGCATTTTGTTTGAATTAATTGCAATTGGATTTTATTACATTTAAGAGTACAGGAACAAGTTTGAAAAAGTTTGAAAAAGTTTGAAAAAGTTAGTTTTACGAATAACTCCAATCAACGGCGTCCTGTGAGCTCAGGAGGGGTTTTTTCCGTTTCTCTACATCCTAAAGAATAGAAATATGTGCATTTTGTTTGAATTAATTGCAATTGGATTTTATTACATTTAAGAGTACAGGAACAAGTTTGAAAAAGTTTGAAAAAGTTAGTTTTACGAATAACTCCAATCAACGGCGTCCTGTGAGCTCAGGAGGGGTTTTTTCCGTTTCTCTACATCCTAAAGAATAGAAATATGTGCATTTTGTTTGAATTAATTGCAATTGGATTTTATTACATTTAAGAGTACAGGAACAAGTTTGAAAAAGTTTGAAAAAGTTTAAAAAGTTAGTTTTACGAATAACTCCAATCAACGGCGTCCTCTGAGGCTCCAGGAGGGGTTTTTTCCGTTTCTCTACATCCTAAAGAATAGAAATATGTGCATTTTGTTTGAATTAATTGCAATTGGATTTTATTACATTTAAGAGTACAGGAACAAGTTTGAAAAAGTTTGAAAAAGTTAGTTTTACGAATAACTCCAATCAACGGCGTCCTGTGAGCTCAGGAGGGGTTTTTTCCGTTTCTCTACATCCTAAAGAATAGAAATATGTGCATTTTGTTTGAATTAATTGCAATTGGATTTTATTACATTTAAGAGTACAGGAACAAGTTTGAAAAAGTTTGAAAAAGTTTGAAAAAGTTAGTTTTACGAATAACTCCAATCAACGGCGTCCTGTGAGCTCAGGAGGGGTTTTTTCCGTTTCTCTACATCCTAAAGAATAGAAATATGTGCATTTTGTTTGAATTAATTGCAATTGGATTTTATTACATTTAAGAGTACAGGAACAAGTTTGAAAAAGTTTGAAAAAGTTTGAAAAAGTTAGTTTTACGAATAACTCCAATCAACGGCGTCCTGTGAGCTCAGGAGGGGTTTTTTCCGTTTCTCTACATCCTAAAGAATAGAAATATGTGCATTTTGTTTGAATTAATTGCAATTGGATTTTATTACATTTAAGAGTACAGGAACAAGTTTGAAAAAGTTTGAAAAAGTTAGTTTTACGAATAACTCCAATCAACGGCGTCCTGTGAGCTCAGGAGGGGTTTTTTCCGTTTCTCTACATCCTAAAGAATAGAAATATGTGCATTTTGTTTGAATTAATTGCAATTGGATTTTATTACATTTAAGAGTACAGGAACAAGTTTGAAAAAGTTTGAAAAAGTTAGTTTTACGAATAACTCCAATCAACGGCGTCCTGTGAGCTCAGGAGGGGTTTTTTCCGTTTCTCTACATCCTAAAGAATAGAAATATGTGCATTTTGTTTGAATTAATTGCAATTGGATTTTATTACATTTAAGAGTACAGGAACAAGTTTGAGAAAAGTTTGAAAAAGTTAGTTTTACGAATAACTCCAATCAACGGCGTCCTCTGAAGTTCCAAGGGGTTTTTTCCGTTTCTCTACTTCCTAAAGAATATATCTATGTTCATTTTGTTTTATTGTGAGTGATTTCGATTTCTTATATATTTATTTTTACAGAATTGAGTTTAGGAAATATATGATAGTGTTTGTTTTTCCTTGTATTTCTCCCAATGTATAATTAAATGGCAAGGTATTCATTTTAATCTTTTTTTTTTACTTAAAAAATCTATAAGAGTAAGGGCGAAATTTAATATTTCTCAGTTAAATTTTTTCTTTATGTAAAGGGCATTGAATATTAAAATAAATTACAGTGTTTAGGTAAATCAGAATCGGATATTTTTTCTTATAATTAATAAATATATTGGGTGATTGCGGTCAACTACTGGGATTTCTCTATTCGTCAACACAAAGGCGGGAAATGAAAATGTAGACGCGTTGACTTCGGTCTGGCGACGTCATCCTTGAGAGGAGGAGGAGGAGGAGCGTAAGGCCGAGATGAGAATACAGCGTTGCCATTTTATATTAACCGTTGCCGTTGTTTTTATAAAAGAATTGAGAATTTGTGTGGTTTTCCAATGAAGAATGAGATTTTTGTTTGTTTGAATGTGAGAAAGTGTGATATTTATATTGAGTGAAGTGTTTTTAGCATATTATTATTAAAGGTAATCGGGTTGAAAATGTAATGTTGGTTATTATTCCCTATGAAGCGCAGCTGGCTGAGTTTTTAATGCCACGGTCATTTCTAGATAATCCTGATATAGAATGGATAAAGTTGGAGGACAAATTTTAGATTTTGTATTTACTAGGAATGCGCCGAATATTCGGTAGGTATTTGAAATTCAGTTTGTGTATTCGGTTCGAGTATGTCTATTATTTGCCTCAACTAAAAGAAAACCTTCATATGAAAGTAATGGAAAATAATTAAAGAGTTAATTAAAACCTTGTAAAATAAATTCCGCCTATCCGATTGAACTCAAACTTGGTTTTTCTATGTTTTCAGACACGTTCTTTCGATCTATGCTGGTGGCATCGAGATTTGAGGACTTTCGCCTTTCGTCAATTTATGAGAAAAGTCACGTGGTAAGTCGTTTTTTCAGATTTAAACGTTTGTAAAATAAATTCCGCCCATCCGATTGAACTCAAACTTGGTTTTTCTATGTTTTCAGACACGCTCTTTCGATCTATGCTGGTGGCATCGAGATTTGAGGACTTTCGCCTTTCGTCAATTTATGAGAAAAGTCACGTGGTAAGTCGTTTTTTCAGATTTAAACGTTTGTAAAATAAATTCCGCCTATCCGATTGAACTCAAACTTGGTTTTTCTATGTTTTCAGACACTCTCTTTCGATCTATGCTGGTGGCATCGAGATTTGAGGACTTTCGTTTTGGTTCATATGGGAGTACAGGAAAAAGTTTGAAAAAGTTAGTTTTACGAATAACTCCAATCAACGGCGTCCTCTGAGGTTCCAAGGGGTTTTTTCCGTTTCTCTACATCCTAAAGAATAGAAATATGTGCATTTTGTTTGACTTAATTGCAATTGGATTTTATTACATTTAAGAGTACAGGAACAAGTTTGAAAAAGTTTGAAAAAGTTAGTTTTACGAATAACTTGAAACAACGGCGTCCTCTGAGGTTCCAAGGGGTTTTTTCCGTTTCTCTACATCCTAAAGAATAGATATATGTGCATTTTGTTTGAATTAATTGCAATTGGATTTTATTACATTAAAGAGTACAGGAACAAGTTTGAAAAAGTTTGAAAAAGTTTGAAAAAGTTAGTTTTACGAATAACTCCAATCAACGGCGTCCTGTGAGCTCAGGAGGGGTTTTTTCGGTTTCACTACATCCTAAAGAATAGATATATGTGCATTTTGTTTGAATTAATTGCAATTGGATTTTATTACATTAAAGAGTACAGGAACAAGTTTGAAAAAGTTTGAAAAAGTTTGAAAAAGTTAGTTTTACGAATAACTTGAAACAACGGCGTCCTCTGAGGTTCCAAGGGGTTTTTTCCGTTTCTCTACATCCTAAAGAATAGATATATGTGCATTTTGTTTGAATTAATTGCAATTGGATTTTATTACATTTAAGAGTACAGGAACAAGTTTGAAAAAGTTTCAAAAAGTTAGTTTTACGAATAACTTGAAACAACGGCGTCCTCTGAGGTTCCAAGGGGTTTTGTCCGTTTCTCTACATCCTAAAGAATAGAAATATGTGCATTTTGTTTGAATTAATTGCAATTCGATTTTATTACATTTAAGAGTACAGGAACAAGTTTGAAAAAGTTTCAAAAAGTTAGTTTTACGAATAACTCCAATCAACGGCGTCCTGTGAGCTCAGGAGGGGTTTTTTCCGTTTCTCTACATCCTAAAGAATAGAAATATGTGCATTTTGTTTGAATTAATTGCAATTGGATTTTATTACATTTAAGAGTACAGGAACAAGTTTGGAAAAGTTTGAAAAAGTTAGTTTTACGAATAACTCCAATCAACGGCGTCCTGTGAGCTGAGGAGGGGTTTTTTCCGTTTCTCTACATCCTAAAGAATAGAAATATGTGCGTTTTGTTTGAATTAATTGCAATTGGATTTTATTACATTTAAGAGTACAGGAACAAGTTTGAAAAAGTTTCAAAAAGTTAGTTTTACGAATAACTTGAAACAACGGCGTCCTCTGAAGTTCCAAGGGGTTTTTTCCGTTTCTCTACTTCCTAAAGAATATATCTATGTTCATTTTGTTTTATTGTGAGTGATTTCGATTTCTTATATATTTATTTTTACAGAATTGAGTTTAGGAAATATATGATAGTGTTTGTTTTTCCTTGTATTTCTCCCAATGTATAATTAAATGGCAAGGTATTCATTTTAATCTTTTTTTTTTACTTAAAAAATCTATAAGAGTAAGGGCGAAATTTAATATTTCTCAGTTAAATTTTTTCTTTATGTAAAGGGCATTGAATATTAAAATAAATTACAGTGTTTAGGTAAATCAGAATCGGATATTTTTTCTTATAATTAATAAATATATTGGGTGATTGCGGTCAACTACTGGGATTTCTCTATTCGTCAACACAAAGGCGGGAAATGAAAATGTAGACGCGTTGACTTCGGTCTGGCGACGTCATCCTTGAGAGGAGGAGGAGGAGGAGCGTAAGGCCGAGATGAGAATACAGCGTTGCCATTTTATATTAACCGTTGCCGTTGTTTTTATAAAAGAATTGAGAATTTGTGTGGTTTTCCAATGAAGAATGAGATTTTTGTTTGTTTGAATGTGAGAAAGTGTGATATTTATATTGAGTGAAGTGTTTTTAGCATATTATTATTAAAGGTAATCGGGTTGAAAATGTAATGTTGGTTATTATTCCCTATGAAGCGCAGCTGGCTGAGTTTTTAATGCCACGGTCATTTCTAGATAATCCTGATATAGAATGGATAAAGTTGGAGGACAAATTTTAGATTTTGTATTTACTAGGAATGCGCCGAATATTCGGTAGGTATTTGAAATTCAGTTTGTGTATTCGGTTCGAGTATGTCTATTATTTGCCTCAACTAAAAGAAAACCTTCATATGAAAGTAATGGAAAATAATTAAAGAGTTAATTAAAACCTTGTAAAATAAATTCCGCCTATCCGATTGAACTCAAACTTGGTTTTTCTATGTTTTCAGACACGTTCTTTCGATCTATGCTGGTGGCATCGAGATTTGAGGACTTTCGCCTTTCGTCAATTTATGAGAAAAGTCACGTGGTAAGTCGTTTTTTCAGATTTAAACGTTTGTAAAATAAATTCCGCCCATCCGATTGAACTCAAACTTGGTTTTTCTATGTTTTCAGACACGCTCTTTCGATCTATGCTGGTGGCATCGAGATTTGAGGACTTTCGCCTTTCGTCAATTTATGAGAAAAGTCACGTGGTAAGTCGTTTTTTCAGATTTAAACGTTTGTAAAATAAATTCCGCCTATCCGATTGAACTCAAACTTGGTTTTTCTATGTTTTCAGACACTCTCTTTCGATCTATGCTGGTGGCATCGAGATTTGAGGACTTTCGTTTTGGTTCATATGGGAGTACAGGAAAAAGTTTGAAAAAGTTAGTTTTACGAATAACTCCAATCAACGGCGTCCTCTGAGGTTCCAAGGGGTTTTTTCCGTTTCTCTACATCCTAAAGAATAGAAATATGTGCATTTTGTTTGAATTAATTGCAATTGGATTTTATAAGATTTAAGAGTACAGGAACAAGTTTGAAAAAGTTTGAAAAAGTTAGTTTTACGAATAACTTGAAACAACGGCGTCCTGTGAGCTCAGGAGGGGTTTTTTCCGTTTCTCTACATCCTAAAGAATAGATATATGTGCATTTTGTTTGAATTAATTGCAATTGGATTTTATTACATTTAAGAGTACAGGAACAAGTTTGAAAAAGTTTGAAAAAGTTTGAAAAAGTTAGTTTTACGAATAACTCCAATCAACGGCGTCCTGTGAGCTCAGGAGGGGTTTTTTCCGTTTCTCTACATCCTAAAGAATAGATATATGTGCATTTTGTTTGAATTAATTGCAATTGGATTTTATTACATTTAAGAGTACAGGAACAAGTTTGAAAAAGTTTGAAAAAGTTAGTTTTACAAATAACTCCAATCAACGGCGTCCTGTGAGCTCAGGAGGGGTTTTTTCCGTTTCTCTACATCCTAAAGAATAGAAATATGTGCATTTTGTTTGAATTAATTGCAATTGGATTTTATTACATTTAAGAGTACAGGAACAAGTTTGGAAAAGTTTGAAAAAGTTAGTTTTACGAATAACTCCAATCAACGGCGTCCTGTGAGCTCAGGAGGGGTTTTTTCCGTTTCTCTACATCCTAAAGAATAGATATATGTGCATTTTGTTTGAATTAATTGCAATTGGATTTTATTACATTTAAGAGTACAGGAACAAGTTTGAAAAAGTTTGAAAAAGTTTGAAAAAGTTAGTTTTACGAATAACTCCAATCAACGGCGTCCTGTGAGCTCAGGAGGGGTTTTTTCCGTTTCTCTACATCCTAAAGAATAGATATATGTGCATTTTGTTTGAATTAATTGCAATTGGATTTTATTACATTTAAGAGTACAGGAACAAGTTTGAAAAAGTTTGAAAAAGTTAGTTTTACGAATAACTCCAATCAACGGCGTCCTGTGAGCTCAGGAGGGGTTTTTTCCGTTTCTCTACATCCTAAAGAATAGATATATGTGCATTTTGTTTGAATTAATTGCAATTGGATTTTATTACATTTAAGAGTACAGGAACAAGTTTGAAAAAGTTTGAAAAAGTTTAAAAAGTTAGTTTTACGAATAACTCCAATCAACGGCGTCCTGTGAGCTCAGGAGGGGTTTTTTCCGTTTCTCTACATCCTAAAGAATAGATATATGTGCATTTTGTTTGAATTAATTGCAATTGGATTTTATTACATTAAGAGTACAGGAACGTTAAGTTTGAAAAAGTTTGAAAAAGTTAGTTTTACAAATAACTCCAATCAACGGCGTCCTGTGAGCTCAGGAGGGGTTTTTTCCGTTTCTCTACATCCTAAAGAATAGATATATGTGCATTTTGTTTGAATTAATTGCAATTGGATTTTATTACATTTAAGAGTACAGGAACAAGTTTGAAAAAGTTTGAAAAAGTTTGAAAAAGTTAGTTTTACGAATAACTCCACTCAACGGCGTCCTCTGAGGCTCCAGGAGGGGTTTTTTCCGTTTCTCTACATCCTAAAGAATAGATATATGTGCATTTTGTTTGAATTAATTGCAATTGGATTTTATTACATTTAAGAGTACAGGAACAAGTTTGAAAAAGTTTGAAAACGTTTGAAAAAGTTAGTTTTACGAATAACTCCAATCAACGGCGTCCTCTGAGGCTCCAGGAGGGGTTTTGTCCGTTTCTCTACATCCTAAAGAATAGATATATGTGCATTTTGTTTGAATTAATTGCAATTCGATTTTATTACATTTAAGAGTACAGGAACAAGTTTGAAAAAGTTTCAAAAAGTTAGTTTTACGAATAACTCCAATCAACGGCGTCCTGTGAGCTCAGGAGGGGTTTTTTCCGTTTCTCTACATCCTAAAGAATAGAAATATGTGCATTTTGTTTGAATTAATTGCAATTGGATTTTATTACATTTAAGAGTACAGGAACAAGTTTGGAAAAGTTTGAAAAAGTTAGTTTTACGAATAACTCCAATCAACGGCGTCCTGTGAGCTCAGGAGGGGTTTTTTCCGTTTCTCTACATCCTAAAGAATAGATATATGTGCGTTTTGTTTGAATTAATTGCAATTGGATTTTATTACATTTAAGAGTACAGGAACAAGTTTGAAAAAGTTTCAAAAAGTTAGTTTTACGAATAACTCCAATCAACGGCGTCCTCTGAAGCTCCAGGAGGGCTTTTTCCGTTTCTCTACTTCCTAATGAATATATCTATGTTCATTTTGTTTTATTCTGAGTGATTTCGATTTCTTATATATTTATTTTTACAGAATTGAGTTTAGGAAATATATGATAGTGTTTGTTTTTCCTTGTATTTCTCCCAATGTATAATTAAATGGCAAGGTATTCATTTTAATCTTTTTTTTTTACTTAAAAAATCTATAAGAGTAAGGGCGAAATTTAATATTTCTCAGTTAAATTTTTTCTTTATGTAAAGGGCATTGAATATTAAAATAAATTACAGTGTTTAGGTAAATCAGAATCGGATATTTTTTCTTATAATTAATAAATATATTGGGTGATTGCGGTCAACTACTGGGATTTCTCTATTCGTCAACACAAAGGCGGGAAATGAAAATGTAGACGCGTTGACTTCGGTCTGGCCACGTCATCCTTGAGAGGAGGAGGAGGAGGAGCGTAAGGCCGAGATGAGAATACAGCGTTGCCATTTTACATTAACCGTTGCCGTTGTTTTTATAAAAGAATTGAGAATTTGTGTGGTTTTCCAATGAAGAATGAGATTTTTGTTTGTTTGAATGTGAGAAAGTGTGATATTTATATTGAGTGAAGTGTTTTTAGCATATTATTATTAAAGGTAATCGGGTTGAAAATGTAATGTTGGTTATTATTCCCTATGAAGCGCAGCTGGCTGAGTTTTTAATGCCACGGTCATTTCTAGATAATCCTGATATAGAATGGATAAAGTTGGAGGACAAATTTTAGATTTTGTATTTACTAGGAATGCGCCGAATATTCGGTAGGTATTTGAAATTCAGTTTGTGTATTCGGTTCGAGTATGTCTATTATTTGCCTCAACTAAAAGAAAACCTTCATATGAAAGTAATGGAAAATAATTAAAGAGTTAATTAAAACCTTGTAAAATAAATTCCGCCTATCCGATTGAACTCAAACTTGGTTTTTCTATGTTTTCAGACACGTTCTTTCGATCTATGCTGGTGGCATCGAGATTTGAGGACTTTCGCCTTTCGTCAATTTATGAGAAAAGTCACGTGGTAAGTCGTTTTTTCAGATTTAAACGTTTGTAAAATAAATTCCGCCCATCCGATTGAACTCAAACTTGGTTTTTCTATGTTTTCAGACACGCTCTTTCGATCTATGCTGGTGGCATCGAGATTTGAGGACTTTCGCCTTTCGTCAATTTATGAGAAAAGTCACGTGGTAAGTCGTTTTTTCAGATTTAAACGTTTGTAAAATAAATTCCGCCTATCCGATTGAACTCAAACTTGGTTTTTCTACGTTTTCAGACACGCTCTTTCGATCTATGCTGGTGGCATCGAGATTTGAGGACTTTCGTTTTGGTTCATATGGGAGTACAGGAACAAGTTTGAAAAAGTTTGAAAAAGTTTGAAAAAGTTAGTTTTACGAATAACTCCAATCAACGGCGTCCTCTGAGGCTCCAGGAGGGGTTTTTTCCGTTTCTCTACATCCTAAAGAATAGATATATGTGCGTTTTGTTTGAATTAATTGCAATTGGATTTTATTACATTTAAGAGTACAGGAACAAGTTTGAAAAAGTTTGAAAAAGTTTGAAAAAGTTAGTTTTACGAATAACTCCAATCAACGGCGTCCTCTGAGGCTCCAGGAGGGGTTTTTTCCGTTTCTCTACATCCTAAAGAATAGATATATGTGCATTTTGTTTGAATTAATTGCAATTGGATTTTATTACATTTAAGAGTACAGGAACAAGTTTGAAAAAGTTTGAAAAAGTTTGAAAAAGTTAGTTTTACGAATAACTCCAATCAACGGCGTCCTGTGAGCTCAGGAGGGGTTTTTTCCGTTTCTCTACATCCTAAGGAATAGATATATGTGCATTTTGTTTGAATTAATTGCAATTGGATTTTATTACATTTAAGAGTACAGGAACAAGTTTGAAAAAGTTTGAAAAAGTTAGTTTTACGAATAACTCCAATCAACGGCGTCCTGTGAGCTCAGGAGGGGTTTTTTCCGTTTCTCTACATCCTAAAGAATAGATATATGTGCATTTTGTTTGAATTAATTGCAATTCGATTTTATTACATTTAAGAGTACAGGAACAAGTCTGAAAAAGTTTGAAAAAGTTTGAAAAAGTTAGTTTTACGAATAACTCCAATCAACGGCGTCCTCTGAGGCTCCAGGAGGGGTTTTTTCCGTTTCTCTACATCCTAAAGAATAGATATATGTGCATTTTGTTTGAATTAATTGCAATTGGATTTTATTACATTTAAGAGTACAGGAACAAGTTTGAAAAAGTTTGAAAAAGTTTGAAAAAGTTAGTTTTACGAATAACTCCACTCAACGGCGTCCTGTGAGCTCAGGAGGGGTTTTTTCCGTTTCTCTACATCCTAAAGAATAGATATATGTGCATTTTGTTTGAATTAATTGCAATTGGATTTTATTACATTTAAGAGTACAGGAACAAGTTTGAAAAAGTTTGAAAAAGTTTGAAAAAGTTAGTTTTACGAATAACTCCAATCAACGGCGTCCTCTGAGGCTCCAGGAGGGGTTTTTTCCGTTTCTCTACATCCTAAAGAATAGATATATGTGCATTTTGTTTGAATTAATTGCAATTGGATTTTATTACATTTAAGAGTACAGGGACAAGTTTGAAAAAGTTTCAAAAAGTTAGTTTTACGAATAACTCCACTCAACGGCGTCCTCTGAGGTTCCAAGGGGTTTTTTCCGTTTCTCTACATCCTAAAGAATAGATATATGTGCATTTTGTTTGAATTAATTGCAATTGGATTTTATTACATTTAAGAGTACAGGAACAAGTTTGAAAAAGTTTGAAAAAGTTAGTTTTACGAATAACTCCAATCAACGGCGTCCTGTGAGCTCAGGAGGGGTTTTTTCCGTTTCTCTACATCCTAAAGAATAGAAATATGTGCATTTTGTTTGAATTAATTGCAATTGGATTTTATTACATTTAAGAGTACAGGAACAAGTTTGAAAAAGTTTGAAAAAGTTAGTTTTACGAATAACTCCAATCAACGGCGTCCTGTGAGCTCAGGAGGGGTTTTTTCCGTTTCTCTACATCCTAAAGAATAGATATATGTGCATTTTGTTTGAATTAATTGCAATTGGATTTTATAAGATTTAAGAGTACAGGAACAAGTTTGAAAAAGTTTGAAAAAGTTTGAAAAAGTTAGTTTTACGAATAACTACCAATCAACGGCGTCCTGTGAGCTCAGGAGGGGTTTTTTCCGTTTCTCTACTTCCTAAAGAATATATCTATGTTCATTTTGTTTTATTGTGAGTGATTTCGATTTCTTATATATTTATTTTTACAGAATTGAGTTTAGGAAATATATGATAGTGTTTGTTTTTCCTTGTATTTCTCCCAATGTATAATTAAATGGCAAGGTATTCATTTTAATCTTTTTTTTTTACTTAAAAAATCTATAAGAGTAAGGGCGAAATTTAATATTTCTCAGTTAAATTTTTTCTTTATGTAAAGGGCATTGAATATTAAAATAAATTACAGTGTTTAGGTAAATCAGAATCGGATATTTTTTCTTATAATTAATAAATATATTGGGTGATTGCGGTCAACTACTGGGATTTCTCTATTCGTCAACACAAAGGCGGGAAATGAAAATGTAGACGCGTTGACTTCGGTCTGGCGACGTCATCCTTGAGAGGAGGAGGAGGAGGAGCGTAAGGCCGAGATGAGAATACAGCGTTGCCATTTTATATTAACCGTTGCCGTTGTTTTTATAAAAGAATTGAGAATTTGTGTGGTTTTCCAATGAAGAATGAGATTTTTGTTTGTTTGAATGTGAGAAAGTGTGATATTTATATTGAGTGAAGTGTTTTTAGCATATTATTATTAAAGGTAATCGGGTTGAAAATGTAATGTTGGTTATTATTCCCTATGAAGCGCAGCTGGCTGAGTTTTTAATGCCACGGTCATTTCTAGATAATCCTGATATAGAATGGATAAAGTTGGAGGACAAATTTTAGATTTTGTATTTACTAGGAATGCGCCGAATATTCGGTAGGTATTTGAAATTCAGTTTGTGTATTCGGTTCGAGTATGTCTATTATTTGCCTCAACTAAAAGAAAACCTTCATATGAAAGTAATGGAAAATAATTAAAGAGTTAATTAAAACCTTGTAAAATAAATTCCGCCTATCCGATTGAACTCAAACTTGGTTTTTCTATGTTTTCAGACACGTTCTTTCGATCTATGCTGGTGGCATCGAGATTTGAGGACTTTCGCCTTTCGTCAATTTATGAGAAAAGTCACGTGGTAAGTCGTTTTTTCAGATTTAAACGTTTGTAAAATAAATTCCGCCCATCCGATTGAACTCAAACTTGGTTTTTCTATGTTTTCAGACACGCTCTTTCGATCTATGCTGGTGGCATCGAGATTTGAGGACTTTCGCCTTTCGTCAATTTATGAGAAAAGTCACGTGGTAAGTCGTTTTTTCAGATTTAAACGTTTGTAAAATAAATTCCGCCTATCCGATTGAACTCAAACTTGGTTTTTCTATGTTTTCAGACACTCTCTTTCGATCTATGCTGGTGGCATCGAGATTTGAGGACTTTCGTTTTGGTTCATATGGGAGTACAGGAAAAAGTTTGAAAAAGTTAGTTTTACGAATAACTCCAATCAACGGCGTCCTGTGAGCTCAGGAGGGGTTTTTTCCGTTTCTCTACATCCTAAAGAATAGAAATATGTGCATTTTGTTTGAATTAATTGCAATTGGATTTTATTACATTTAAGAGTACAGGAACAAGTTTGAAAAAGTTTGAAAAAGTTAGTTTTACGAATAACTTGAAACAACGGCGTCCTCTGAGGTTCCAAGGGGTTTTTTCCGTTTCTCTACATCCTAAAGAATAGATATATGTGCATTTTGTTTGAATTAATTGCAATTGGATTTTATTACATTTAAGAGTACAGGAACAAGTTTGAAAAAGTTTGAAAAAGTTTGAAAAAGTTAGTTTTACGAATAACTCCAATCAACGGCGTCCTGTGAGCTCAGGAGGGGTTTTTTCCGTTTCTCTACATCCTAAAGAATAGATATATGTGCATTTTGTTTGAATTAATTGCAATTGGATTTTATTACATTTAAGAGTACAGGAACAAGTTTGAAAAAAGTTTGAAAAAGTTAGTTTTACGAATAACTCCAATCAACGGCGTCCTCTGAGGTTCCAAGGGGTTTTTTCCGTTTCTCTACATCCTAAAGAATAGAAATATGTGCATTTTGTTTGAATTAATTGCAATTGGATTTTATTACATTTAAGAGTACAGGAACAAGTTTGAAAAGTTTGAAAAAGTTTGAAAAAGTTAGTTTTACGAATAACTCCAATCAACGGCGTCCTGTGAGCTCAGGAGGGGTTTTTTCCGTTTCTCTACATCCTAAAGAATAGAAATATGTGCATTTTGTTTGAATTAATTGCAATTGGATTTTATTACATTTAAGAGTACAGGAACAAGTTTGAAAAAGTTTGAAAAAGTTTGAAAAAGTTAGTTTTACGAATAACTCCAATCAACGGCGTCCTGTGAGCTCAGGAGGGGTTTTTTCCGTTTCTCTACATCCTAAAGAATAGATATATGTGCATTTTGTTTGAATTAATTGCAATTGGATTTTATTACATTTAAGAGTACAGGAACAAGTTTGAAAAAGTTTGAATAAAGTTAGTTTTACGAATAACTCCAATCAACGGCGTCCTGTGAGCTCAGGAGGGGTTTTTTCCGTTTCTCTACATCCTAAAGAATAGAAATATGTGCATTTTGTTTGAATTAATTGCAATTGGATTTTATTACATTTAAGAGTACAGGAACAAGTTTGAAAAAGTTAGTTTTACGAATAACTCCAATCAACGGCGTCCTGTGAGCTCAGGAGGGGTTTTTTCCGTTTCTCTACATCCTAAAGAATAGATATATGTGCATTTTGTTTGAATTAATTGCAATTGGATTTTATTACATTTAAGAGTACAGGAACAAGTTTGAAAAAGTTTGAAAAAGTTTAAAAAGTTAGTTTTACGAATAACTTGAAACAACGGCGTCCTCTGAGGTTCCAAGGGGTTTTTTCCGTTTCTCTACATCCTAAAGAATAGATATATGTGCATTTTGTTTGAATTAATTGCAATTGGATTTTATTACATTAAAGAGTACAGGAACAAGTTTAGTTGAAAAAGTTTGAAAAAGTTAGTTTTACGAATAACTCCAATCAACGGCGTCCTGTGAGCTCAGGAGGGGTTTTTTCCGTTTCTCTACATCCTAAAGAATAGATATATGTGCATTTTGTTTGAATTAATTGCAATTGGATTTTATTACATTTAAGAGTACAGGAACAAGTTTGAAAAAGTTTGAAAAAGTTTGAAAAAGTTAGTTTTACGAATAACTCCAATCAACGGCGTCCTGTGAGCTCAGGAGGGGTTTTTTCCGTTTCTCTACATCCTAAAGAATAGATATATGTGCATTTTGTTTGAATTAATTGCAATTGGATTTTATTACATTTAAGAGTACAGGAACAAGTTTGAAAAAGTTTCAAAAAGTTAGTTTTACGAATAACTCCAATCAACGGCGTCCTCTGAGGTTCCAAGGGGTTTTTTCCGTTTCTCTACATCCTAAAGAATAGAAATATGTGCATTTTGTTTGAATTAATTGCAATTGGATTTTATTACATTTAAGAGTACAGGAACAAGTTTGAAAAAGTTTGAAAAAGTTAGTTTTACGAATAACTCCAATCAACGGCGTCCTGTGAGCTCAGGAGGGGTTTTTTCCGTTTCTCTACATCCTAAAGAATAGAAATATGTGCATTTTGTTTGAATTAATTGCAATTGGATTTTATTACATTTAAGAGTACAGGAACAAGTTTGGAAAAGTTTGAAAAAGTTAGTTTTACGAATAACTCCAATCAACGGCGTCCTGTGAGCTCAGGAGGGGTTTTTTCCGTTTCTCTACATCCTAAAGAATAGATATATGTGCATTTTGTTTGAATTAATTGCAATTGGATTTTATTACATTTAAGAGTACAGGAACAAGTTTGAAAAAGTTTCAAAAAGTTAGTTTTACGAATAACTTGAAACAACGGCGTCCTCTGAGGTTCCAAGGGGTTTTTTCCGTTTCTCTACTTCCTAAAGAATATATCTATGTTCATTTTGTTTTATTGTGAGTGATTTCGATTTCTTATATATTTATTTTTACAGAATTGAGTTTAGGAAATATATGATAGTGTTTGTTTTTCCTTGTATTTCTCCCAATGTATAATTAAATGGCAAGGTATTCATTTTAATCTTTTTTTTTTACTTAAAAAATCTATAAGAGTAAGGGCGAAATTTAATATTTCTCAGTTAAATTTTTTCTTTATGTAAAGGGCATTGAATATTAAAATAAATTACAGTGTTTAGGTAAATCAGAATCGGATATTTTTTCTTATAATTAATAAATATATTGGGTGATTGCGGTCAACTACTGGGATTTCTCTATTCGTCAACACAAAGGCGGGAAATGAAAATGTAGACGCGTTGACTTCGGTCTGGCGACGTCATCCTTGAGAGGAGGAGGAGGAGGAGCGTAAGGCCGAGATGAGAATACAGCGTTGCCATTTTATATTAACCGTTGCCGTTGTTTTTATAAAAGAATTGAGAATTTGTGTGGTTTTCCAATGAAGAATGAGATTTTTGTTTGTTTGAATGTGAGAAAGTGTGATATTTATATTGAGTGAAGTGTTTTTAGCATATTATTATTAAAGGTAATCGGGTTGAAAATGTAATGTTGGTTATTATTCCCTATGAAGCGCAGCTGGCTGAGTTTTTAATGCCACGGTCATTTCTAGATAATCCTGATATAGAATGGATAAAGTTGGAGGACAAATTTTAGATTTTGTATTTACTAGGAATGCGCCGAATATTCGGTAGGTATTTGAAATTCAGTTTGTGTATTCGGTTCGAGTATGTCTATTATTTGCCTCAACTAAAAGAAAACCTTCATATGAAAGTAATGGAAAATAATTAAAGAGTTAATTAAAACCTTGTAAAATAAATTCCGCCTATCCGATTGAACTCAAACTTGGTTTTTCTATGTTTTCAGACACGTTCTTTCGATCTATGCTGGTGGCATCGAGATTTGAGGACTTTCGCCTTTCGTCAATTTATGAGAAAAGTCACGTGGTAAGTCGTTTTTTCAGATTTAAACGTTTGTAAAATAAATTCCGCCTATCCGATTGAACTCAAACTTGGTTTTTCTATGTTTTCAGACACGCTCTTTCGATCTATGCTGGTGGCATCGAGATTTGAGGACTTTCGTTTTGGTTCATATGGGAGTACAGGAAAAAGTTTGAAAAAGTTAGTTTTACGAATAACTTGAAACAACGGCGTCCTCTGAGGTTCCAAGGGGTTTTTTCCGTTTCTCTACATCCTAAAGAATAGATATATGTGCATTTTGTTTGAACTTAATTGCAATTGGATTTTATTACATTTAAGAGTACAGGAACAAGTTTGAAAAATTTGAAAAAGTTTGAAAAAGTTAGTTTTACGAATAACTCCAATCAACGGCGTCCTCTGAGGTTCAGAGGGGTTTTTTCCGTTTCTCTACATCCTAAAGAATAGAAATATGTGCATTTTGTTTGAATTAATTGCAATTGGATTTTATTACATTTAAGAGTACAGGAACAAGTTTGAAAAAGTTTGAAAAAGTTTGAAAAAGTTAGTTTTACGAATAACTCCAATCAACGGCGTCCTGTGAGCTCAGGAGGGGTTTTTTCCGTTTCTCTACATCCTAAAGAATAGATATATGTGCATTTTGTTTGAATTAATTGCAATTGGATTTTATTACATTTAAGAGTACAGGAACAAGTTTGAAAAAGTTTGAAAAAGTTAGTTTTACGAATAACTCGAAACAACGGCGTCCTCTGAGGTTCCAAGGGGTTTTTTCCGTTTCTCTACATCCTAAAGAATAGATATATGTGCATTTTGTTTGAATTAATTGCAATTGGATTTTATTACATTTAAGAGTACAGGAACAAGATTTGAAAAAGTTTGAAAAAGTTAGTTTTACGAATAACTCCAATCAACGGCGTCCTGTGAGCTCAGGAGGGGTTTTTTCCGTTTCTCTACATCCTAAAGAATAGATATATGTGCATTTTGTTTGAATTAATTGCAATTGGATTTTATTACATTTAAGAGTACAGGAACAAGTTTGAAAAAGTTTGAAAAAGTTTGAAAAAGTTAGTTTTACGAATAACTCCAATCAACGGCGTCCTGTGAGCTCAGGAGGGGTTTTTTCCGTTTCTCTACATCCTAAAGAATAGATATATGTGCATTTTGTTTGAATTAATTGCAATTGGATTTTATTACATTTAAGAGTACAGGAACAAGTTTGAAAAAGTTTGAAAAAGTTAGTTTTACGAATAACTTGAAACAACGGCGTCCTGTGAGCTCAGGAGGGGTTTTTTCCGTTTCTCTACATCCTAAAGAATAGATATATGTGCATTTTGTTTGAATTAATTGCAATTGGATTTTATTACATTTAAGAGTACAGGAACAAGTTTGAAAAAGTTTGAAAAAGTTTGAAAAAGTTAGTTTTACGAATAACTCCAATCAACGGCGTCCTGTGAGCTCAGGAGGGGTTTTTTCCGTTTCTCTACATCCTAAAGAATAGATATATGTGCATTTTGTTTGAATTAATTGCAATTGGATTTTATTACATTTAAGAGTACAGGAACAAGTTTGAAAAAGTTTGAAAAAGTTTGAAAAAGTTAGTTTTACGAATAACTTGAAACAACGGCGTCCTCTGAGGTTCCAAGGGGTTTTTTCCGTTTCTCTACATCCTAAAGAATAGATATATGTGCATTTTGTTTGAATTAATTGCAATTGGATTTTATTACATTTAAGAGTACAGGAACGAAGTTTGAAAAAGTTTGAAAAAGTTAGTTTTACGAATAACTCCAATCAACGGCGTCCTGTGAGCTCAGGAGGGGTTTTTTCCGTTTCTCTACATCCTAAAGAATAGATATATGTGCATTTTGTTTGAATTAATTGCAATTGGATTTTATTACATTTAAGAGTACAGGAACAAGTTTGGAAAAAGTTTGAAAAAGTTAGTTTTACGAATAACTCCAATCAACGGCGTCCTGTGAGCTCAGGAGGGGTTTTTTCCGTTTCTCTACATCCTAAAGAATAGATATATGTGCATTTTGTTTGAATTAATTGCAATTGGATTTTATTACATTTAAGAGTACAGGAACAAGTTTGAAAAAGTTTCAAAAAGTTAGTTTTACGAATAACTCGAAACAACGGCGTCCTCTGAGGTTCCAAGGGGTTTTTTCCGTTTCTCTACATCCTAAAGAATAGATATATGTGCATTTTGTTTGAATTAATTGCAATTGGATTTTATTACATTTAAGAGTACAGGAACAAGTTTGAAAAAGTTTGAAAAAGTTTGAAAAAGTTAGTTTTACGAATAACTCCAATCAACGGCGTCCTGTGAGCTCAGGAGGGGTTTTTTCCGTTTCTCTACATCCTAAAGAATAGAAATATGTGCATTTTGTTTGAATTAATTGCAATTGGATTTTATTACATTTAAGAGTACAGGAACAAGTTTGAAAAAGTTTGAAAAAGTTAGTTTTACGAATAACTCCAATCAACGGCGTCCTGTGAGCTCAGGAGGGGTTTTTTCCGTTTCTCTACATCCTAAAGAATAGAAATATGTGCATTTTGTTTGAATTAATTGCAATTGGATTTTATTACATTTAAGAGTACAGGAACAAGTTTGAAAAAGTTTGAAAAAGTTAGTTTTACGAATAACTTGAAACAACGGCGTCCTGTGAGCTCAGGAGGGGTTTTTTCCGTTTCTCTACATCCTAAAGAATAGATATATGTGCATTTTGTTTGAATTAATTGCAATTGGATTTTATTACATTTAAGAGTACAGGAACAAGTTTGAAAAAGTTTGAAAAAGTTTGAAAAAGTTAGTTTTACGAATAACTTGAAACAACGGCGTCCTGTGAGCTCAGGAGGGGTTTTTTCCGTTTCTCTACATCCTAAAGAATAGATATATGTGCATTTTGTTTGAATTAATTGCAATTGGATTTTATTACATTTAAGAGTACAGGAACAAGTTTGAAAAAGTTTGAAAAAGTTATGTTTTACGAATAACTCCAATCAACGGCGTCCTGTGAGCTCAGGAGGGGTTTTTTCCGTTTCTCTACATCCTAAAGAATAGAAATATGTGCATTTTGTTTGAATTAATTGCAATTGGATTTTATTACATTTAAGAGTACAGGAACAAGTTTGAAAAGTTTGAAAAAGTTTGAAAAAGTTAGTTTTACGAATAACTCCAATCAACGGCGTCCTGTGAGCTCAGGAGGGGTTTTTTCCGTTTCTCTACATCCTAAAGAATAGAAATATGTGCATTTTGTTTGAATTAATTGCAATTGGATTTTATTACATTTAAGAGTACAGGAACAAGATTTGAAAAAGTTTGAAAAAGTTAGTTTTACGAATAACTCCAATCAACGGCGTCCTGTGAGCTCAGGAGGGGTTTTTTCCGTTTCTCTACATCCTAAAGAATAGATATATGTGCATTTTGTTTGAATTAATTGCAATTGGATTTTATTACATTTAAGAGTACAGGAACAAGTTTGAGAAAAGTTTGAAAAAGTTAGTTTTACGAATAACTCCAATCAACGGCGTCCTGTGAGCTCAGGAGGGGTTTTTTCCGTTTCTCTACATCCTAAAGAATAGATATATGTGCATTTTGTTTGAATTAATTGCAATTGGATTTTATTACATTTAAGAGTACAGGAACAGTTTGAAAAAGTTTGAAAAAGTTTGAAAAAGTTAGTTTTACGAATAACTCCAATCAACGGCGTCCTGTGAGCTCAGGAGGGGTTTTTTCCGTTTCTCTACATCCTAAAGAATAGAAATATGTGCATTTTGTTTGAATTAATTGCAATTGGATTTTATTACATTTAAGAGTACAGGAACAAGTTTGAAAAAGTTTCAAAAAGTTAGTTTTACGAATAACTTGAAACAACGGCGTCCTCTGAGGCTCCAGGAGGGGTTTTTTCCGTTTCTCTACATCCTAAAGAATAGAAATATGTGCATTTTGTTTGAATTAATTGCAATTGGATTTTATTACATTTAAGAGTACAGGAACAAGTTTGGAAAAAGTTTGAAAAAGTTAGTTTTACGAATAACTCCAATCAACGGCGTC
Source organism: Brueelia nebulosa (assembly GCA_028293925.1). NCBI lineage: Eukaryota > Metazoa > Arthropoda > Insecta > Psocodea > Philopteridae > Brueelia > Brueelia nebulosa. Next base: position 131,831 of record JAQIBA010000053.1, read on the forward strand.
CTGTGAGCTCAGGAGGGGTTTTTTCCGTTTCTCTACATCCTAAAGAATAGAAATATGTGCATTTTGTTTGAATTAATTGCAATTGGATTTTATTACATTTAAGAGTACAGGAACAAGTTTGAGAAAAGTTTGAAAAAGTTAGTTTTACGAATAACTTGAAACAACGGCGTCCTGTGAGCTCAGGAGGGGTTTTTTCCGTTTCTCTACATCCTAAAGAATAGATATATGTGCATTTTGTTTGAATTAATTGCAATTGGATTTTATTACATTTAAGAGTACAGGAACAAGTTTGAAAAAGTTTGAAAAAGTTTGAAAAAGTTAGTTTTACGAATAACTCCAATCAACGGCGTCCTGTGAGCTCAGGAGGGGTTTTTTCCGTTTCTCTACATCCTAAAGAATAGATATATGTGCATTTTGTTTGAATTAATTGCAATTGGATTTTATTACATTTAAGAGTACAGGAACAAGTTTGAAAAGTTTGAAAAAGTTAGTTTTACGAATAACTCCAATCAACGGCGTCCTGTGAGCTCAGGAGGGGTTTTTTCCGTTTCTCTACATCCTAAAGAATAGATATATGTGCATTTTGTTTGAATTAATTGCAATTGGATTTTATTACATTTAAGAGTACAGGAACAAGTTTGAAAAAGTTTGAAAAAGTTAGTTTTACGAATAACTTGAAACAACGGCGTCCTGTGAGCTCCAGGAGGGGTTTTTTCCGTTTCTCTACATCCTAAAGAATAGATATATGTGCATTTTGTTTGAATTAATTGCAATTGGATTTTATTACATTTAAGAGTACAGGAACAAGTTTGAAAAAGTTTGAAAAAGTTAGTTTTACAAATAACTCCAATCAACGGCGTCCTGTGAGCTCAGGAGGGGTTTTTTCCGTTTCTCTACATCCTAAAGAATAGATATATGTGCATTTTGTTTGAATTAATTGCAATTGGATTTTATTACATTTAAGAGTACAGGAACAAGTTTGAAAAAGTTTGAAAAAGTTTGAAAAAGTTAGTTTTACGAATAACTCCAATCAACGGCGTCCTGTGAGCTCAGGAGGGGTTTTTTCCGTTTCTCTACATCCTAAAGAATAGATATATGTGCATTTTGTTTGAATTAATTGCAATTGGATTTTATTACATTTAAGAGTACAGGAACAAGTTTGAAAAAGTTTGAAAAAGTTAGTTTTACGAATAACTCCAATCAACGGCGTCCTCTGAGGTTCCAAGGGGTTTTTTCCGTTTCTCTACATCCTAAAGAATAGAAATATGTGCATTTTGTTTGAATTAATTGCAATTGCGATTTTATTACATTTAAGAGTACAGGAACAAGTTTGAAAAGTTTGAAAAAGTTTGAAAAAGTTAGTTTTACGAATAACTCCAATCAACGGCGTCCTGTGAGCTCAGGAGGGGTTTTTTCCGTTTCTCTACATCCTAAAGAATAGAAATATGTGCATTTTGTTTGAATTAATTGCAATTGGATTTTATTACATTTAAGAGTACAGGAACAAGTTTGAAAAGTTTGAAAAAGTTTGAAAAAGTTAGTTTTACGAATAACTCCAATCAACGGCGTCCTGTGAGCTCAGGAGGGGTTTTTTCCGTTTCTCTACATCCTAAAGAATAGATATATGTGCATTTTGTTTGAATTAATTGCAATTGGATTTTATTACATTTAAGAGTACAGGAACAAGTTTGAAAAAGTTTGAAAAAGTTAGTTTTACGAATAACTCCAATCAACGGCGTCCTGTGAGCTCAGGAGGGGTTTTTTCCGTTTCTCTACATCCTAAAGAATAGATATATGTGCATTTTGTTTGAATTAATTGCAATTGGATTTTATTACATTTAAGAGTACAGGAACAAGTTTGAAAAAGTTTGAAAAAGTTTGAAAAAGTTAGTTTTACGAATAACTCCAATCAACGGCGTCCTGTGAGCTCAGGAGGGGTTTTTTCCGTTTCTCTACATCCTAAAGAATAGAAATATGTGCATTTTGTTTGAATTAATTGCAATTGGATTTTATTACATTTAAGAGTACAGGAACAAGTTTGAAAAAGTTTGAAAAAGTTAGTTTTACGAATAACTCCAATCAACGGCGTCCTGTGAGCTCAGGAGGGGTTTTTTCCGTTTCTCTACATCCTAAAGAATAGAAATATGTGCATTTTGTTTGAATTAATTGCAATTGGATTTTATTACATTTAAGAGTACAGGAACAAGTTTGAAAAAGTTTGAAAAAGTTTGAAAAAGTTAGTTTTACGAATAACTCCAATCAACGGCGTCCTGTGAGCTCAGGAGGGGTTTTTTCCGTTTCTCTACATCCTAAAGAATAGAAATATGTGCATTTTGTTTGAATTAATTGCAATTGGATTTTATTACATTTAAGAGTACAGGAACAAGTTTGAAAAAGTTTGAAAAAGTTTGAAAAAGTTAGTTTTACGAATAACTTGAAACAACGGCGTCCTGTGAGCTCAGGAGGGGTTTTTTCCGTTTCTCTACATCCTAAAGAATAGAAATATGTGCATTTTGTTTGAATTAATTGCAATTGGATTTTATTACATTTAAGAGTACAGGAACAAGTTTGAAAAAGTTTCAAAAAGTTAGTTTTACGAATAACTCCAATCAACGGCGTCCTCTGAGGTTCCAAGGGGTTTTTTCCGTTTCTCTACATCCTAAAGAATAGAAATATGTGCATTTTGTTTGAATTAATTGCAATTGGATTTTATTACATTTAAGAGTACAGGAACAAGTTTGAAAAAGTTTGAAAAAGTTAGTTTTACGAATAACTCCAATCAACGGCGTCCTGTGAGCTCAGGAGGGGTTTTTTCCGTTTCTCTACATCCTAAAGAATAGAAATATGTGCATTTTGTTTGAATTAATTGCAATTGGATTTTATTACATTTAAGAGTACAGGAACAAGTTTGGAAAAGTTTGAAAAAGTTAGTTTTACGAATAACTCCAATCAACGGCGTCCTGTGAGCTCAGGAGGGGTTTTTTCCGTTTCTCTACATCCTAAAGAATAGATATATGTGCATTTTGTTTGAATTAATTGCAATTGGATTTTATTACATTTAAGAGTACAGGAACAAGTTTGAAAAAGTTTGAAAAAGTTTGAAAAAGTTAGTTTTACGAATAACTCCAATCAACGGCGTCCTGTGAGCTCAGGAGGGGTTTTTTCCGTTTCTCTACATCCTAAAGAATAGAAATATGTGCATTTTGTTTGAATTAATTGCAATTGGATTTTATTACATTTAAGAGTACAGGAACAAGTTTGAAAAAGTTAGTTTTACGAATAACTCCAATCAACGGCGTCCTGTGAGCTCAGGAGGGGTTTTTTCCGTTTCTCTACATCCTAAAGAATAGATATATGTGCATTTTGTTTGAATTAATTGCAATTGGATTTTATTACATTTAAGAGTACAGGAACAAGTTTGAAAAAGTTTGAAAAAGTTTAAAAAGTTAGTTTTACGAATAACTTGAAACAACGGCGTCCTCTGAGGTTCCAAGGGGTTTTTTCCGTTTCTCTACATCCTAAAGAATAGATATATGTGCATTTTGTTTGAATTAATTGCAATTGGATTTTATTACATTAAAGAGTACAGGAACAAGTTTGGAAAAAGTTTGAAAAAGTTAGTTTTACGAATAACTCCAATCAACGGCGTCCTGTGAGCTCAGGAGGGGTTTTTTCCGTTTCTCTACATCCTAAAGAATAGATATATGTGCATTTTGTTTGAATTAATTGCAATTGGATTTTATTACATTTAAGAGTACAGGAACAAGTTTGAAAAAGTTTGAAAAAGTTTGAAAAAGTTAGTTTTACGAATAACTCCAATCAACGGCGTCCTGTGAGCTCAGGAGGGGTTTTTTCCGTTTCTCTACATCCTAAAGAATAGAAATATGTGCATTTTGTTTGAATTAATTGCAATTGGATTTTATTACATTTAAGAGTACAGGAACAAGTTTGAAAAAGTTTCAAAAAGTTAGTTTTACGAATAACTCCAATCAACGGCGTCCTCTGAGGTTCCAAGGGGTTTTTTCCGTTTCTCTACATCCTAAAGAATAGATATATGTGCATTTTGTTTGAATTAATTGCAATTGGATTTTATTACATTTAAGAGTACAGGAACAAGTTTGAAAAAGTTTCAAAAAGTTAGTTTTACGAATAACTCCAATCAACGGCGTCCTGTGAGCTCAGGAGGGGTTTTTTCCGTTTCTCTACATCCTAAAGAATAGAAATATGTGCATTTTGTTTGAATTAATTGCAATTGGATTTTATTACATTTAAGAGTACAGGAACAAGTTTGGAAAAGTTTGAAAAAGTTAGTTTTACGAATAACTCCAATCAACGGCGTCCTGTGAGCTCAGGAGGGGTTTTTTCCGTTTCTCTACATCCTAAAGAATAGATATATGTGCATTTTGTTTGAATTAATTGCAATTGGATTTTATTACATTTAAGAGTACAGGAACAAGTTTGAAAAAGTTTCAAAAAGTTAGTTTTACGAATAACTTGAAACAACGGCGTCCTCTGAGTTCCAAGGGGTTTTTTCCGTTTCTCTACTTCCTAAAGAATATATCTATGTTCATTTTGTTTTATTGTGAGTGATTTCGATTTCTTATATATTTATTTTTACAGAATTGAGTTTAGGAAATATATGATAGTGTTTGTTTTTCCTTGTATTTCTCCCAATGTATAATTAAATGGCAAGGTATTCATTTTAATCTTTTTTTTTTACTTAAAAAATCTATAAGAGTAAGGGCGAAATTTAATATTTCTCAGTTAAATTTTTTCTTTATGTAAAGGGCATTGAATATTAAAATAAATTACAGTGTTTAGGTAAATCAGAATCGGATATTTTTTCTTATAATTAATAAATATATTGGGTGATTGCGGTCAACTACTGGGATTTCTCTATTCGTCAACACAAAGGCGGGAAATGAAAATGTAGACGCGTTGACTTCGGTCTGGCGACGTCATCCTTGAGAGGAGGAGGAGGAGGAGCGTAAGGCCGAGATGAGAATACAGCGTTGCCATTTTATATTAACCGTTGCCGTTGTTTTTATAAAAGAATTGAGAATTTGTGTGGTTTTCCAATGAAGAATGAGATTTTTGTTTGTTTGAATGTGAGAAAGTGTGATATTTATATTGAGTGAAGTGTTTTTAGCATATTATTATTAAAGGTAATCGGGTTGAAAATGTAATGTTGGTTATTATTCCCTATGAAGCGCAGCTGGCTGAGTTTTTAATGCCACGGTCATTTCTAGATAATCCTGATATAGAATGGATAAAGTTGGAGGACAAATTTTAGATTTTGTATTTACTAGGAATGCGCCGAATATTCGGTAGGTATTTGAAATTCAGTTTGTGTATTCGGTTCGAGTATGTCTATTATTTGCCTCAACTAAAAGAAAACCTTCATATGAAAGTAATGGAAAATAATTAAAGAGTTAATTAAAACCTTGTAAAATAAATTCCGCCTATCCGATTGAACTCAAACTTGGTTTTTCTATGTTTTCAGACACGTTCTTTCGATCTATGCTGGTGGCATCGAGATTTGAGGACTTTCGCCTTTCGTCAATTTATGAGAAAAGTCACGTGGTAAGTCGTTTTTTCAGATTTAAACGTTTGTAAAATAAATTCCGCCCATCCGATTGAACTCAAACTTGGTTTTTCTATGTTTTCAGACACGCTCTTTCGATCTATGCTGGTGGCATCGAGATTTGAGGACTTTCGCCTTTCGTCAATTTATGAGAAAAGTCACGTGGTAAGTCGTTTTTTCAGATTTAAACGTTTGTAAAATAAATTCCGCCTATCCGATTGAACTCAAACTTGGTTTTTCTACGTTTTCAGACACTCTCTTTCGATCTATGCTGGTGGCATCGAGATTTGAGGACTTTCGTTTTGGTTCATATGGGAGTACAGGAACAAGTTTGAAAAAGTTTGAAAAAGTTAGTTTTACGAATAACTCCAATCAACGGCGTCCTCTGAGGTTCCAAGGGGTTTTTTCCGTTTCTCTACATCCTAAAGAATAGAAATATGTGCATTTTGTTTGAATTAATTGCAATTGGATTTTATTACATTTAAGAGTACAGGAACAAGTTTGAAAAAGTTTGAAAAAGTTAGTTTTACGAATAACTCCAATCAACGGCGTCCTCTGAGGCTCCAGGAGGGGTTTTTTCCGTTTCTCTACATCCTAAAGAATAGATATATGTGCATTTTGTTTGAATTAATTGCAATTGGATTTTATTACATTTAAGAGTACAGGAACAAGTTTGAAAAAGTTTGAAAAAGTTGAAAAAGTTAGTTTTACGAATAACTCCAATCAACGGCGTCCTGTGAGCTCAGGAGGGGTTTTTTCCGTTTCTCTACATCCTAAAGAATAGAAATATGTGCATTTTGTTTGAATTAATTGCAATTGGATTTTATTACATTTAAGAGTACAGGAACAAGTTTGAAAAAGTTTGAAAAGTTTGAAAAAGTTAGTTTTACGAATAACTCCAATCAACGGCGTCCTGTGAGCTCAGGAGGGGTTTTTTCCGTTTCTCTACATCCTAAAGAATAGATATATGTGCATTTTGTTTGAATTAATTGCAATTCGATTTTATTACATTTAAGAGTACAGGAACAAGTTTGAAAAAGTTTGAAAAAGTTTGAAAAAGTTAGTTTTACGAATAACTCCAATCAACGGCGTCCTGTGAGCTCAGGAGGGGTTTTTTCCGTTTCTCTACATCCTAAAGAATAGAAATATGTGCATTTTGTTTGAATTAATTGCAATTGGATTTTATTACATTTAAGAGTACAGGAACAAGTTTGAAAAATTTGAAAAAGTTTGAAAAAGTTAGTTTTACGAATAACTCCAATCAACGGCGTCCTCTGAGGCTCCAGGAGCGGTTTTTTCCGTTTCTCTACTTCCTAAAGAATAGATATATGTGCATTTTACTGTGACAACTGTCTCAATTCTCTCACCAAAGTTACACCTCGCCCGTGACACAGTGCGTCAAATTATTTTTTGTGAATTGTATTTTTCAGAAAAGCCTCGTGTGTCTCAATTAAGCTGAATCTATTGTATTTTGAATCTACATGATAATTTAATATTAACGTAACTGACATGAATCGAAAATGATTAGCGTAGTACGTCACTGAAATTATCAGTGCCGACGAGTTTTATTTTCGAACACATGTCGTAGCGGAATCCGCGCGTTGTTAGTCTCTATGGCGAGCCGTATTTCTCTTTTAATTATTTAATGGGTTGCTCTTAAAATAATGAACACAAAGCTCTGTGTGGCCATTTTGATGTAAGAAGTACTGCGGTGAAGTCTTTGACATTTCAAAATTTGCTCTGACTTGAATGAATTGGCAGAACTGAAGCAATTTTGCCTTTCAACTGCAACAGATAAAGTCAAAGGAAACCAAAGAAGAATAATTTTGCCAATCAGAGGTTGAGAAGATAAAAGAAAAAGAAATAATTCGGAATCGAACTGATTTCTAATTTTTAACGGTAATTTGAACAAATGAATGTGCAAAATGAGAAAAGAATATATGAAAGAAATTATAAAAATTAGAGGAAAATGCGAAAGCACCAAATTATAAATTAGAAGGGACACTTCCTCACTGAGGTCGGCGAAAGGTTGAGGTTCAACACGAGAGAATCAGAATTTGGCCAACCACAAAGACCACAAAGCGTGCAAAAGAAAGAAAAACTCAAATGAAAGTGCGCACGCGTTCAACTCAAGTGGTTTGCACGTTCCGCTAATTTTCTGTCACATGCGCGACATTTTTCACTTATTTTCCCTTTCCGAGCCCCCGCGGCCACTCACCCCAACTCCAGAGATAAACGACATGTCGAAGCAATCGCCATTAATCACGACACTTCCGGGTGGGCTCAAAGGGTTGCGGGAACCGGAAGTGAGCCCCGACCCAGTTTCGCGGCCTTTGTCCACCGCGCACCCGACCGATGGCCTCTTTCATTCACGTGCGAGCATTCAGCTGAGTCAGCCGCCTTTGCTGCCGCTGCTGTGCTGCTGTTGCAATCGTCTGGCTGTCGCCTTTGCCCTGTAAGTGTGAGTCGACCGCCGATGGGCGATGTCGGCCAGCGGATGTTTGGCAAGAGCAGAAGCCACGAGCGGTTGGCTGGGCGGTGAGCGGTGATGCGTGATGGATGTGCTGTTTCAGTGAGCGGTGTCCCGCATTGTTGGCCCTCGTTCGCGATTGAGGACTCAGTCGAAGATGAGAGGCGAAGAAACGACGGTCCACACTCATGAGCAGTTCATTATACGGACGCCATTTCTGCCCCTGATCAGGTGAGGAGGGCGTGTGAGTGAGGCGAAGTGAGGTGAAGTGAAGTGAAATGAGGGTGGTGTTGTGGGGGTGAAATTCTCGCGCTATAAAATTATTCAATTGAACCAAATTCTTTTTTAAACTTGAGAAACGCAAAAAGTCTCCAAATCTCATATTAATATATTTAAATAAAGGAATAAACACGTTCGAATGTTAACACTCACACGAGTTTCCCCCGACAGAGAGAAAACAACGTACAATTAACCATTTTTATACTTAATTATACAGAGAGTTAATGTTAAACATAACATAGAATTCGCTCACTTACAAACAGGTTTTCATGTCTGATCGATGTTTAATTTATTTATTATTATAATAAATAAGAGGCGAAAAGAAAAAAGACTGAAATATAATATTAAATTTTAATCAAATTAATTAAATCAATATTAAAGTAATTAATTTTTATAAGATAACTAAAACCGACATTAAAAAATTAGAAAGGAAAATTAAAAAAATAAAATAAACCCAAATTCTTTATTAAAAATAAATAAATTTGTCTGCAGTTTTATAATAGTTTTCTTTTCTTGAGGAAAGCAAATAATTTGACTTTTCAAAGAACGCATTTATATAAGTTATTCATTTGTGCTGCCCACTTCAACCCCCTTTGTTTTTCCCAAATTTCTTTCTCTTTTCCCTCTCACCAATTTTAATAATAATTTTCATATTAACTCTCCCCACAACACTCCAATCTGACCTTTCCGTGAGAACAACACATTCCCCCTAAACTCCCAATCGAAAAAAACCACCAACAAACCAGGAACCCCACGCAGAGCCCGAAGGAGCCTCACTAATTGCCCCAGGGGGAGCCTGACTCAACAACCCCCAACCGAATAACATCCCTCACGCGATCACCCAACTCCAATCAAGCCTCCACCGGCTCCGTCTTCAGTGACTTCATCCCCCCGTGCTCGGACACTGCCCACTGAGTGGACCACCCCTCCCGCCGAGGGCTGTATCCAAAACAAAAGTATCGACTGAGCGGGGCGCCGTCCTCTGCAGCGCAGGCCCCAGTTGTCCATGAGAGCGCGGTGGTGCTGTCGGAATGGAACAGGAGGACAGTCCCCGGGGCGGGGGCAAAGCCGTCGAGGTGGAATTCGAGGTGACGCAGACGCTCCCCCTCGGGGGGCTGGCGGGGTTCCACCCCCGGATCGTCCTGGGGGCCTCGCGGCCGTTCTGGTAAGGGCGGGAGGGGGCGAGGGTTGCGGCACTCGCTGGGTTCCCTTCGTTCCTGTGCTCCCTTCCCCCCTTCCCGCAAAGTGTTTGTTTGTTTTCCTGACTGCACTTTGTTTTTCTCAGTTGCAGTGAATGTGTAGTTTTGTTGTCAGTCGGAGTTGAGCGAGTTATGTTTTTCTCTGTTATTTGAATAGTGATGCAGATAAAAGAAGGAATTTAGTGGGGTTTGTGTGAGTGAAAGGTGAGCTTTAACCCATCGTTAACCCCGATTTACGGTTTAGGATTTGTTTAATTGGAGCTTTGAAAACACTCAAAATGGCGGAACCGTTAGTTTTTCCTGTAAATGTATGTTTCTGAGAGATGTAGAAAAGACAGAATTTCCCTTTGCAGATAACTCAAACAATCCGACTGATAATTGACATAATTTATGATTAATTTCAAGTTAAGAGTATACCTAATTATTTCCATAATTATGTCCATCAGTATAATCCCTCGTGGAGAACAAACCCAATTGTGAATCGGTTTGTAATAATTAGCCACATATTACTGCATTAGTGACAAAAGGGTTGAGGTCCGTACCTTCTTATGTTGCGGAGTTCCTCTTCCTCAATCAAAGGGAAATGCCTTCCGATTACAGAATAACTAAAAATTATCTCCGTCTGATAAAAGCGGAAATGGAGGGAAAATTCGAAGTGAGGTCGTGGCCGTGGAGAGGGTTGCCGGGCGACCCCAGTCAACAACCCCAACACTTTATCACCTGTTCACTTCACTTTCTCTGTTTACAAACATTCACGTCGCTTCAGTAAATTTTTGTTATTCGTTATTGTTGGGGCAGAAAAATTAAAAATGGATTTGTTCGGGGCCTTTGTACAGGATTTCATCAACGACCCCTTCTTCAAGTGAGTGCCGCCCCCGAACCGCCCCCGAAACCCCCCTCAATCTCTCTTCCTTTGCAGCACCGCAGCGCAGCACGCGACCATGAGTCCCGTGACCAGGATGATGGACTCCCTTGTCCTGGACCCCTTCTCGCCCTTCGCCTTCACCAAGATCACGACGACCCACAGACCCAGCAAGACCCCCGTCGCCCCCCGGCGGCCCGGGCCCAGAACGGCCCCCAGGCCCTCTCCCGTCAAGCCTGAGCACAGTCACACTTTTCAAGGTAATTAGCATTAGCTTAGCTTAGCAAGGATTTCCTTCAAAGCAGTCATGGCCAACCTACGGCCCGCTTGGCTCAAACATTTCTTAAAAACAACTGCAGACATAGCACATAAACAAAATAAACATGGAATTATTTTAATTCTTTCTTGCCTTTCGGCAAACAGACTAATTTTAAAAATCCATATTTAATTTTGGAATATTTTATGCACAGCAAAGTCAGCTTTGACCTCCATAACATCAAAGGTTGGCCATCACTGCTTTAAATAATTTAATTACGCTGTCATTTGCTGGAGCAAATGACATCAACTTGAGTGGGTTTTAAGTGGAGGGGAGGGAAAGATTTTCGAAATAATTTATAAAGTAATTGTAGGAAAAAGTGAAATATTTAAGGGAGTGTTGTCACGGAAAACCGGTGCCTTTTCTTCCGGATTCCGCCTTCAATAGGAAAATCATCGATAGATGATTGCTGGAGTCAGCTGTATGCAACGATCCACAATGAATGACAAGATCAGTCCTAGAAGACTGGCTTGCATTGATCAGGGCAAAACCTGTTGAAAAAGGCTCAACAAACTACAAATCCGGTTGGTTTCCCTCTCTAGAGTACCCGCACCAAAGCAAGACGGACGACTCCGAAGCGAAAAAAAAGTCAGCAACCAACGACCGATGGATCCAGTCGCTGCGGAAGAGAGACCCGGAAATTCAGCCGACGCTGCCGGCGATCGGCGCCCGGGGAAGAACCGTCCAACCGTCGGCCATCTCCTGCAGGAAGGCGCGCTCGATGGAAAGGATGGCGAAAACCTCCAAGAACCGACTCCCCCTCAACCCCAACCACACCGTGGGAAGAACCATAAACGTTCGCAAGATCATCCAGGACTACAACGCCCTCAACACCCCGGAGGACTCCGCCGAGGACGAGAAGGCGTTCAACGCGAACGGGTTCGACAGCCATTTGGTGGAGGTCCTCGAGAAGGACATAATTCTGAGGAAGCCGAACGTGCAGTGGAGCAAGGTGGCGGGGCTGTCGGAGGCGAAGGCGCTGCTGCAGGAGGCGATGGTGCTTCCGGTGCTCATGCCCGACTTCTTCAAGGGGATAAGGAGGCCCTGGAAGGGGGTGCTGATGGTGGGGCCCCCGGGGACCGGCAAGACGCTGCTCGCCAAGGCGGTCGCCACGGAGTGCGGGACGACGTTCTTCAACGTCTCCTCCTCGACGGTCACCTCCAAGTACAGGGGGGAGTCGGAAAAGCTGGTCAGACTGCTGTTCGAAATGGTCCGTAATTAGCGCTCGGCGGCTAACCTGATTGCAATCGCTAATTGGGAGAATGACAAGTGAGCTCTGTTTCAGGCGCGTTTCTACTCTCCCAGCACCATTTTCATCGACGAGCTGGACTCCCTCTGCTCGCAGAGAGGGACCGATTCGGAGCACGAGGCCTCCAGGCGGTTCAAGGCGGAGCTCTTGATCCAGATGGACGGGCTCAACTCGAACGTGGTACCTGACGAGAAAGTGATCATGGTGTTAGGGGCGACCAACCACCCTTGGGACATAGACGAGGCCTTCAGGAGACGATTCGAGAAAAGGGTGTTCATCCCCTTACCTGATGGTGAGTCCCTGTCGAGTCTTCTGCCTCTTCGGCGAGACCAAACTGAGGAGAGAAACGTTTCAGATGAAACCCGGTCGGAGTTAATCAAGCTTTGCCTCGAGGGGGTGACGGTGGAGCCCGCGCTGGACGCGAACCTGATCGCGGACAAACTGAAGGGCTACACGGGGTCGGACATCACGAACCTCTGCAGGGACGCCGCCCTCATGTCCATGCGGAGGAAAATCACGGGGAGAAGCCCCGAGGAGATCAAGCAGATCAAGAAGGAGGACGTCGACCTCCCCGTCACGATGGCGGACTTCACTGACGCCCTGGCCAAGTGCAAGCCCAGCGTGTCTCCGGCGGACGTGCACAGGTACAAGGCGTGGATGAAGGAGTTCGGGTCTTGCTAGCAGACGACGGGGGCTGGCCACCGAGTAGGACATGCGTATTTGTTAAGTACCTCTTCCCCTTTGTAAAAATATCCGTCCCTGTCTATGTTAATAATTATTGATTACAATTTTTTTACCAAACGTTCGCCATATTTACTGACATCCTTTGAATCTTCCTTTTAATGAGGATAAAAATTCACGGAAGGTCAATCGCAGAGAAAAAACCTAATTAACAAATGAATCGTAAAAATTATAATTATTATTATAATAATATTTAGATCGAATTGGATAAGATGCGTCTTGAAATGCTAAAATAAAAAGTGAAAACTGAGTTTCGTTGTAAATAAAGTCACAGAATCGGAAGGGGTGAAAACACCATTGAAAACGGTTTCCTCTCTTTCAGACTTTCGTTTCGGTCATATTGCCTTAAATAAGTGAATTTTAAATTAAACTATAAATAAAAAAGGTTAAAAATTATGTCTGTACAATTATACTGAAATGCAATGAAGCACAAATTGGGAGCTCTCCATCACTCTCGTTTACTTCCTCGGGCGCAGCCGTGAAATTTCCTGGAAAAAACCAAATCTTAGTGGAAGGGCCAACGAACAGGACGTGTCCCTGGACATACTCACTTCCAACGGACTCGCTTTCAGGTCGATTAACCCGTCAAAGTCGTTGTCCGTGAAGAGCTTCTTGTAGCACTTGCCCTTTTTCTTCGACTGCACGTTCTCCTTTTCGTTTTCGGCCGCTTTCGCCACCCCTTCCTTATCCTTCTCCTTCTTCCCGTTTTCCTTTTTCTTCCTCCCTTTGACCGTGTGCCTTAGTGACGACGGATGAATCGTCTCCTCCAACAAGTCGACTTTCTTCCGCGTCGACCTCTGCTCCGGCTGCTGGAGCGAGAGGTTCTGCATCTGCCTCTCGAGTCTGTCCGGACTGCTCGAACCCTCCATCTTCTCTTTCGTCTTCTTCTTCCCGTTCAGCGAAGGACTCTCCTCTCTGCTGCTCGACCCCACCGACTTGGCCTGACTCTCCCAGAGCTCCGGCTTCTTAAACGAATCCGTCTCCTGGGCTTTCATCGACTCCACCTCGGCTTTCAGCCTGCTGATTTCCTCGTCTTTTTTCTTGACGGACTCTTTCAGCCGGCCGATTTCCGCTTTGTCCGTCTTGAGGGGCGTCATCGTTTTCGCGATGACTTCGTTCGCGAAGAGGACGTCTTTCCGCAATCTCTCGTTCTCCTCCTTCAGCTTCGTGAGCTCCTTCTCGTAGTTGTTGAAAATGGCTTTCCTGTTCTCGTTGAAGGACGCCATGTCCTTCTCCCGATTCTCGATTTCCTTCTCGAGCCTCTTTATTTCCTCGTGCAGCTGCGGCACGTCGTACGCCTGACGCTCTGCCTCATCCTTCAGGTTCTTCATCACTGTGTTTTGATACTCGACGGCCTCGAATTTCGCGCGAAGGCTTTCCAGAGCTATTTTTGATTCCCTGGAATCAGTTAAAGGAATATTCAAAACAACCCGCATTAAATAAACAAATTCTAAATCCATTACCAGGTAGCAGACGACACGTGGATACAACATAATAATACAACTACAGGATACTTATGGCACAGTACAGCACAAATACTTATACTTTTATTACTCATACTTTCTCGGAGTAAAAGTTACACAATATATATTAACAAATACAGCATTCGGCTCGTGCAGTCCCTTTGTCACTTTCAATTTCCTCTGGACTCACCTAATGACGGTTAGCATAAATATGAACATATATATCATATAATAATTTAATTTTACTATAATGTTTATATAATAATTAATTTAACATAATAATAAAATTAATATATTCTATAAATTTATCAACAAAAAAATTTAAATGTTTATTTTTAATAATTTCTTATGCAATAATAGATAATAAAAAATTTGTTTTTTCATTATCTCCTAAATTTTAATGCTCTGTGAATTGTGACTGAAAATACTACAAATAAATTATCTATTTAAGTGACGAAATTTAAATACTGAAGAATTTTATGTACATTGTGTAATAATATACATAAGTCCACAGGTGATTCTGTACAGATAACCAAGAGATAACTCATCAATTACATAGAGGAGTATTTTTCGCTTTTTGTGCTTGATGACTGTTGCTTTTAAATAAATTTCGGAATGGGAATAGGAAAAAATTTTGAACAAACTTGGGAATAAAAGTAACTCGCGAAAATAGATTAAACTCTGAGCCAAAAGTGGAAGTGAAGAGCAATATAAAGGGATGAAACCGAATCAAAGAAGAGAGCAGGAAGGAAGTGAGAGCAGAGGGGAGAAAGAGGCGTCTCGGCTTTGAAAGGAGTCCTAAAGCGAAATAAACACGACGAAGGTCCAACCTCTGAGCGGAATCCAGTTTTTCCGTTTGGCGCTTGAGTTCCTGTTCTAGTTCCTCATTCCTCTTCTTCAGGCTCAGGATTTCCTTTTGGTAGCTTTCGTTGTCTTTCGTCGACTGCTCCAACTCCCGCGACTTTTCGCTGTGGCTTTTCGATAAGGCAATCAGATCTTTCAGCTCTGAAAAAGACAATAACCATAATTACCAACAGAAGAGTGCAGACTTCCAAGTTTTCTTCAGATATCAACACTTTCTTAACTGATAAATGCACAGCGTGCCACGAATCCTTAATTATAGGAGAAAAAATCAAAGTCTTAATACCCTATCTAGTTAGATGAACAGTAAGAATGAATAATGTAGAAAACAGAAAATGAAAAAAGAAAACAGTAGAATGAAACTTAAAAAAGCATCATTGCTTCTTTTTTAAAGTCACTTAATAAGAACAAAACAAAGTTTACCCTTTTGCAAAGTTTTTACTTCCGCCTCAAGATTATTGCATCTTTCTTCTGCAACAAGTTTCCCCGTTTTCAGAGTGTCCGCTTCGGCCCTCAACTCTTCCAGTTCACCCTCCATCTCGACTTCTCTCGTGCTGTTCCCCTCGCACGCCAAGACCTTGCTCTGCAAGTCCGCCATTTTCAATTTAGCGATTTCCAGCTCTTTCTCCAGATCCGCTTTCTCCTCCCTCAAGCCCTCGCATGCCGCCCTGCTCTGCTCCAGCCATGCGGACGTCTTCTTCAGCTGCTCCCGAAGGATCTCCACTTCCCGGAGACTCACGTTTTCCATTTCCCCGGCTTTCTTCTCCTCCTGCGATTCGTCCCTGGCCATCTCGTTCGCAGCTTCGAGCTTCTCTATCACGATTCTCTTATGGGAGAGCATTTTCTGAAGCTCAGCATTTTCGCTCTTGATATCGGCCACCGCTTCCCGGTGTTCGGCCAACTGCTGCTCCAAAACATCGTTTTCGTTTCTCAGGTACTTGTTATTCTCCTCGAGTTCCTTGTAATCGGAAGCGGCTTCGTCGAGAAGACTCTTGAAATTCTGAGGAAGAGTAGTGTATAATATTAATAATTTTATCATTAACTCGTTTATTAACAGTCAGAAAAAAGGAGAAAAGGAGATAACTGACAATGATCTTGTCGTTGGCCTCGTCCAACTGCCTGCGGAGCTCCTTCCCATGAGCATCCGCCCCCGCCTCCTTCGCCTCGTACGCCCTTTTCGTCGCCTCCAACGCCCGCTCCTTCTCCACCACTTTGAACCTGAGCTCCGAGCACTCCGACGCCAACCTGCTGTTGTCCGCCAGCAGCTCCTGCGCCCGCTCCCTCAGCGCCCCGATCTCCGCCCTCATCGCCTCCGCGTCCTTCTCCAACTCCTTCACCCTCTTCTCTTCAGCCTCGCAGTCCGACACGTCCTCGTCCAGTTTCGGCCTTTTGTTCTTCCTCAGCATTTCGTAGTAGTAAACCAGCCTTTTCTCCTTCTTCTCGTACATTTCCTGCAGCCTTTCGGTTTCGCTTTCCAGTCGGATCCTGAAAGAGAGATTAGTATAAATGAGCGGACACGTCAGCAGTCACGCGCGAAGGAGTGAAATCCCGAACACCCACTGATTGTTTTCGTTCTGTTTTTTGAGCATTTCGGAAAATTTGCTCGTGAGCTCTTCCCTTATTTCGCTCTCGATGTTCTCGCAGCGCTCCCTCTCCTTCGCCAACTGCTCCCGGAGGTAGGCGATCAAATCCTGGGCCTCCTCGGATTCGCTCCCGGGATTGGAGTCCTTCCCGTTCTCGTCTGCTCGCGACGAAGCGTCCCAGTCGATGAAAGTCTGGCTGTTGTAGTTAGAACTGGCCACTATTCGCGAAAACCTCGACTTGTTGATGGCTTTCGTCACTTTCGCTTTGGGGAACACATTCTGAGGAACTATTTTCTGCGCGATCGCAGAGAACTTGAGCACGTTCAGAGTCTCATCGAACAAATTCGCCTCCGTTGTGACGTTGACTATGAGCGAGAACTGTTCCCTCCCGAGGACGGCGTCCCGGAACAACTTGGTCAGCTTCGACTCGCGGTACGGGATTATTTTCTTCTCTTTGCTGTTCTGGTTCTCCTTGAACGTCGTCAGGCACTTGACCAGGATCGACAAGGACGTGTTTATCGCCTTCGACTCGACCAGTCTGTCCTTCAGGTTGAGCGTCTTCTTCGCCCTCTCCATGCCCGCCAGGTCGCAGAAGGAGAACCGACTCACGATGGCGTGCGAGGAGGCCTCGTAGTCCAAGAACTTGGCCAGGGTGATCGTGAAGATGCAATGCGAACGGCTCGAGCTGTTGTTGAGCGCAGTCGGGGCCAGGTGGAGGTTGCTCCTCCCGAACTGGAGCACCTGGAACGCCTCGTGTCCGCTCGACACGTGGACGTAACGGAGGTTCTTCACGAACGTGTTCCCGTCCTCGTCGTCCCTGAACGCCAGCTTCGGCCGCGCTCCCTTCTCGTTGGCCAGCTCCAGCAAGTCGTACACCTGCTCGTTGTAGATCTCGATCATCGAAATCCAAACCGAGTACCTGTGCGAACTCGCGTCCACCTCGAAGCTCTCCGTCTCGACCAAATTCGAGCGCATTTCTTTGAACGTGATGTTCTCGTAGCAGTCGGAGTAGCCGGAGGACGAGTTTGTCTGAACAGTGACGTGCATCGCGTCCGGGTACCTTTGGCACCTGCTCAAGTCCAGGCTGAGAATGAAGGATTTGAGCATCCAGTCCTTCTTGATCTGGTCCTCCGAGAGCAGCAGAAATTCATTGTACTGGTAGGGCGAGTATCTGCAGGCGGGGATTATGCTGTCCTTGAGGGAGGAGAAGACGAAGTCGAGGGCTCGAGGGATGACGCCCGGGTGCTCGACGTTTCCCTGCATTGTGTATGTTTTGCCGGCGCTGGTCGTCCCGTAGGCCATGAGGAGGAAGTTCTCTCCAGCCAAAAACTTCTTTAAATTCTTTACTGCACATTTTTTGAATAATTTCGCTTGGGTTGTATCTTGATCCAGGATCGCAGTGAAAGTAAACCTGAAAATTTTTTAATTATATAAAAAATAAGAAAAATCTTCAATATAAAATGATCAAAACTCAATTTTAATTTCTGATAAATCATCTAATCATATGAAAAGAAAACAGTTAATAAATTAAATTTTCCAAAACAATTTTAACAAACAATGGGGATGTTATGATTGCCATTTCCGGAATGAGTTGGACGTTGGAATTCCACCGGAAGCGTTTCCGGTGCGACCTCGCGGATTCCACACATCCCTTTCATCTAAGAGATTAATCATTTTATGTACAAAACATTACTCTCATGCCGCCTCTTAAGTGATTAAAGAAATTCAATTATTTGTAATCTCTTGAATGTTGTAAAAATATAAGACATAAAAAAGAAAATATAGAAAAAAATAAGACATAAAATGACAATTATTTGTTGAAATTTGAATTTCACCCAAACAGTATTTGTTCTAAATACTGTGATTATAATCAACATGCAGATAATCTCTATGAACCAATCAAAAAAAAAATAAAAATAAAACATACTTATGAATCAGTTTTCCAACTCCATTTGTGACATTTTTATAAGAAACACTCTCTTTTGGAGCTTCTGTTTGAAGTGTGGTAGGACTTAATACTGTGTATGGATTATCAGGAGAAAGTGAAGGTTTAAGACGAAGATAAACTTTAATTTTATCACCCATAGTTTCCTCAAATTCTTCTGTGCCCAACTGAATTAAGTTTTTTGAGCATGGCCCTGGCAATTTGACTCTGTCACTCCAGGATTTTATGCTGGGATCTCTGGGTACCAAATATGATATGTTTTCCCCTGGAACAAAAAATTTTTTTAATGAAAGCTGCATTTTGAGCATTTCATGAATATCATTTTAAATGATTTACTCCATTTAATTCTGAGATACTTATATTTTTATTGGAATGACACTTAAAAGCAATATGTTATATTTTAACAAAAATAATGTCTGAATTCATTGTTCATTTAAAAATCACACTAAAAACCTCTCATACCCATTAAAAGTAAAATTCTTTATATTTTATCTCTTCTACAAATTTGAAATAATAAATTCTTAGTACAGCTTTTACAAATTCCAAGCAAACAGTCACAGAAAGAGTAAATTTCAAACATAAAGGAATATTAATAATAAAATGCCAAAATGCACTTTGCTTTTTAATTTTAAACAACTGCCATTAGAAATCACTTTTCAAATAAACATTAGAAGAAATTACCCTCTGAGAACTCAGTTCACCCTCAAACTTGACCTCCATAAAGAGCATTCCATTTCAGAAAAAATTATTTTAAACAGGGAAAAATAACAAGCTCAAACCTAACTTTATTTGTTAAAACTTGCCCAGTAAATGTTCACTGGCGCTATTCCCCTTTTAAAATTAACAAATGGGAAAATTTTGGCCGACTAGAATTTACGAGTTTTATGTTTAAAATTAGAAATTGTAATTTTTAACTGTTAAATTCCAACGAAGGAATTTAAAATGCTTAATTTTTACGATGAAATATAATTCGCATAAACAATAAAATTTATGATTCTAAGATCAGTGAATCAATGTGTTCTCTGTAATAAAATAAAAGTAATGAAAGGCGAACCTTCGGGGCAACTTTAAATTAAAAATACCGGTCTTTACAAAATGTATAAAGTAAATTCTAAAACTTCAGCAAAAAACTAAGAGATGAAACGAAACACTTACGTTTTACTGAATGACCAAAGCTTGAGAATTATTCAATAAAATTATAAAGATACTTACTGCAAGACATTTTAATTAATATATAATTATAAAAAATTCAAAAATAAATAGTGAAAAGCATATTTAAGCGTCTTTTGTCATTCATAATAAAAACCGTTAAGTGCTTGAAATCTCATCATGTGTCCAACTTAAGTCAAGGGAAATTTGTCGCCACTTTTCGTATTGGATCATGACTCAAAATGGCGGTTGATCTTGAATTTTAAACTCGGTTTCAAAGTTATAGGTGTAGAGTTTAAGGAATTGATAGAAAAGGAAAGGGAAAAGCACTTCCGAACAGATCATGCGAATAAAAAAGGACAACGGAGACTTTATTCACGTACACTCGGAGCAGAGCCGATTACAAGAGTAATTAGTAAATTACAAGTAAAAATTCAGTCGTTGCTAAGCCAAGCGCTCGGCTGGCCGTTGGATCAGCACCGGCCTGATGTGTTTAACATTGAACAATAAGTTATACATATTTAATAACAACAATTAAAGCAATGGATGATAATCTTCGTACTCATTGCAGTAACTAAATTAAAAGCCAACGGTTAAAATTTGGCTTTTAAAGCCCGTCGCTTCTGAGCAGTTTAATTTTCTTTAATATTAAGTTTTATGAACGAATGAATGTGGAAACAATACAAAATAGAAAAAAGGTGGAATAAAAGTACAAAAAGGCAGGTTTTATGATCGTCTGATGAGCAAGGAATGGAAGACGTCCAAATATCAAACAATTCATTAAAATTTTCTGTATACTTTTATTAAAAATTTATTTACATAACATTTGTGCATAACAGCATTAAGTTCCGCTTGGCAGAAATGAGTGCGCCTTTGGCCGGAAGACGTCCATTCCAGATACGAAGAAGCACCGGATACTCATCCCCACCGTACAAACTCTCTTCTCCCGCTATTATAATAAAATACCTCTAATTACACTTTAATCTGCTCGCATCTGCACTCCAGTTCTAAAACTAAGCCTTTTCTTCCCCACTTAAAGTCCATTTCCCGGTCTCCCATCCATTGCACACAAGCGAGGGGCCCCACCGGTTCCTTTCCATCGGACCTCCTTTCACCGCAACACAGATCGACGCTTTCCCTTTGATTCCAGTTCTCTGTACAGCCAAGTCCCATTCACGGGGACCGAGGGGTAACTAACCATTAATAATACTTGGACGGGCACTAGTGGCAGTGCTCCGTGACGTCGACGACGACGGACTTCTTCCAGCCGAAGAGGAAGTAGCCGACGACGGCGCCTATCACAACGGCGATGCACAACCACACGTTATACGTCATGAAGATGAGCATGAGGAAGTACGAGAGCACCATCTGGACCGCGTGCAGGAACGTCTGGTACAGGTGCATCAGGTTCCACATGGAAGGCCTGCAAATAGAGGAGCCGTCAGCGAACTCCGACGCCATTCCTTCCCTGGCTGCACCCCAAGGATTCAAGCGATAACTTTTACTTTTATTTTCTGCTTTGGTTGCGTTCATTTTAGTCGTTACTAACTTCCGTTTATTCAACCTTTGTTATCAAAACTTTAGTCAACGGATACGTAGTTTAAAAACCGTTGACAAAAGATTAGCGGAAGTGGAAACAAACGCTCGTTGCCATGACAACGAGTCGGATACCGAGGGACGTAATTCATGACACATCCTAACACATTCCTGCAAATCCCACCACCACTCGACAAAACTACCCCAAAGCTCCGTGCCCAGTAGAGTCCCCCTGAAGAGGAATTTCCCGGAGGGGCGACAGGGGGCGCAAAAGTGGAGGGAAAGGGGAGGAGAGGGTGGAGGGTCGATGGACGAAGGGGGTGCAGGCGAAGCGTTTGAGCTAAAGAGATACGAGTGACTACTTACGGCTGCTTATGAATGACTTCACCTACCAAGCTGCAAAGACAAATCACTTCTTTTTATTAGTCCGCTTTTTGGGTGACTTTTGTGCACACCCACACGCACACGCACACATTCGCATACACACACGTGAACCGCTAGAGGTACCATTAAGGCCATTCCACCCTTTTATTTAATTTATTAGAGTTTTATTTTTAAAACTTTGGAACTCTTTTGGGTTTACATCAAGCATTGAATATAAATTCCAGTTAATATATGATATTAATTTTTTTTTAAACTAATAGTAAGAACGAATATTAATTATAATAAATTAAATTATATATTTTAGTAGTTATTAATATTTATTAAATTATTTATATTAAATTTCAAACAACAATTTAAGCCCTCTATTCAAAACGGTGCTCACCAAAAAACATATACAAGCAAGCTTTGTGGCCACCCCAACAGCCCCCGCGCCACCCCGGGGATGATCCCACCCCCTCCGCAGGCGAAGCCCCTGCGCTAAGGCGCTAAGGCACTAACGCAACAACACCAAATCAGAGAGGGGAAGACTGCCCTCCCCAACCCCCACGGAGGAAAATCCCGGGCACGCCACTTCGTCTGCATCCCCCCACTCTCACCCCCGGGATACTCACTGAACTATCTTGTTCCCGTCGGCAGAGGACTCCGTCACCTTCTCCTCCGGGAACCGGACGGACTTATACTGTAGGGAATTGTACGTCTTCCAGAACAGGTACTCCCTGTAGTACTTGAGGCCCTCGTAGAGCGCGGCCATGAGGGCGATGCCCACCATGGACCCGATGAGTCCCCCCACGGTGCTGATCTTCCACGTGCTGAAGAGTATCGTCTCCGTGAAGCCGAAGTGGAACTCCATCTGAAAGGGGATGAGGGGGGATGAGGGGGGTGAGAGGGAGGCCCCCGGGCGTGGGGGGCGCCCCTCCCGCCCCGTGGCTACTCACGGACATTCCGCAGTGCATGGAGCCATTGCCCGAATCTCCTGGAAAAGACCACCCAATCCTTTAGCACAGAGCAAATAAAATAAAAATCTTTATATAATCTTTGGTGTGCTTAAAATTGTAAAAAAATTTTAAGCGCAACGTCCCCAGGTGCAAACAAGTCGACTCTTATATATACTTATGACTCGGATAAGAATTAACGAATTAGAAGGAAACCGAAGGGTTGAGAACCACTGCACCGCCGACTGGAAATCCAATGCCTGACATTCGACCCTTCGGTGTCTCCTTTCGACATTTATCCAAGTGACGTGACGGCCGCAGAGAGAAAATCCCGCAGTGGTTCATTGGAACGTGAGCGCTTTGAGGCCCTCTGCAGCAAACGAATGCTGCTGTCGCTGTCATGAGGTTAAGGACTCTCACCTTCCATGTGATGCAGATGAAGCGCCTGATCGTGACCGGTGTGGCTGGTGTGGTCCGTGTGAGTGAGGGAATGCACCGATTCGTCCATCTGCAACAGCAGGAGATAAACCGGTTATCAGTTGAACGATGGACGCGCGATACTGAGCTTTCGAGAGCTTTAGCCTTCTTTATCTGGTTTGGCGAGAGGCGGGCGAAGGTTCCCCTCGGGAGCGGCAGACAGAAACTCTGCCTTCTCATATGACGTGAATAGAACAAAGGGAGCCAACAGCGGGAAGCTGTCGCCCAGTTAAGTTCGGCAACGCCGTCCACGCCAAAGCGCGGCCCAAAGGTCGGTTCTCTTTTCCTGTCGGTGATAAAAGTAAGCTTGCGTAGTCTGTGGTCAACCGTGGGAACTTTGGCTGCTGTCGGTCCCGCCCGAGTGAGAAATCTCAATTGCATTAATACTTGAAAGGCTGTAGCTGCGACAGAATTCCTTTGTCTTCCTCTGCCTTCTGTCGCTATCAAAGGTCGTTCTTTATCCTAATTAAACCCACGTGTTTGTCTTTGTTGATCTTTCCGGGTGTCTTTGCGGACTCCTCCCTGCAAAGTTTGTCCCCGAGGTCTCCCCCGTCTTTGCACTTATCTTCAACTTGTGCAAATCGCTTGCTCCCTCGGAGCGAGAAATCTCCCAAGAGCGAGTTTCGAGATTACGCCAAAGCACAGCTTAGCAAATCATAAAAAGAGGAATTGAGAACGGATTAATCCTGATTAAATTGGTGCTGTTATTATAATATCAGTCTAATTCCCCTCATAAAACTAAGCTCGCCGCGATAAAAGCTCTGACAATCCATCGCTCCGGGCCTTCACCTCCCGGACGAACAACCGACCTTCCCCTGGTCATGGGTTTCCCTGTCTTCCCTGTCTTCTGAAGGACGTGGAACCAGACAAACCCTTTGGAGGTCGTTCTTCAATTCCTGCAGGAAATTGTGCTCATTTTTATTACGAGGAAAAAACCAATGGCGATTTATTGGCGGTTCCACTGTACCACGCTTACTTATTATTAATTTTAGGTAAAAGATTTACTCGTCCCACGCGTAATTCATCTTTTCTTTCTTTTCTTTCTTTCTTTCTTTCTTTCTTCTTCTTCTTTCATCCAAAAAAGCCACAATGAGGGAGCGAAGCTTTTGACTGAAAAGTCTTTTGCTCTGGCACTTACTGTCGACAGAGTGGACTTCTGTCTTCTATTCTAAAATCTAAAATATATAAAACTAACACTAACTTTAAAAGGAATGAAAAAGCTTTCTCTGCCGTCCTTTATTAGTGCGAACTCTTCCGAAAAACCGACCAGAAGGACATAGTCTGGGATTATATACTGTAAAACAAAACAACAAAAGTTTCTCCATGGCGTCCTCTGAACCTTGGACTTCACGTTCAGCTACAACCAATTACACGAAAAAGAAAGCCGACAACTTCACACTCTCCATTCTCTGGTTCAGAAGTGTTGGCTGAACATTTCTCTTCCTTTCGGTGCCAGGACGCCTGGGGGCGAATGCCCACGCCAGCAAGGTCGCAGACCACGGAATGCCCAAACACCGACACTCCAAGGGCGAACCCGACCCGGAATGTCTGAGCGATGCCCAATGGTTGTGCACACTTTGCGAACACATTGCGGCAGGGGATGAACGCGGGGGTTGATGGCGAATGCACAGATTGTCTGTATTTGCTTCGGAGTCCATGGAGGGTTTTATCTGTGAGCATTTCAATGACGGCTGACGCTTTGTTTTCGTCATAAATCAAGTTACTAAATCAAATTAGAAACAAACCATTTTATGATATTTCGTGCGAGATAATAAAGCTCCTGAAAATCGGGCGACCAATGAAACGTTTTGTGGCGTCCTTTCAATGACCTCATGACGGTGTCGATGATAATGAATAAGAGCAAAAGTCTTGAGGGCGGGAGGGAGGTGGAAAATTCTGTCCATCATTTAGGGGTTGACAGAACCGCCCTATTTTACCCCTATTTATTATTCATTTTTGCTCCTTTCAATTGAGAACCGTCCAAACATTTTTTGGAAACAGTGGAAATTCTCTCTCTCCTCCCCTTCCCCTCCACAAAGACCACCAATTTTTGATAAATTTATTTTCTTTTCTTTTAAGAGAAAATCGTCGCAATAAATAAGATTTGCTTTCGTCCACATCGTGTGAACGACTTTTAACTGAATTCTGGAAAAAGTGAAGGGACAAAGAATTTGACAATAAGATTTTTAATTAATCATATTATTCATATTGTAATGTCACCAATAAGGAAAAATAATATAATGTTATTCAGTATAATTTTAATACTCACTGACTTTTTTTCAGATTTATATAATCTGTATCATTTCATACTCACTCTGTATCTGTATTTCATATCATTCTAATGTATCTGTATCCATTTCTGTATGAAAACATTTGTGTGCATACTGTAAATTCATTCCTGAAGCATTCAGCAGTAACAGATGAGTGGGGAACTTTCTGAGATTGGAATCTGTCTATTGCTTTTTATAATGTGAAATATTAAAAATGCAACAATAAATTAATGTTTTGTTGTGTGTAATGAATTGTCAGGAAATTTATAGAAATCCTTTTTCGAAGAGAGGATTTTGTTTGATGAATCACTTGGAAAGTGTACAGCCAAAAAGAAGTTTTTATCAGCAAAATGAATTCAGATTTGAAGTCTTTCTGAACACTTTACCTACACAGGATGCAAAGACATATTATTTTAATAAGGCAGATGCTGGTCATTAAAAGTCATATATCATGTTTTCACCCAAATTATATATATTATGAGATTAAGGATAAAAGTCAAGGTCAAGTTTGTTCCAGGAGGGACATAACGCTCTTTTGGATCCTGCAAGTCATTCAAATTCAAGTTCTTTATTGGTTCAAAGAAATTAATGTGAGAAACATAAACTTTTCAAACAGGAGGTCATTTTGTTGGCAAACTTCCCACTTCAAACCCTAACTCAAATTACAATGACCCTGAAAACCTGAAATGGTCAGGAAATCAGGGGTGTAAAAATCTGAAACTCCAATCAAATAGTCTAAAACGATCAAACATTTTGAACAATGCAACAAGGCAGACTGATAATTTGTTCAATATCAGAAGTGATTTCCTCAAACTGTGCTCCTTGGGTGATAACTTCAACTTTCACTTTCACTACTTCATGACTTACTTTTTCATGAAGATTAATTCTGTGAACAGCCTGCCACAAAGACTTTGTCTTGAGTTGAAAGTCAAGCTTTTATAAGGGCAAAATTAAGACACTTATACAGTCACTTAATATTAATAAATTATGCTTAATAGGTTAGCTTTATTCAAGGTCGAATGTAAATAATCAAAAGATACATAGGAAATATGTGCTGATCAATAAAGTCCATTATTTTGATTCTGAAAAGCAATTACATGGAGTTTTGTTTGTTACAAAGGGCTCCATTTAAAGAACCCCAAGAAAACTCCTAGAATTCCGGTTTTCATAATAAATAAGCAAATAATATGGGAAGCAGCAGAAAGTATCAAAGGTGTTTTGAAACTTATCAGAAGGGTCGAAGGAAAACAATTTCGAATCAACGAGAAAGAAAAAAATACAAACCTTAAAAAAATTTTAGGCCGTTTTTGTATCCAAAGAGCTAACCAACTTCCCCCAAATTCAGTCAGCGTTCTTAATCAACATTCGAACAACCAGTGCGTTAACGTATAAAAGAAGATAAATCCATTACACAATTGCCTCCCCTCCACAGTGAAGTTCTGGTTTAGAAGGCGGGTTGCCAACCTAAAAGTGGCCGGACAACGGAAACTTTCTCAACTCTATGGCGATCATTTTTCGAAAGCCCCCAAAATTTTTATTTTATTTTCCCGTTTAGACTTTATGGAGCAATGAAATTATCGATCATTAAATATCCGAAATTCTCTAAATTACTTTCTTGCTATATATATATATATATGAGAGTGCAAACTCCAAGCTTGGAATTTTTAATTTCACCGTAGTAATTAAAGAAATTTTCATCTTAATCAAATCAAATTATAAATCCAGAGATGCTTAAAAAAATTTAATTCACTTCGAAAGTATAAGATTAGACTCCAAATTTTAAGCAAGTTTTCATTCATGCCGAGGTTTCATTTTTCTCTTTAAAAATATGTTTTCCTAAAATTTGTCTCAAATGCGGCGTTTTAATTATGTCTTATAATAGAAACTACCCTGCTATATATTCTGACTAAATTTATAATTTTTTCCATGCCGATCTGAAATTGAAAAATCTTATTTCCTAATAACGAATTTCCGTTGAAAATATTCAAATTTGACGCCCGCGTCCATGTTGGCTTCGTCAAGAGCTGCCAATCAAACATGGCCGATTATGTTTTCGTGTGTTGATTTTAATCGCATTTACATGAGTTTGCAGCGTACAGAAATTAAAGTTTTCAATTGGTGCAGGCAAATCAATCACCAGATTTTAGCACTGTAGAAAGTAATAAGTTTTTCATCACTGTATTTTAGTATTTTTTGTAAAATTCGACTGGAAATCTTTACCGACTCTTGCACCGGGCAGAGTTTCAATGTCGGCGTTTCTGCGTATTATTAAAGTATTTTAATTAAACTTAACATTTTACTGAATCGATGACCAGTTTTTGAAGTTTGAATTGTTTGACGCGAAAATGGTGCCCCTCGGTACTCAGCACACTTCCAGTTCTCTGCCCTCGTCGTTGAACACATCTGGCGGTTCTGCCAAATCCTCCAGATCCAGCGTTGTAAGTGCATTTGCTGAAAACATTTCCACATTTCCCATCTGCCAAAAGCTGTTTCTTCATATCATTAGAGCAGTGATTCTGGTGTTTGCCAACAAATTTTTCTAAATAAACATTTGATATTTCAGGAAAGCCAGAGTTATTTGCTTTATTATGAAGAAAACAGTCACTACCTTTTGAAGCATACAAAAAACCCTTTTCCCATAAGTGTAAGGTATTCCTTTTGATCCTTTCTACCTGAGCATCCAGCCAACTGCATGCATGACTCTCAATTTACTTGATTTTGTTTCAGAAACCAAATTACACTCTAAAATTTACACTTGCTGGACACACAAAAGCAGTTTCATCAGTTAAATTTAGTCCAAATGGAGAATGGCTGGCCAGCTCTTGTAAGAATTTTTACTAATATTTTCATAAACAAAAATATTTTATTTATTTTTACTAATTATTTTCTTAAAGAAAGTTTGTGAAAGGGTTTGTTTATTATGTCGCTACAAGTACCATTAAATTGGACATTTTATCAATCTGAGTATAAATTAAATGTTTTCATGACTTAAGAAGAATCCAGTGAAGAGTTTCCGCAGGGCTCTGAATGGTCAGCACAATACATCACTTTCTGTTCATTTCAGCTGCTGACAAACTAATAAAAGTCTGGGGAGCCTATGACGGGAAGTTCGAGAAAACAATATCGGGACACAAGCAGGGGATTTCGGACGTGGCGTGGAGCAGCGACTCGAGGCTGCTGGTGTCCGCCTCTGACGACAAGACACTCAAAATATGGGAACTAAGCTCGGTTAGTCTCGATCGCACTCGATGGCTTATCAGTGCAAAAGAAAACAGTTTGGCAACTGAATATATTAATGTAAACCAATATATATCTACACAACCTGTTATAATGCATTAAATAATGGAATGAAATATGTTCTTGTGTGTTTGCTTTGATGCTTTCTGCTGTTTTAATCAAAAGGAGTCGTTTAAGTTATTGAAAGTTGTCCTTTTCCTTAAGAAACCGCTTTTGTTTGCAGGGAAAATGTCTGAAAACGTTAAAAGGCCACAGCAATTATGTTTTCTGCTGTGACTTCAACCCCCAGTCAAACATGATCGTGAGTGGATCGTTTGACGAAACAGTGAAGATTTGGGACGTGAGGACGGGAAAATGTCTCAAGACCGTCCCTGCGCACTCCGACCCCGTCTCTGCCGTGCATTTCAACAGGGACGGAACGCTCATAGTCTCGAGCAGTTACGACGGACTATGGTGATGATTTGGGCCTTTCCTCAGCTTTCCCTTCCTCGTCAGCTTTTCACTGACGGAAGTGTGTTTGCAGCCGGATTTGGGACGCGGCTTCGGGGCAGTGCATGAAAACCCTCATCGACGCGGACAACCCCCCCGTGTCCTTCGTCAAGTTCTCGCCGAACGGGAAGTACCTGTTGGCAGCCACCCTCGACAACACCCTCAAACTGTGGGACTACTCCCAGGAGAAGTGTCTCAAGACCTACACGAGTCACAAGAACGAGAAGTATTGCATATTCGCCAATTTCTCCGTGACGGGAGGAAAGGTCGGTGGACGCCCCGCCGCCCTCGCTCGCCCCCGCTCCCGCCCCCATTAAACTCTGATTCTTTTCCAGTGGATCGTCTCCGGTTCGGAAGACAATATGGTGTACATTTGGAACCTTCAGACGAAAGAAGTCGTGCAGAAACTGCAAGGACATACAGGTAAGGACGGAAGGGTCCAAAATAAAGGCATTGACTTGGGTCGACACCTGACGGGGTTTTGTTCCTGTTGCAGACGTGGTGTTGTGCACGACGTGTCATCCGACGGAAAACATAATCGCGTCCGCCGCCTTAGAAAACGACAAAACGATAAAGTTGTGGAAGAGCGACACGTAAGCGCGGCTGAGCACGTCGGTGCGCACCGCGGAAGGCTGAAGTCATCGCACCCTCGACTCGTCATCGCCGTTCAGCCCCAAAGGCGAACAACCCCCGGCGTGGCCCAGTCGAGAGTGTACATTCGTTCCAGTGTATAATAACCTTGAATTATCAGAGAAATAAAGTTTTCATTGGAATCAGAGTGGTTTGTTCCTCCCTTCGACCGACTGATCTCTCGCTGTGCTTCCTGAAAGCGTACAACATACATATTTAGTTTGAAAGTATGCGTATACTTTAGTTTGCTTACCTCTGTTATATTCCGATGTATGTGACCGTTGTATTAACAAAATTCAAAGCCAAAATGTAAAAAGTCATGGAAAAAATTGGAAAAAACAAAAAAATAAAAAATTTCCGAAAAATTCATAAAAAATAGTAAAAATATGATTTAAAGTGGGACATTCTGCCTTGGTATGTGCATACTTATGGTTTCTACATTATATTTTTGCATGCATAATTGAACAACCTTTAGCGTATAATTACACACATACAAGGGCGTTCCCCACGGGGTGCGCAGCACTGTGTCGCCATTCGGAAGGCTGAAACAAAGGACGGATGACAAACAAAAGTGGCGGGAAGGCAACGGGAAACAAGAGAAAATCAGCAAAATATTATCATGTGGTTATAAATTGCAAAGAGTAATTTGGTAAAATAAAAAAATTCGACCCTCATTAGGCGGAAAATGGAACTAAATTATCGTGAGCCCAATTTCGACTTATTCTTCCTTTGACCGACGAGATCTGTTTTCGTGTCCGCTCAGTGTCTCGTGTGTTCCAACGAGGTTGACTTTTCCCTAGTCCTCAAAATACGATGATAGTATGCGATCAGCTCGACTGTTTCGAAACGACAACGCCGTTCGCGCCTTCAGACCCTTCTGGGACTCCTCGCGCTCCCAGAAGTTCGCAGGCACTTCCCTGACCAAGAAAAACCACGACAGCCCCGAGAGGGACCCCTACGAGGGCAACTTCATCTTCACCGAGTGCGACCAGTACACCAAGGTACGCCCTTCGCTCCCCTCGTCCCTCACCCCCACTCATCCCCCTTCTCCCCAGGTGACCGTCATCGGCGCCGCCGGAAGAGTCGGCAAGACTCTCTCTCTTCTGCTCAAAACGTGTCCCCTCATCGACCACCTGTGCTTGTTCGACACGGACAAGTCCGTCAGGGGCATCGGGGTGGACATCAGTCATGTGGACACCAAATGCTCCGTCAGCTATGTCTGCGGGATGCGGAACATCCACCAGGCGCTGGACGTGAGTGTGCGGCCGTCGCGCGAGTGTCGCCAAGGGCCGCACTCATTCTAGTGTTTTCAGGCACCGGATGTGGTGATAGTGGCTGCGGGGTGCCCTGCGGGTCCGAACCTCAGCGGGAAGAAACTGTTCGAGAAGAACGCCCCGATCGTTGCTGGGCTGAGCGAGGCGTGCGCGAGGTTTTGCCCGAAGGTACGGAGAATTGTCCGCCACTGGGTGAGATTGGGTGAAAACTCTGGTTATTTTTTGGCAGGCTTGCGTCGTTTTGATCACGAATCCGATCAACAGCCTGCTGCCCGTCATGGGAGAGGTGTATCAGATAATAACGAATAAGATCCCGTCGAGAAAGGTAAGGGTGCGATGAGGGGTTGTGTCGGGTGGCGCATTGAATGGCCGGTGGTTGCAGTTGTTCGGGCTGACGACTCTGGATGTGGTGCGGGCGAACACCTTCGTGGCCGAGGTCGTCAGGAAAGACCCCAACAGCATCATCGTCCCGGTCATCGGCGGCACCTCCCAGGAGACCATCGTCCCCGTCATCTCCCAGATGAAGCCCTGCTGCAGGATCAAGCGCGTGAGTGCCTTTGGCCACTCCTTTGGCCACTCCTTTGGCCACACCGAGCGAGCACTCTCTCAAAGTGTCTCTGCCCCGACAGGGCGAAATGATCGCGCTCACGGAGTGCCTGAAGCGGGCGGAGGGCAACCTCGCCGACTGCCAGCACTGCGGGACGCGGGGGGCGTCCTCCCTGAGCACGGCCTACGCGGGGTTCCGGTTCACGAGCTCCCTGGTGATGGCCCTCAAGGGGGCGGACAACGTGATCGAGTGCGCATTCGTGAGGAGCGAGGTGATCCCCGAGCTGGAGTACCTGGCGTCGCCCCTGAAGTTGGGCGTGAGGGGGATAGAGTACAACTTCGGCTACCCGCCCCTGTCGGGTAAGTTTCTGTCGATTGGCGGGGCGGTTGGCGTCGGTTGCGCGGATTCTCACGCGGCGGGAGTTCTCGGTCTTTGGTGTGCACTTAGATGACTCTGTAAGGGTTTGGAATTGTCTTGCTTTTCAGACTACGAAGTGAGTTTAATGGAACAGGCAGCTCCCGCCTTGATAAGTGATATAGAAATGGGGAAATGCTTTGTCGTTGAGCAGCAGAAAAAGCAGAAAAAGTGTTACCCGAGATGCCCGACCAAACCTACGGAATCGTTCTTTAATCTGTGTGCCAATTTACCGAAAAATTACTGCTGTCAGGACTTGGCGGAGGTTAAAGAGCAGAAAAGTGGAGGCAAACCGTGCATGATCGAGGCCGTGCACAAGCCGAGCGCGGGGGCGCGGGAGGAGGGCTCCAAGTGCCCCTTCGAGATCGTCGAGAACAAGATCAACTGCAGCGAGGAGGAGGACGAGGAGGAGCAGCCGGTGGCCCCTCCCCCGCTCGGCTTCCCGCTGGACGGCAGCAAAGGAATGTTCCTGAAGAACTTCTGGCTGAGGGAGGCGGACTCGTCCGCCTGGAAGGAGGAGGAGGAGGAGAGGAGAGAGTTCCAGAGGCGGTGCGGGCCCCACTGGAGGGTGGGCAAGCCGGAAACGCGGCACAAGATCTCGAGGAAGCAGATTTTCCTCAGCACGATCGAACTCAGCGATCTGAAGAACTCTGTCGGGGAGGGGAAGAACCCCGCCGTCCAGCAGCAGTCAAAGAACATCGAGAACTAGGTTTTGTGTTTGTTTCAACCCCCAACCCACCACGTGCATTGTCCGAGTCTGTGAATGTTATATTGGATTTTTTAATAAAAATTTACTTTTTTATGAATTTTGTTTTTTTGTCATGTCATTCCATCACGCCACAGCACAGCAGGTAAGACAAAGAGTGCCCTCCCGCGAATCTCCCACGCGATGCATTCCAGTCTTTGGTTCCTTTAGCGACGGAGTGTGTTTTCATCGTTTCAGAGCACGAACTTGCAGGATTTGAACGAGCAGCCACAGCGCTCCTGTCGGATATCTCTCTCGGGAAAGCCTTCGTCAGAGGCATTGAGCAAACCATCCAGAAAGGCCTCGTCTGGAAACGGCTCAACGACGACGCCGGAAGACAGTCGTTGAGGGCGGACGAAGAAGGGAAGGAAAGGAAGAAACGGACGGGGGCGGCGGGGGCGCAAGTGGAGGACCCCCGGCCGCTGCCCGAGCTCTTTCAGGAGGGCGCAGTGTACTCGGAGGGGGTCGGCACCTGGGCGGGGCCCGCGCGGCGGTCCCTCAAGAGGCTGTTCGCCCCCCCCGGGCAGAGGGCCTGCGAGATCGCGACCGAGTCCATTTCTGCGGATCTGGACTCGCCCGCCTGCAGGGAGGAGTCCGGTCTGCGGAAGTCCCAGATCGTGACCGCCCTCCCTCTCATGGTGTATTTGTCCGCACTCTTTGCAATTTACCTACTCTTAAGTCTTCGATTTTAGTGTTAGTGTGTAGATAAATGTCCAATAAAGATAATATTATCTGCTTAGTCGTTTGTTATTGCCTACGCACCCTACGTCGGTCCTCTCCCCTCTTCCTGCAGCACCGTCCATCCGACAGCAGAAGAAACCACACTCAGTCGCCAACGAAATTATTTTGATCGTTTCAGACGTGGCGGAGGAGAAAGAAAAGCGACCGGGGGATGCAGGAGATTTGAAGCTGGCGCCTCGGCGGCTTCGGAGCCCTCGCGAGGCCCCGCAAGGGGCGAGGGGCTACCACACGATGCAGGAGGAGCGACCCGGCCTCGAGGAGGGCGGTGCCCGCAACGCCAAAACGGACAAGTTCAAGCGCTACCTGCTGGAGGACAGGAAGAAGACGCTCGTGCCCCTCAAGCGAATGAAGGTCAATCAGGAACCGCCCCCGGAAGAACCCAAACCCCGGCCGAAGAAGTCGGACACGACCCTCAAGAGGCAGGTATGGGAGGGGAGGGTCCCCGTCGACCAGTACAAGAACCTCAACGCTGCTGCCAAGCAGAAGTACAGGACTTTCAAAGTGCAGAAGAGGTTCACCCCGAGCGCCTCGGTGCTGCTCATCGCGGACAAGAAGAAGCAGGAGCGGGCGGGGAAGAACATAGAGATGGCCCTGCGGGGGGTGCGGAGGAGCGCGGAGGCGCAGAGGTACCTGGCGGGGGAAGAGGAGGACAAGGAGGGGGACGGGGAGGGAGAGGCGGAAGAGGCCTCGGACGAGGGGAAGCAGTGCGCGGCGGAGGGCTCCAAGCAGCTCGTCGTCAAGGCGGAGACGGACGACGTGACCAAGTACAAGGAGTACATCTTCCAGCAGCTGCGGCAGCTGAAGAAGGAGAACGAGGAGCTGAAGAAGCGTCTGACGGAGCTGCTGCAGGACAGGAGCCTGCAGAGCAGTCTGCAGGCGCAGGACAAACTCGAGCTGGAGCGAACCAAGCTGAAAGCCTGCTGGCTGATAATGTCCTCGACGATGGACGCCTTCAGCAACTTCTGCAAGAAGTTCACGAGCAAGTCGGAAGAGCAGATCCTGGAGGAAGTGAAGGAGCTGGAGGCGGGGGACGTCGTAAGGGAGAACGAGGAGGAGGACGAGGGCGAGGAGGACGAGGGCAGGAGCGGCAAGAGGCACGCGAACGTCCCCAGGTACGACGACCACTACTACCGGTTCCTGGAGAAGCTCATGGACGGCCACCTCGAGGCGGAGAAGAAGCGCTGCCAAAAGCTCTGAGGCCCGCCAGCCCCGAATACCTTGGTTTGCTTTCCTAATAACAGGTTCGGAGGTTAATCGAATTGGGTGCAATCATCGAACACAAAGCACACAGGCAACGCATCGATGATGAGAATAATGGCCATGCGGTGACCGGTAGCTTAGAGTGATTGAGTCGACGGTCCCGCTCCGGACTCAACCTGTTTGAAGACGAGGGGAAGGCGCTCAGGTTCGCTCTGGTTCGCCAGGTCGCCGGCAGGAGGCGTTTTTTGTGTTCTTTTTTAGGCTAAATAGAGTAAATTTACAGTGTTCGTCTACGTTCTTTGTTTTATTTATTATCTTTACTCGAGTCATGAATAACTTTCTTCTGCTGCTTGTTCACTAAGAGAGGCAGCGATGTACTCAAAACACCCGTCTGCCACTGCAGTATTGTAACAACAACAGAAGGGTTAATAAATGGACCAAAACAACCCGTAAAAACCGAAAGTTACTTATGATTTGACTCAGTCAAACATGAAACAGTGAGCCAAGAGAGATATGGGGGTGGTGATTCCTCCCTCCCCGAGGGAGCGATCCTAAGGGAGGGCGACACTGGCGTGAAGGAACAAAGAAGCTTCTGCTTCCGCTTCCGGTCAGGTCAGCAGCAGCATTGGCGGCATTGTTCACAGGAGAGCGGTCTTCGCTTGGACTCGGCCACTCCGACCACAGAAATGTCGACCGACGCTCTCATCAATAAAAATATTTGTTTTTGTAAAAATTTCATTTCTAATCAAACAGAATATTTTTTCGATTCCATTTTTGCGGTTTTTTGGTCAGCCGATCAAAAACGGATCGATTTCTGATTGTTTCCCAGGGGATCCCTAATTGGTCGGATGACTCACCGCGGGGGGTGGCTCCCCCATTCCCCCTCGGATCCGCATCGTTTTTCCGTTTTATTTAATTTTATTCATTTATTGTTATGGGAAGCGAGCAGGTGGCGGGCATTGTGCTCGTCTGTCACTCCGGGATTTAAGCGCTGAATGCCCGGGAAATTGGTTTTATTTATAACAATAGAGGGGAGGGAGGGGGTGTTTTTTTAACGAACTTAATAGAGGAAAAGTCATATTTGGATGAGAGTTTCCGCGTGTTTAAATCGTGACGGATAGTGTGGAAGTGTCAGGGGCGGAGATGTCACGACTTCTCTGACGTATGCAGCTGTGCATCCAACAGCAACGACAAAATTTTTAAAAAAACCTATAATATGTGAATATAATAATATTGTATACTGTACACAGCACTTTTATAACCATAATCGCACCCCATACATAAACAAACAAACGGGAAACATCGGATATAAAAGGGAAGTTATTTGGGGAACTCAATATAAAAACAAAACAAGAGGTTACTTATACTGGGCCCAACTTTAATTCCTCGTTTTGCCCCAGAACCCCAGAGTTTCGTCTTTCCGCCCCTGCGCCCCGACCCCCAGTCGGCAAAGGAAGTGTAAACAACGCTCATTAGACGGTACACAGCCCCTCCCCTTTCGATCGAGGGAGACACCCTCTGTCATGAAAGCTTTGGCGCTGGCGGGGCGAGGGCGGCAGAAGGGGGTTAAATCGGGGAGGGAGCAAAAAAGAATTTTGATTTCCACGTTCTCTGCTCTGTCGGAGTATCGCTTTCCGCAAAATGTGTGAAGATTCTCGAATCCACAATTTCCAAATGCAAATTGAGTTTGGAAGCGAATCCCGATTTATCTCCTTTTTTCTAGAAAACGTGGATCGCATCTCAATTCCATTTTTTCCTTCCCTTCCCCCACTCACCCCCGCCGACGTGTGTGTACACTTCCCCGGGATAATTCCCCGCCTTTCTTCTTTCTGCTTCGGGTGCAGCCCCTCGGGTCCCCGGCCGTTCACAAAAGACGCCGTGGGGCGGAAGAGGGTTGCAGAGATGACGAGATCAGGGAGGGGTGGAGGGTCGTTGATGCGATTGTCGGTTCGGCTCTCGGTCCTTCAACCCTTAGTTCAAATGTTTTTTAAAAGCGATTTAAATTTTGATAAGAAAACCACCCTCGAGAGGGCGAGGGTGGAGGTGTTTCCTCCAACCGTGCAGGAGTTCCCCAACAACCACCGAAGAAAGAAAACTAAAAGGAAAGGGATTTTGACGACGTGGAACCATTTACCGGTTATCCTTCAACCCCGTCCTTCGGGGGATGAAATCTCAAACGCTGTTTGCCGAGAGATGCGCCAAATCCCAGTCCATGAATACCCGATCAGCCTCAGCTCAAAGAGCAGCCCACCCCCACCCCAACCCCAACCATCTCCTCCACTTTATCCCCGTTTACTCAGCCCTCGCTACCGACGCCTCACTTTTTCTCTCTTTCCAAGGTGTCTTCGCGGAGCAGCACCAGCAGCAGCCCCCACCGCAGCCGAGAGGGAGGAGGAGGAGAAGGAAGGGCGACAGCAGGAAGGAGAGGAACGCGGGGAAAAGGAAGGGTGGAAGTGTGAGGAGGGGCGGGGGCAGACGGAGGCCGAAGCCACCCCCCGCGGGGGGCGCCCCTCGCAATTAAAATTTGTCAGCGGTCAGCACAGCCTCTCCTGAGTTTTATGTCAGCCACATGAACAAGTGCAGTGTCTTTTGTTTCCTTTTGTTGTCGTTTTCGACTTGTTGTCGTTTAATGTTAGACTTTGAATATTAAATTCGTTTCGAGTAAAGCAGATAATTTTACTTGGTTTTTATTTTGTTTTTCGTCATGATGAAATTACATTCGGAGGGCGGAGTAATTTCAGTCTTCCAACGCCTTCTCAAATATCAGCGCCCGAATGAATTCAAAATGGCCGCTTCTGTTGCTCATATTTTTTTTTTGGGACATAAAAGAATAATAATATATTTTATGACCATACTTCTTAATCAATACGAAATAATATTGTATTTATAAATTACTGCGCAAATAATGATTTGAATTTGATCAAATTATTGTTAAATTATTTACAATTATTTATTAAATTAAATATTTTTCTTTTCGTTTTGGCCAACTTTGGACTGTAAACTAATATACCTAATAAACATTCAATTTTTTTAACACATATTTTATTATGTTTTTTCATCAACAGTTATTAAATAAATAATGATATAAAATTTCTTAATTTAATTATAATTTCAAAAAATTAATTTATTCTTACCTTACATGTACCCCGCGACCCTAGCGGAGAAGCGGGTTAAAGAAAACTAAAGTAAAGTAAAGTAAAGTAAAGTAAAGTAAAGTAAAGTAAGTTAATTTATTCGAGCTCTAACCGATAAAATTTGAACCCGAACGTAATCCAGTAAATCCAGTGAAAGAAATTCAATTTCAATTAATCTCAATCTCAAATGATAATTATGTGCATCAACAATGGATCGAACGCCCCAATACAAAAATCTTCTGGGAAAGGAACGAACAAAACGACAGGTTCTTTCCGCCCCCTTGCGCCCCTTCCGCCCCTCGGCCACAGGAAACGCTCATTAATGCGCCCATATGCCATCATTAATAAACTACCAAATGAGTAGCGTGATAACTTGATTGACCGCAAAACCGTCATTAATTAAAAACATGTTTGTCGTCGTTGGAGAAATCGATTCGCCCCTCCCGCCCCCGCCCCCGCCCCCAAAAAACACAAAACCTTCCCCAACGGACAATTAATCAGTGATCCGACAACCAAACACTGATTTCGGTTAATTGTTTGTTGATCGCGGCGACCGGGGAGGGGCGGTCGGGGGTGGAAGTCGCTGGAAAGGGGCGAATTCGAAGTGCGATTTCGTTTGGGGCCAATTAAAGGTTGCGCTAATGAATTGAATGTTTTGGGGGCGGGGGACGGGGAGGGTTAATTACAGAAATCAATCAATTTCGGGTGTCGAATGTCAAAATTTAATGAATAATCCAGGAATGATTCCGATAAGTTATCGGAATTGGGATGTGTGTCGAGGGGAAGCGGCTAATTAGTCTGGAAGTCGGTGTGAACATTCACATCGGCTGCGCCAATGGGAAACATAATTAAATGAGGTTTTAGTGATGTTTTCGTGTTCATGATGGGAGAAAAAACAGGGAAAACGGAAAAAAGAAAAATGAAAATGCAGTAAAAGTGGCCGCAACTAAACTAAGAAAAATATACGAATGAATGAAGTAATAATTTCAGTTCATGTGTACCGTATCTTATACTAATATATATTTTCGTTTTAAGCGGCTCTTGCGGGCATAACGTGGCAGCAGAAGAAAACCACAGAGTAACCTCGACTTCTTCTGTCTGCTGCTGTCCTCTTAACCACAGAGTAACCTCGACTTCTTCTGTCTGCTGCTGTCCTCTTAACCACAGAGTAACCTCGACTTCTTCTGTCTGCTGCTGTCTGTTTTCCATTGGGAAGCGATCGAACGGAACGACGGTGGAAGCGAGGCTAATCTGCCATGGGAGAGGGGAACATTCAATTAGATTTTCATGTGTAAACAGAAAGGCCTGAAGGGAGGCAGCGATCCGAAGAACCGGCCAACTGTTGTCCTAATTTACACCACCAGTCCGAATTACTGTTTAAATGAACAATTACGGGAGACGGACGGTTATGGCAATGATTTGCATTTTGTGTTCCCCTCCCGCTCCTTCCAGGGTGAATGAATGATCGGGAAACGCTTGAGAAAAAACTCTATTTATACGAGAGAGAATGAATTGACGATTTTCGGTTATTAAATCGGGGCTTTGAGAAGAAATATGGCGTCAGTGTCGGCTGGGCGAAATCTTCAATTTGCCCTTTTCTCCTTTTTGAAAATCCAAAAACAAAAGAATTGATTTTCAGGTTGGTTTAAACCGACCCGGATGAGGGGTTTTGTTTTTTTCTTTTCATTATTTTTAGGTTTTGTTAATTTAATAATAAAACCTGGCGGTGGTGAGAGCCAAACACGCACTTCCTGTTCACTTTTCACCCTCGACTTTGTGTTTTGTTATGACCGTTGCCAGTTAACTAATTTTCCTTTGTTGTGTTTTCCTAACCGACACTGCCCCTCCCGCTGCACCCCATCACACACCCCTCGCGGGACGCCCTCCCCTCGCCGCGTACCTGCCACCTTCCCACCCTTATCGTCTCGCGTTGGCTCCGTCAATGAATGAAGTCGCCAGGACGGCAGACGATGACATGGACGTAAGGAAAACGAAAACAGATGAACCAGAAATACCTGACATGGAATCGGTGGAATTAAAGTGATCCGTTCGTCCTTCGGAGTTGACATGGCCAGCTCCATTAGCGATAAACACTTCCCTAAACGGTCTGACGGACTCCTTTCCCAGGTACAAACAACTTATCCATAAATCATTTCTCCTATTGACGTTTCTTTGGGCCCGCACTTGGCCACGAGGGCAGAACTTCCTTCCTTCCTTGCTTATCTCTAAATTATAAAAATATAATATACTTGTTAATCTCTTACAATTTTAATTAAAAGATTGGAAAGAAGAGGTCTTTTTATTCTGTATCGTATTCCACTCTTCTCCCCCATTTCAATCCACTTTCTCTGCGAAGCCCTCATTAATTAAAACATTCATCGGCAATGAAAACACAATTAACCTTCCCCTCCTCCCTCACTGGAATAATCGGCCGCCATCTTGTCCCAGGACGAGCACCGCAAATTCACTCTGTACGCCCTAATCAGATAATTCGGCCAATTACGGACAATTACGGACAATTAGGCATTCCCGTCCCCCGGTGGCGTAGTGCGCATGCGCCGGGCGTCAGAGGCGCCATCTTGCGCCCCCCGGGCCCCCGCCCCGCCGGGAGGAGGAGTCAGGTGCGAAAGGGCCCAGCAACAAATCACGGGGAAGGGACAATAAACGGGACATTTTGTGGAACGAAAGAACAAAGAGCACCACGGGGAATGAGCCAGGCTTGATAATGACAGTGCCTGAAAGGCTCTGCGGAGAACACGTAGGCTTTAAGTATAGCTTTCAATTGTTTCGGCCAAACATGCTCATGTTGAAATTAAATGAGTTTAATTTGATTTAATGGCCGCCGCATTCCCTTTCCTCCTCCGAGGGCGCCCTCGGAGGACTCGGGGCCCCACCGGGCATCGCCGCCCCCCGTCACCGACACCGAGAAGCCTTCGTGACGGCGGGGGACCCCAAAGCGTCCGCTAATGACCAGACTTCACTCACCAGTGACTCCTGACAGGAAGTCTCAGTCTTTCCAAGAAAAAATTAAACGTTCGTTTCCCGTTGGGTGAGCCTCCGAGTTTGGTTTGCGGTTTCGAGCTCTTCCTCCCCCCGTAATTAATTGAGGGGTGGGAAGGGCTGTCGAAGTGTTTGAAGAGAGGGCCCGAGGACGCGGTGGGCCCCGGAGGAGTGCGGGCGTTGTGGTTTTCCGGCCGGTGAACAATGGACGGTTACGTGTGTCTCTCCCATCGATTTTGTAATTATTCCAGTTAAGTGATAAAAGTTAATTGGTCGAAATTACATGAAATTAGTGTTTTTAATTGTTTTTGCGCAAATAAATAATGTGAGAGAGAGAAAGAGTTGTTTTCCTTCCTTTGTGGACTAAGAGGCGCAGAGAGGAGGTTAAGAGGTTGCCTCGGTTGTTTTCTTCCGGATCTTCCGCCCCTTTCCTCCCCTTTCCTCCCCTCTCCTCCCTTTTGTTCCCCAAGTGGCCCAGTTGTTTTCTGGGCGGCTGTTTGCCACCGTTTCCGGCTTAAGATGAGAAAAGGATAAACTGTTTCGAGGAGTGATAAAAAGCGAACCGAAGGAAGAGGAAAGAGAAGTGGCAAAATAATAACAGAAAGAGCAAGAAATGAAAGGATGAAAAAGAAAGTGAAAGAAAAGCCAAAAACCACGAGATCAAAAAGAAGAAAACAGAAGAAGAAAGAGAAGATGAAATACAAAAAGGAAAAAAGTGCAAAAAAAGCAATAAAAAGTGGACAAATGGAAGAATGCAAAGAAAAGCAAAAAATAAAAAAAGAAGTTAAGGATAGAAATGAATGAAAGAAAGAGAAGAAATAAAAACCAAATGAGGGAAAAGAATGAGAAAAAGGAAACCCAAAGGGAAACGCGAAGAACGACATTCGCGAACCACCCTCGGCCACCACCCCGACCACAAACACCCCCGACGGCCCCTCCCCCCTCTCCTCCCGCCCTCTCCTTTTCTTCTTATTGTATGTTAATTTTAATTACTCATTATTTATCTTAATTCAGGTGCGGATCCTGCGCCCTGGGAGAAGACGGCCTCTCCCATGTTTGCCTTACCCGCAGCCCGGCCATCTTCCGTCACCGA
The DNA here is from genome assembly GCA_028293925.1 of Brueelia nebulosa. Classification (NCBI taxonomy): domain Eukaryota; kingdom Metazoa; phylum Arthropoda; class Insecta; order Psocodea; family Philopteridae; genus Brueelia; species Brueelia nebulosa. The sequence goes on from JAQIBA010000053.1 coordinate 173,635, forward strand.
GCCTTTCGCTCCTCTTAAATTGCGTTAAATGTGGTTAATCGTTCGTTTTTTCCAATTTGCATTTTTAATTTGGGTCTCTCCGGGATTATGCCTCCCCCCTGGGCCCCCCGGCCCCCACCTTGATTTATGCCTTTGTTTACCGGCCCCTGAGCTAATGGTGCCGTTTCGCTCTGTTGTGTATCCGCGGTAGTGACCATATTAATTAGGTGTTGCGGGGGGAGGGGTTGTGGCGCGGGGGCGCGGGGGCAGTGTTCCCACGATGTCCTCGATCACCGGCGGCGGTCAAAGGACCGCCCCCGGGCCGTGGAGCATTAATCAAAGGCGAGGAATCTCACAGCTTGATAAAAATCACGGGGAGAACAAAAACTCATTGATTTTAATTAATGGCGAATAAAATGGTTTTGACGAAAGCGATTTGGTTAAGCTGTAATTTAGAGAAGAAAAGGGAAGAATGGGAAAAATTGGCCGGGGCTTTGTGACGCCACCGCGGTGATTGACAGAAAACCATGCTCCCACCAATTACGGTTAATGGACATGGAACAGTCCAACGGGTAGTCGGCGGGTAGTCGTCGTTAATTATTTCTCTCTTTCCCCGAGGGGAGGGGCCCTGGCGGGGCTCCCGACTCCGGGCCACCGGCCACACCGCCAGTGATGGAGGGGCCCTTCGCCCCAGAGGCCCGAAAGGTCGCCCTGTATTTTATTACTGTAATACACTTCGCCCTCGGTTTACACGGTGGATTGGTGGATTGGTGGAGAAGTCGTGTAAAATGAGACCCGACATTCTGAACACTCTGCAAATCGAAGAAGACATAGATAATTAAGAAAACTTGGGAAAACAAAAAACATGGCAGATCGGTTCAAAACAAAACCAAAAAACAAAAACTGACAACAAATTGAGACTTTAATGAAAATACATTTTCCATTATTTGCTGAGTCAGCGATGTGCCACAATTGAATAAGATCAATAAGAAAATGTTATTTTTTTCTCAGTTACGGTTGGGGCCCCGGGACAGGCCCCGAGGACGAGCCCCGGGCACCTGACGAGGCCCCACCGCAATTAGGTTTCCATGAGAAGGCGAGCGGGCTATTTCTCGGTAGGAGAAGACATTTAAGTACACAAGTTGCGCTTAATTGCGCATTTCCGCTAATTAAAAGCGTGAACAGGAACAAATGCCAACATCTGCTTACGCGGTAAACGTTCTCTCCGCTTCCCTTTCTTTTAATTATTTTTAATCAAATTAAAATTCCATTTCGTTATTTTGTTAAGTGAATCTTAACTATCACTTTAGCCCGGGCAGAGGCCCATCGGGTCGCGGCGCCTTTCGCCAAGGGCCCCAGGCGGAGGGCCCCGAACGCCGCCACCCCCGCCCTCGCGACCAATGCCCGCCACTAATTGCGCCCCAAATGACGCGGGTTCGGTTGCGGACGGAGACAAAGCCAAAATGAGCATTTAATGGTCGTCTAAGTAAAAGACATTTTGGGCCCGAGGAATTAGGTCCAATTACGGGGGAGACGGAGACACGGTCGATGGGAACGGATTGTTTGAAGGGCCCAGAAAGGCGGTTGTGCACTCAATGTTTGGGCCACAGTTAATCATTTTATTATTACTGATTTTTATTTTTGATTTTGTTTCATTTTATTAATGACATTATTAAACAAACTGAAAATGTGTCTTAGAAAACACAATTAATATGTGATAGATAATAAAAATAAATACATAAATAAATAAACAAAAAAAGGTGAAAAAACAAAAGTCGAGTCGTACGTTGCTGTCGCTCTTCACGAAAGTCAGAAAGTCACACGAGGCCAAAATATCTAAGATGGCGGTGACTTGGCACTCATTTTGGAGGGAAAAAGAGCAGCAAAAGGAAACACTGAGAAGGCCGCCAAAATAAAGAGAAACAGGTGAAAGAGCAGGAAATCGTGGCAGCAGAATCCCCTAAAGAAAGGCTTCGTCCCCAAGCCGCGATGCATTCCGATGAGGAGAAATCGTTTTTTGGGGGCGCTGCCGCCCCCCGCCGCCCCCCGCCGCCCTCCGCCGCCCCCACCGCCCGGGGGCGCTCATTGCCAAACCGGCACATGAATTTCTCGTTTATTTAATTATACGTATCGTTGAAAACCGAAAATAAATTAGTTTTTCAATTGCGGGCTGCAATTTAATTCCGCAATCGTCTAATCCCCGAACTATTCATTTCTGTTTCTCCTCCAAGGCTCATTTAGCCAATTATTTATTTTTCCTCCTTCTTATCAATAGTTGGAAATAATCAAAGAGAAAACAGATAAGGACCGGTTCGATGGCGGAAATGCGTCGGATTAAACAGTTTAGTTGAGAATTGGCGAGAGAGTGGCGGTTGGGCCCCGGGGCGGGGGCCGGGCGGGGGCCCGGGCGGGGGCAGGGAGGAGGGCCGCCGAGTCGTTAAGAGTCGAATCATGGAAATAAATTCGAAAATGGATCGAGTTCGATCGGAAATGACTGTAATCCGTGTGATTGGACAGATGTGCGGATGGATTCCTCGGAATGAGCAAAGGGAAAATAGTTAAGCGCAAATAACAATAATTTGAGGAGAGTTTGGGCTCACGATTTTGGGGGTACGTGACTTTTTAGCCCCCCGAGTTGGTTATTTGCTCCATTCTTAAAGTCGCAATTAATTTAAATCCTTCCGCCATTTTGAAGTCTTTTTGAGGGTTCGAAACTTTGGGAATCCCAAAACGCACAGTTTCCAGTTCCGTTTTGGCAAATCTAAAGTCTAAGTATATGCTTAATTAATTAATTAATTAATTAATTTTTAAAAAAACAATAATAATTTTTAGAGGGCTCCCGCACCGAAGGCAAAAACGTCTGCAAATATCGAAATATTCTATTAGAATTTAATAAACCTTAATACTAAAAACAAACCGAAATAACTGAATATAATTATATGAAAAATATTAAAACAATAAATGATATTAACATGTCTAAATAAAATGCTCTATAAATAAAAATTAATCTAAAAAAATAATAAAACATTTAATATAAAATTGAAAATTCATTTAACAAATAAACCCACAATTCGGGAGAAATTATATTATAAATTAATAAATTATTCCAATATTTGTTATTTAAACATGATTTGTATTTAAATTGAAATTAAATATGTATATCTTATTTAAATTTGAGTTATGAGTAATTCTCACTTTTTCAGGGGATTTTTCCTGTTTTTTATTTGAAATATTCAACCTCAATGTGACTGTATATCGTAACACCTCTATGCAGTTGTACATAAAGTAATAACAGAGCCTTAAAAACTGCTTAAGGAAGTTTTCAATGACTCAGTCTTTGAAAAATCAAAGTACAAAGGGAGAAAAAATTGCCAAAAATATAATATATATTTTAATATAAGAGAAGAATAATTATATGAAACGTTGTAGGTGATTTCATTGGGGTTTTGAGGTTCGTGCAGAGACACACGAGGGTGACTCACGCGGGGGGTGGAGCCCCCGAACCTGTGAGAACCTTCGGAATCGTCAATGATTAGGCCCTGTAATGACACCTCGGAGCTCGGAAACCGCAGAAGGAATTTTGTGAAATTAAATGACACGTTTGGAGGTACCTGAAAGGGTCCTCGGCCCATTCACGGGTCGGGTAATTGCGGTAATTGCATAACTAAAAGTCCATTAGGGGGTGAGTATCAATGACTCGATGGGAATGGGTGGGAGGATGTACCTAATTGGGGTGCCTGCAAATTACTCCTTTCAGCTCGCTCGGGAACCTCTGTCCCTCTCTGCAACCCTTCATTATTTTATCAGTTTGATTAATCGTGAATTATTTAGGCTTCGTTCCTCGTTATTATTGTCATTTGGTGGGCCTTCGATCTCTTTGTGGACTTTAACAGGAAATTTTAGGCACACCGCAAAAAACTCCTTTTTATGGGGATTTTCATTTTTTTACGTATACCGAATATGACTTATATTATACTTTAACAAATCTTGTAAATCTAAAACTAAGTTAATGTTTAAAAAATACATACTGATTAATAAAAAAGGAAATTATAAATATTATACAAAATTTTATACACAATAAAAAGAGAGTCATAAACAAAATAAAAATAATATAAAAATATCAACACTAATAATAGTAAAAAAATATACTATGTGTTAACTTTTTACATATACATTCCTCTTAGTGATCATCACCTTCTTTTTATGTATATATTGAGGCCAATTTACATTTTGTATACTTTTGGTTATAATTTCTGTGAGATTAAGGTTTTGGATTTGGCTTATTAATTACGTTTTTTATTGTATTTTTATCTGTATTGTTATTCTATTTTATTCTTTTTTTATTTGTATCTTTAATGCCCTCTGCCTAAATAAAGAAACTGATTAATAAATTAATAATTAATAATTTATGTGAGATTAAGATCTTTGTGTGCATTCCCTTTTAAACATTCTTTATTATAATCTCTTTTATAACTGATCCTTTTTAATTTCTCGTAACTTTAGACATAAGGTCACATAACAGAACAACAGAAGCGTTGGATATTTCGCATGAAAACCAAATAAATATAATATAATATAAAAGGAAAACGCCCGTTAAAAAGCAAAAGTTAATAAACAATTTCTACTTAATTTTATTAAATTTAAGAACCCGAATTCAAAGTGTTTTGGCGCGAAGGAAAGACTTTTGATCGTCCTGTTGCTCCGGACCACAGAGGTGTTCAATTGGTTCATCGCTGTCGGTGGTTTGGAATTGAAAGCAGGCGAGTCGACGCCCTCTTCGCCGACAATCGCGTCCAAACAATGAACAATGACGCCCAACGTGGAGGGCGCACAAAAAAGGTAAAAATTATAATTAAAACAGCCAAGCCTTAAAAAGGTGCCTGGAAATTTCTCCCGTCCTGGACGACAAAAAAAGGGAAAACCTTAAACCTAGATGTTATCCAATCAGGGACGATAAGAAATCTTTTTCCATCTGTAATTTCGACCAATCATGACTCGGAGTTTTAATTTATTTCAAATAGTCGTTCCGTAGAACTTTAAACCTGATTACTCAGGTTGAGAGCGAGCGCGAAATGATTTGCGGTGGCCGGGGCGTTGCGCCCGTGCTTCGCTTGCGGGACGCCCGGCCACCTTCTCTTCCCCTAAATTAATTGTTTCTAAAATTTTCTTCGGGAGAGTATAATTGGAAATAATATAATTTAAACGTGGCTAACGTAGCTGAGCTTGTACCTCCCCCCGCGACGCCCCCCGCGACGCCCCTCGCCCTCTCAAAATGGGTTCCCAACGGTTTTAATAGCTCGTATCATGTCTTAATGATACAGGACGCTTCGAACAAAATGGATTTTAAATAACTCGATTTCATTTCGACATTAATAATCTCTCTCTCTCTCTCTCTCTCTCTCTCTCTGGGAAGAGACAATATTTATTAAAATGTTCGTCAGGTATTCAGGTTTTTCCTTTCCATGCTCTCACGTCAAACCGAAATAAAATCACGAATGGCTTTTAATGATATGAGTAATTACTGTGATGTTGGGGCTATGGAACACTCGTTCGTTCTTCGGTGACAGGTTTCAGGTTCGTCCTTTCAGGCTTTCCATTGCGATGACTGCCCCACGGTGGGGTGAGAGGGAAGGCTCTCGTCGAGGGTTGGGGGTTAAACCTTAAAAAAATCACAAATAACAACAAAAAATTGAGAAAAAAAGGGAAAACGACAAATCGCACAGAAGAACAAGAAGGAGAAAAACAGGATAAAGCGAAAAAAAGAAAGAAGAACAAAGAGCAAAAAAGAACAAAAAGCATAAAAAGCATAAAAAACGAAGAAAAATATAAACAAAGAAGATAAAAAAGTAACAGGAAGGAGAAGAGGAGAATAAACTGAGAAAAAATGAGGAAAAATGAGGAAAAGTATAAAAATACCAAGAAAAGAGCGAAAGTAAAAAAAGAACATAAAAAGACAAAAGAAAGGAGATAAATAAAATAGAAAGAACAAAGAGAAGAAGAGAAAAGAAATAAACTGAGAAACAGAAGAAGACAAAAAGGAGAAAAAGATAAAAAAGCACACAAAGGCACTGAAGTCCCCCAAAAGAGGTCGCCCCCTTCGCCCCTTCGCCCCTCACCTAATTACCAGTACCAGTAACCGAGGTTTTATCTCACAATCTCCCTCTCTCTCTCTGATATCATCACACAATAATCTCTATTTTATTTTCATTGCAAAGCGCATTTAAATTCGTTTCCTCAAATACCTGTTCTCGTCCGCCCCTGTCCGCCCCCGCCCCCGTCCGCCCCCGCCCCCTTACCTCCTGCTCTGGGAAGGTTTCTGTGTCGGCGGGGGCTGGTGGAGCACATGTTGTCGGGGGTGCGAATGCGCGAGCAATCGCCACCCCGCGCGCCCTTCATCAATTTCCTTTGAGAAATCCATTCACCCCGGCCGAAATTAATTAATTAACAAGTTAATAATTTTCACATGGAAACAGTAATAATAAGAACCAAACGAAGTGTGACTAAAAGACAACAAAAAAATTTTCTCTCCGCCAACTTTTCAATATTTTCAGACAAAAGACCGTGAAATTGAAGATGAGTTTGATTTTTCAATGAGGTCGTTGATTGATATTGATGGCAAAGATGGTCGTCATCTGCTCCATTTCGTTTATCGCCGAGCCGACGGCCGGGGGCGGAAGGGATGCGCCCTAAGCTCAGCGAACGAATGCTGACACAATTAGATAAGCCCACTTTCTGTCGTCCTCTGCAGCAACAACAACACGGAATCATTAAGAAAACAAAACGAGGGAAAGAACCGTTATCGGAATCTTTTAACAAAAGAAGAAGACAAAGAAGTCAAGGGGAGACAAAAAGCGATTTTTCAGAGGTGTCGAGAGGCAGCGAGCATCTGTCCACAACAGCAACCACCTACCCTCCCTTAATTGCATTGCGTGAACAACCCCGACCCTCCGCGGGGTCCTAATGACTTCCTCACCCCGCCCGGGAACCCTCCCTCCCTCCCTCTCTCTCTCTCTCTCTGCAAACCGGCGACACGACCTGTCGCTACAAGTGGAGGAGAGGGAGCGCCAAAGGTGGGAAAATGTTGCATGCGAAATAGTGTTGGGTGCCCGCTGCGAAGGGGTGCGATCGCCCTCCGGGGCATCTCCGGCCATTTTTCAAACCCGACATGATAATCCACGTCATCTGGCCGCACTGCTGGAACCGGAAATGAACGTCCTTTCGGCGTGGTGGCCAATGAATAATCGGTCCCGAAGAGCATGATGGATCGCTGACGCAACGGCCGCGAGGGGGCAGCAACTGCGGCCAAGGGGTCATTTTGACCCGTGGCCGATTCAAAAGAAACGTCCCGGCGTTACTTCAAAATGATTTTTCTTTTGATGTGACCATATTTGCCTCTTTCTTAGTGAGGTGTGATAAGAGAAAAAAGAAAAGCATGGAAAACTGGCAAACAATGATAAAGAAGAAAAGAACGAAAAAACCTCGAAAAATGAAATTAACACCAATGCATAACCTGATTTGGATTGACTGAATCTTTCTGAGGTTCCCTCAATTTGGAAAAGACGCAAAAGACACTCAAAGTGCGATCCCCGCCATGAAAAGCAAATGAGTACAAAACGTCCCTTTGTTCGGGAACACTTTCGCCGCGTTTACCTGCAAACGGACCCAATTCTGATAATAACAGAAAAATGTAAAAACCATTCGAAATTACATAAATGAGTTACTTCCTCTTCTAACAAAAATGAATATTAAATGACATAGAAAAGAGAGGAATGCGCACTGAAGCGCCTTAACGAGCCGCCGATGCGCAATTCGCTCTCCTTGCGAGGGAGGGCCAAACCACCCCTCCTCACCCCGGCTCGTCTTCACGGCTTCGCTCCTGCCGTGACTGAGCGGCAGCCGCCCCCGCCGCCCCCCACGACAATGCGCCCCTCATTAGTCTCTGCTCGTCGCCGGGACAGACAATAACGAAAGTGTTTTATGGTTGGCCGGTCGGTGGAAAATCTCGCGATGGGAGCCATTTTGGAAGGCGGCCTCGTACACTTTCACTCTCTTCGGAGGCGTCGCTCGCGGTTTTGAGGGGGGGGGGGCGACGGGGGCGACGGGGGCGAAGGGGGCGAGGGGAGGAGGCGACACACGAATAATGGCATCATTAATCATTTAACTCTTCGTCTGTGCAGCTCCTAATTAAAATTCATGATCGGTTTGAGTAAACATTGACTTAACCTTTTATTGATCGGTTTGGGTTTTGTGGTCAGGGGCGGACTGGGCCGTCTTTTATGGGAGCCCGATCCCTCTTCTGCTGGGATTCACGCTGAATGATTTTTATTTACATAAACCCATCGACATCTTCTGCTCTCTGCGCCCTTTTATTTCCTTTCTCGGATGTTCTACCAAGCATTGTTCATCCCCTGATGGAACCTAATCGATAAATCACCGTCAACATCCCCCGTCCGGTGCTGAGGGAAACGATCAAATGGGCTCAATGACGGAGGTAAGTGATTGTAGTGGCCCCGCATTAAGGAATAATAGTAGATAGATGGGGCAGTTAACATGGAGATGTGTAACAAAATCGGAGAGAGAGAGAGAGAGAGAGAGAGAGAGAGGAAGGCGAGATTGTGCATCTCATCGAGGATAATCACCCGGGTCGGTCGGGCATTGTTTCCTCAATGGAAAGGAAAGGGTTTACCTTTGGGCCGACGCCTTTGCCCGCTGCCCCAGTTTCCTCGCGGATGACTCTGCAACAACCGCCCTGAATGGACTCATTTGATGTGCGGACGGGGGTGCGAGGGGCGAGGGGGCGGAAGGGGCGGAGGGGCGAATGGGAAGCAGATGCAAATGTGAGTGGAAACAAAAGCGCAAAGTGAAGGGCTCTCGGGGCGTAATCCCTGAAGGGTGGTCGGGCTCTCCCGAGGGAGGGTGGAAAGTGGACTATTAATCCACTTACTAATAATAATGTTATTTTAAAGCGGTTTAGGGTCGGGTCTTTTATGCGTTCTTCTCCTCGGGGTGGAGCCCTTTTGATGTGCCGATATGCTGTCAGGGGCTGTGTGTCGCTTTGCAAACACTGTCATCCCTTGTATTTATTGGCGAGGTCGTCTGGGACGTTCCGTGAGCGCTGCTGACTCGACAGCAGTCATTAGCATCAGAGGAGGCCAATTTAAAAGCAATAATCCATTACTTAAAAAATAAAATTAACTTTTTTACTCTTTTGAGTAAAATCTGCTATAGAAAATATACTCATAAATATTTTTATGATTACTTCTCAGCATAGAGGATATTTTATATTAATAAATGAGAAAAGGACAGTGCCAGGAGACATAGAAAAATAAATTCTGATGCAGCCAAGAGTTTTCAAAGATTCCTCAGAAATAAATAACCCAAAATTAATACAACAAAAATAATTAAAACGAAAACGAATTAATTAAATCTCATAAAAAAATTAACCATCTTCATCGTTCCGAATTTTAGTCGGTTAACGAGGATTAAAATAAACGCTTAATTAAGTTAAAACAGAATGCGATTTTAAATATAATCGGAGCAATTAATAAAATAAAGATAAGGCCAACTAATTCGTTGGCGCTCCGAATTTCAAATTTTTGTTTTTTGTTACGTTTTAAACCGAGTCATAAATAACTTCCGTTCTGGTGCTTATTTAGTGTTTGCTGTCTGCACCTGGGAAGTCACTTATGACTGTTGTATTGCACGAGAAACATAATAGTATCAACTCCATCAGTCAACAGATCACCGACAAAGTGGGGATCACATGTGGGGATCGTCGGAGATAAAAGGGAGATAAGGGCGGATCCCAGGGCAGGTTCGCGTCCCGGCGGGGCGATTCGTCCCTGGGAGGGGAGGGGTGGCGGGGGAGGGCGGGGGAGGGCGAGAGGGAAAAATGCGAACGTGTTTCGCCCCGGTCGAAGGCGGCGGGGCTTTTATTCGAGGGAGGGGGCGAAAGTTTCTTCTCGAGAGTGCAATTAGAGGGTGAAAATGACTTTGAAACAAAGTCGAATATGTTTTGAAAGGCATTTTCGCATCGAGGAAACACTTAACCCTATTATCAAGTGCTTAAGCTTTTAAGAGGCTGTGTTCCGAGCGCGTTTTCATCCCCTCGGAGGGGTGCAATGAGCCGGGAGTGACTTCCGCCCCCTGGGCGCTCCCTCGCCCTCCCCCGACCGAACCCACGGCAGGGTAGAAATAAAGGAGGTCTCCAGTGTCTTCAGCCTTCCGTGTAATTCCACTCTTGGCTCTCTCATTATTTAAATTCCCTCAACAAATTATTTTATTTTTAAGTTTTTCAGGTATAAAAAATGGAATGTATTTAATTAAACGGTTTATGTACCTGATGCACGGGCATTAAAGCATTTCCTCAAATAGACAATGGGCTAATGGCTGTTATGAACAGGCTGAACGCTCTGCTGAACTCGGCTTGTGGTTTTAGCGAACCAGGCCCGCAATTAGGAGATTCCGAGGGCGGGTGGGGGCGAGGGGGCGACCGAGGGTGCACTCACGCTCACTCGTCCACTCCCTCGCGCCCCCACCCCTCCCGCCAGTGGAGCACAACTGTCGTTCGGGGTGACAACAATCGGCCGATGGCTATCTCCGAGGGTGGAAGCGGTCGCGGCCAACTGCTAATTCCCGGATTTAGTTTCGCGGATGGGCGAGGGGTGGGATTGCGAGAGCAGGGGGCAGGAGGCAGTGGGGAGGGGAGGGAAAGAGTTCGTGAGCGATGGCCGATTAAATGGATGTAATGAGGGGCCGCGAGTGCACTTCCTTATTGCCATTGTGCCACCGACTGGTGAAGTCTTCTAACTCTTATTTCACACGCGAAAACTAATTCCTTTAGAGCTATCAATGCCGCACTCTATAATATTATTTAATGGAGTGAAATTTATAGTTTGCTTTTATATTTTTCTTATTTTTCACTTTTATAACCCTTTTATTCTTTAGAAATCGAAATTTTAATTTTATAGCCCCATCCAATTCAAAATGGCTGCCGTTGTTTATTTTTTTTTAAAATTTATTCAACTACGAAAAAACACGAAAATACAGGAAAATAAACGAAAATACACGCGGCCCTCGATTTACACTGTGAGTGGTTCCAGGAAAAACCGTGGAAAACGAGGGCAAAAGCTTATGGGAAAAGGCACTCTGAAAACTATGAAGACATAAGTTGTCATTAAAGTCGTGTAAAATACAGGAAATGACAGATGGTTTCATACAGTTCTCAAACATATCGAAAAACCTAAAAAAATGACAATAATAAATAAATGAAAACACAAAATAACCTTCGGAAGAAACAGAAACAAATAAAAACGTGTAAAAGGAGGGCCAAATGTATAGGCACATCATTTTAGCACAGAAAAACAACCCCTTTTCGATGATCCCCTCCTGGCGCGGAACCAACACAGCGCCAGGAAACGACTCAGGTTCCGCCCGAAGAAGGATAATTCCGCTTAATTATTAATTTTTTTCGATTGTTATGGAATTAATGGCGATTTCGTAAAGAGCGAAAGAAATTCACACGAGTGGGGGGCGGGAGGGGCGGGAGGGGCGAAGGAAGTTTTTTTACGGTTTTTTTAATTCCCCTGAACGCTTCAAACGAAAACTTCCTCCATTAAAGTTTATTGTTTTTATTTTCTTCACAATTAAATTAATTTTTAATTGGCGGGCGAGCGGCGAGAAGCGGTTGTCATCGACATCTTTTATTAGTGGCTCTGATTCCCAGGGAGCGGAAGTGGGTAATGGGGGCGGAGGGCGGGGGCGGGGGCGAGGGGCGGGGGCGAGGGGCGGGGGCGAGGGGGCGAAATCGAACGGAGCGCTCGGAGCAGATGTGCGTGAGCGCGAGGGCCGGGGTGGCATTTAGGGGATGAGGGCGAGCGCCTCGAGCACCACTCGATAAAAATCAAGTGGATTTCTCTCCAATTTGAGTCCGAATGAATTGATCGGAATCAGTTTACTTTTTTTATTTCTTTCTAATTCCGATTAAATCGTGCATTGGGGTGAGAAGGATTTGTAAGAGTTTGTGTTTGGGGCTTTCACGCGATCATTTCTAATTGGCGGGAAATGAGTTGCCAGAGGACGTCCGGCCACCCCTTTCGTTGGGGGGTTGAAAACGTTCCGATAATGCGCCCCGCAATATGGGAACCACTCGAGAAGTGCTTAGGCAGTGATGATGAATAAATATTTTAAGAAGTTATTTGAAGCAAACTCGATTTTTTATGTTTTTACTGAATAATATATTGTGTAATTTATTAAAAACTCACCTGTTACACATATTTAATGAAATAACCTGAACAAAGTCGTTTTTTCACGCTCTTAAGCATTATTTATATTTATTCAAATATTTTTATTATTCATTACTTCCAATCTGCATAAGTAAAGTGGACTTCCGGTTGAGCATTTCCAGGGAAACACACGTTGGTCGCTGAAACCTCTTCTTGGGGGTGAGAGGACAACCCCTTTTGGGGGTGCCAGACACTCGGACTCAGTGGGCTGATCGGCCACCCCCCAGTAATCGTTTCCGCTTCACCCCTTCGACAGTAAAAACAAATCAGATGAAACAACTGGGGGAGGAAATAAAAAATGCAATTATTCCCGAAATCACATTCGCTCCCTCTAATTCGCCTACTTGAGTTAATTTTATTCTTTCCACTGATTTTTACTAGATTTAACCTGAAATCGAATCATTCACGGGGGTTAGCATCGCGGGGGAGGGTGACGGAGCACCTCATTGCCAACCCCTGCAATTCGCAACCCCCGCCCCCAAAAGAGCCAATTCTCATCGCCCTCGCGACTGCCAACCAAGTACTGCTAACTGTAATTCGACAGCAGTGCACTGTTTATTGGGGGGTGAAAGAAATAGAGGAGAAAAAAGTCCAAAGACAAAAAATGTTTACACTAAACATAAACGAATTAATGACTGATAAAATAAATAATTAAAAAATGTAATGAAATTTAAAAATAAAATTAACTTAAAAAATAACCATTAATACATAATTTATACAATAAAATAATAGTGTTTATGTATGTATTTACGAAAAATTACTTTGTACTGAAATTGGCCAAAGGAAAAAAATTTATACTAAAATATACTTAAAAGTAAACACTAAACGACTTCCAATGAAATCAGTTCAATAATTATAATTTATAAATTATAAATAAATGTAAGAAATAAATTTGAATTATAGTGAAAAATAAATATTACATAAATACATTCGGTCCTCGATTTACACGGTCGATGGTTACAAATGAAACCGTGTAAAACGGAGGCTAAATGTATTTTCAAATTGTAAATTATAATATCCATTAATGAGTGAAATTATAATATTATAATGTGAAATAATAAGCGAATAATCGAAATTATTATATATTAAATATAATATAATATATTTTTTTTGCCCACAGGCTTAAAATATACTGCAAAAATAATTACAATGATTATTTCACATTTGAATATTTTGGTAACACAACAAAAAGGGAATATAAAGAAAAAAAACAAAGGGTTGTGAATAAATAATAAATAAGAGAGTATAAAATGAATAAATAAATAAACAGTAATAATAACAAAGTATGGCAATGATAATAATAAATAGTGTTTATTTTTTATATTCTTTTTTCGGTGTAAATTTAAAGTACTTAAAAGTGAAACATTCTTTATAATTATTTTCGCTGTATTACATATTAAATATTAAACTTTTAGTATCAAATACTAAAATCATTGTGGAAAGCGAGGATTTTTCAAACGCAATGGCTCCAACGACCGACAAACGGCCACCGTCTCAGTGTCCCCCAAAGCGAGACATTCACAGCAGCGGCCGACAGCCCACAGCAATTCTCTGCCCCAAACGAAACCCCCATCGGCCGAAGACGACTTCACTCAGAACCCAACCCCGTTAGCCCAGATGACGGGGCGGGGGCGCTGTCGTCCTGCAGCCTCCGACCGGATAACCACCTCAGCAGACGAGGCGACCCTCCGCCGCGGGCGGGGCCTCCCGGGCCGACGCAGTCCGCCTCCCGCGGGAAGGGGCCCCATTCCCGGCAACGCGCGCACTCCGCCCGCGCCCCATTGGCCCGCCTCGCCGGCGAGCGCTCCCATTGGCCGAGCCCCGTCCAAGATGGCCGTGGAGGGAGAACTCGCCCGCTCGAGCGCCGCTCGCGTAGTCGTTGTGTGCTCCTTCGTGCGTCAACAGTAGCTGAGCGCCAGGTTGATGTTGCATGCGGGGTGTGTATTTGCGCGGCGCGGTGTTTTGGGGAGTGATGTAGCGCGGTGCGGTGGTGGCTAGTTGTCAGGCAGCGATCGAACAGAGGCTGAATGGTAGTTATAAGTCCGACGGTTTCCCCGGAGCAGTTCGCGGAAGGAAAGCTCGAGATCCCGGCGAGTCAGACGCAGTTGAGTGTGGACAGAATTCACGTGAACGGAGGCCGAGCGCTGTCGCCCACCGAGAGACAGGTGATGACAGTGGACACGATGACGGTGACGTCGGCGAGCAGACGGGACGTGATCGAGCACCAGGCGGAGCACCAGAACCACAGGAGATTCAGCGAGGAGAGCAGCCCGGGGGAGAAGATGAGAATAGAGGACGGCGGCAGCGACAGCAAACGCTTCCGCAGCTCGGAGGAGTGCGACGGCGGCGACGTCCCCGACGGCCGGCAGCGCAGCGCTGACGTGGACGCAGAACGCCGCCTCCCCGACGACTTCCGCTTCCGCCCCGACATCGAAGCGCGCCTCCGCCCCGACATCGACTCCCGGCTGCGCCCCACGGAAATCGACAGGATCAGGGAGATATCCGAGGTGGCCCGCCTGCGGGAGATCGCCGAGGCGGAGAGGCGGCTGCGGGGGGAGGACGTCCTGGCGGACCGGCACCGGAAGGACCCCCAGCCGCCCTTCACCAGGCTGAGGGACATCGCCTTCGCGGAGGGCGACCCCTACACCAAGCTGAGGAGGGACAATGTGCCCGAGCACCACCCGCAGACGGCGGCCAACCCGCAGCGGTCGCGGTTCATGATCACGGACATTCTGTCGGGGCAGGGCGGCGCCCAGGCGGCGGCCATGGGGCGGAGTCCCTGTTCTAGTCCCGCGTCGAGCGTGGGCGACGGCCCCCGGGACCTCTCGGTGCACTGCCGGGAGGCGGGCGACAGCGACGGCCAGGAGAGCGGCCCCGACAGCGGCATGCCGGGCGAGGGCTCGTTGGTGTGCTCGAACGGTAAGTGGGTTGTTGTATTGTTGGCCCTTGGGGGGGGGAGGGAGGGGGGAGGGGGAGGAATGTTTGTGGTCGAGACGAGGAATAAATGATGAGTTTATAAGGAAATTGAGGGTCTGAGACTGTGGTTAATGCGAGGGGTGGTCAGAAATGCAACATTAACTATTATCTCATGAAAACAAACAAAAAAATCCTTTTTTTGTTTTGTTTTGTACTCACAAATATCATTCAAAACTCAAACAAAATTATTTACAAAATTTTAAATAAAAGTATTGTAAATACTTAATGAAGTTGCATTTAGTGGTCAATTAAAGGAAAATTAATGAGAGGGATTATTGGAAAATGAAAACAATTTCCAAATAAAACAATCAAACGGATACAAAACCAAACTTCATTCGAACAAATAGTTAAATGTTAATGTATTAATAATTTAAATTAAAAAAAAAGTTCTGCCGTTAAAAAGGATTTTTTGGGGGCGGTGGGAGGCAAATCAAAGCGAGATCGGATTTTATTGCGTCGACCAAACCGCAATGATCTCAGCAATCAGCAAAAAGTTCGTGACTGTCAAAGAAGGAAAATGGCCATTTTGAATGTGCGACGAAGCGAAGTTGACAACAACAAAGAAACCCGCGAATAACTCTATCCGCTCTCAAAAGAGAAGGAAATGACAACAGAAAGAAACGGAGGAAAAAAAGAGACAACAAAAGATGAGAATTGAATGAAAAGCCGAAAAAGAACCAAAAAAAATAAAACTGCAGACAAAGTCAAAATTCGAGTGGCTTCCATTTCCGGCGGAAATGACGATTAACGTTACTGAAACTAAAAGCGCGAAAATGAAAAATCGGGAGGGGTTATTTCCCGGCGGAAATGCCCCGGTAGCTCAGGTAGCCTCTTCACACAGTGACTCACCTCCCCCGGGTGGAGCCGCCCTGTAATCGAGATACCCATCGAGGGTCCTCGCCACCCTTCCGCCCCCTCGCCCCCTCGCCCCCTCACAACTCAATCACTCACCAAATAACAACCTTGGCCCTAATGAGAGTTAGGCAAGTCGATGACGGCGGACACCGCAGAGGTGCACGTGAGTCAATTTCCCAGAAATGGGGGGCTGGGGTGAGGGGGATGAGGGGGGGTGAGGGGGTGCGGGAGATGATTAACCCCTGGACGGCCCTTCTTTGTTTTTTCTTTCTCTTCCCGGACGTAATGAGCGAATGACGCAACTGTTTGACGAAAGACCGCTCTTTGGAAATATCTCATAATGTGCGAAAACTCTTTTTTCTAATGAAGTTATTAATTAAGAAATTAATTAGAGGAGTTTTGCTGGTTGGCCGGCTAATGAAGCTGGCGTTTCGGGGTGAGTTTGCTCTTTCGTAACTGCGGGGGAGACCACTTCCTCATAAGAGGGCCAACGGTGGTTGTCTTTTGTCATCTTTGGATTGTGGCTTACAGTTGGCTTCATCGCACGAATTTCAAACTAATCGGATGCAGCTGATGCAGCAATAAGCACATGAAAAGTTGGACAACATAGAAAATAAACAAATATCATAAAAAGCGGAAGTTAATTATGGTGAAAATGAGTGAAATCGCTCAGAGTATAATTATAAAAGTATAACATTTATGCGATGATGAGAAAATAATTAGTTTTTATCAATTTTTAGTAAAATGGTAATTTTAAAGGAAAACTAAGCTCAGACAAAAATTGTAGAGCATAAATTATCTACCGAAATGTATTAATACATTTTTCCGTAATCGCCTCCGTTTCTCAGATGCAACAATTCAAAATTTGACACTTCTGTGAATTTGAAAATAACGACAATAGAGGAACAATTTTACCCTTTTCACTCAGAATGGCTTCTCTAAAATGAAATCTAAAATAAAATAGAATGCGTTCGAAAGCTCAAGATTTGTCCTTTCAGCGAGAAAATTACAACGAAATTCGAGGAGACATTATTTTCATATTTGGCAAAAAGCTCCCGATGTGCTCATTTTAGGCTCACCAAAAATGGCTTATTTTGAGGCCTTAGTTTCGATCTTTGGCCCGCATAGTTTACTCGAAATTGATTGCTTTAATAAAGAGTTATGGGGCCTTAAAAATTGCAATTAAAAAAGACTTTTTAGGGGCAATTTTCATCATTCAGCTTTTTGAATCGTTATTAATCAAAAACAGTGGCTCTTAGAAAAAAAGTATAGATACAGTTTTTGTAGATAATTTTATGCTCTACAATTTTTGTCTGAGCCAATTTTACAATAAAACTTATCGTTTTTCAGAAAAAAAAGAAAAATTGATTCATTTCCTACCATCGGATCGATGTTATACTTTTATAATTATATTTCGAATAATTTCACCAATTTTCAGATTCTTAGAAGTTTATGTAACCTTAAATGTCTAATTTGATCAATTTATCGAAACTCGGTCAAATTTAAAAAAAAATTCAATCGAATCTTTTCATCAAATGAAGTAAAATGAACAGAATTTTTGTATAAAATTTATCCCCTGAGAAAGTCTCATCGAAATGCTGCAGACGACAGTAATTCATGAGGAAATAAAAAGCGATTAAAAACTAAAAAATAACGCCAAATGACCGCTCATTAAACAACCAAAACCACTGACGTCACCGAATCCGACAAATTGTGCTTTTGTAAGCGGCCCTTTACATATTGCATCAATTAGCGGCGCTTCCCCATTTCGACCGCGAGGGCGGTGGGAACCTGGAATCGGAAGTGGGAACCACCCCCGCCCCCCGCGCCCGCCCCGCGCCCCAGGGTGGACTCGGCCCAAATAATTAAACATCTGTCCGACTCATTATTGTTCTTATGCAAATCGGAACTTTATCAGATTCCGTTCCGTTTTAATCGTCCGCACGCAAGAACGGGTTGACCGAACCTGGGGGGTGGGAGGGCGGTTCAGGCACGTCAACGAGTTCCGCTTTGCTCTCGTTCGGGATATTTGGCACTCGTTCAGGGAAAATCCGCGTTGACCGCCTTCAAGGAACTCATCAATCAACTCGTGAAAAGTGGTTCTTTTGGGGACGTCGGGACAGGGCGAGAGGGCCCCGGTTGGTTGGGCCCCGGGGGGCGGGGGCGGGGGCGAAGGGAGTTTAATTACGCCCACGAGTTCCGGGAACGTTTTAATGTTCACACAACAACCGGGAGCCATTTTGTTTATTTAAATAAATGATTCGTTGAAATCGTTTGGCTAATTTAATAAATTCAAAGAAATAATAAAACAGCCCGTATTTGTTTAAACAATTAACAAAGCCAACGCCAGAAGGTTAATTAAAGGCTGGAATTAATTGTTCTCGTCGGGCGAAGGCCGAACGGACTCATTCATGGAATTGATTTGGGAGAGGAAATTGGTTTTTCTCGGGGCGGTTTCCGCCGCCCTGGAAGAGAGGAAATTCCTGGAAATGACCCCTTTGGGCCCAGTAAATAACATCATTTAACTGCCTTCTCCAAAATGTTACTCAACGAAAGGATTCAAATAAAAGTTGTGTTTTCTCTTTGTAAAAAAGCCAAAAATACTCTCATTAGAATTAACACAAAAATTTCTTTCATTTAAAAAAATTCCACTGAATAAAATGAAATTATAAATAAAATTAATGGTTATAAATTACCCTAAAATTACTAATAAACAAATACTGTATATGTAAAATACAAATTAAATACAATAATTATTAAAAAAATAAATTTTGGTGTTTTAATATTCTGAAAAATACAAAAACATTTTCGTTTTTTTTTAATTTCCAAAAAAGATTTAAGTTTTACATATATTATTTGTGAGTTTCACCGCAAAATGATTTAAATCTGTGCTCAAATGGATTTAATTAATTTGTCATCTGCTAAAATTTGCAGTTATGTTAAATTATACAGTTTGTTAAGTGCAACTCGTCATTAGTTTGGATAATTTTTGTGTTAAATTCAAAGGAAATGCGGATTCAGTGAAGAGAACATTTCGCAGATCGGCCGCAGGGTGGCAACCCCCGAACCCCGACCAATTCATCCTAAACACAACAAAACTCTCCCAACCATTTGTCCATTTTAAGTAAATGAAAACGGAGCCCCCAAAATGGCATCGTCATTTTGTTGTCTATTAATTTCATTGAAAATTGAAACGAGTGCCTTCTCATTATCCTCCGCCGCGGCGGTGTCCTTTTCCGCCTGCCCTCCCCTCTGCGTTGCTTCCCCCGACCCGAGCGCAGCGCTACCTGGCGGCGGCGGCGCCCGCCCGCCCCTGACGGGCCCGTGAAAATCGCAAATGGCTTCGGAATCGAATTCAATCCGGAGATTGATGTCTTAAATGATGGCGTTAATTAAGGCTGCGCTAAGCTAAGCACGGCCACAGCCCCACAGTTATTATTACGTTAACATTAATCATCATTAATTTCATTAATCATGCAAATAATGAAAAGAACCAAATGGAAATGGAAGAAGCCGAAATGAAAGCCGTAATTGCGCTTCCTCCTTTTCGGCCACCGCCACCGGCCATTGTTCTCCGTCCTGCTGTCTTCCATTGTGTCCCACTGTCCTCTTCTGTCCCTTCGCAAAGGCTTTTGGGGCGCCGTGGCCGCAGAGGGGCGAGTGGTCGTGTAGCGCCGGTGCCAAGTAATAACAGGGGCGCCAACCTGTGAATTCTGTTGATGGCGGGCAGTGGTGGTCGGCGGCGCATGGGTGCCAACGGAAGCCACACAGGGAGCGGGTGGGGCCCATACTTGGCTTACGGTCGTTCGCTCCCCGCTCGACTAATGCTGACTAATGCTTTTAAATCGCACTTTTATAAACCGTCCGATGACTCAAACTTTTCAATCCGACAATGATTTATGTCAATTTGATAATTTTTTTCCGGTTATTTTCACTTTTTCAACTCTCGTCCGAGTGTTGGTCCGTCCGTCCACGAACCTTTTGTGTCCGCCTCACAGAAATTCCTCTCTCCGACTTCCTTTCATCCGAACTCATTTCGAGTCCGCCATCACGATGGGTTACACAATGCGAGAAAAGCAAAACCCTATCGATTCCCCCTTCTTTTTAAGCATTCAAAACGCGATCGACGAAAGCCGTCACAAATCACGCTTTTTTCTTCTTGTTTGTAGCTCCTTTCTTTTTCGCTTTAATTATTAATCAAAGATAATTATGCGAATTTAGCTGCCCCGGGGGAATTTCCTTATCGATTTCTCGCGGGAGGGAAAACAATATTAAACACGCGGACACGTGAAAACAAGGTTCGACAGGAAGGGAGGGCCCCTGCAGAAGAGTTTGCTGTCGTCGCTTCGGTGGTCGAGCACTCACGTCGGTGGGGCCCCTCTCGGACCGTTATGAGAGCGCTCCTTCTGGTTTTTCCGGTGTCGAGTTTTCGGATGATCGGCCTCTGGAAAAAAGTAAAACGGAGATTATTTTTTTATTGGAATAAAGAACTTCGAATTAACACCACAATTGACCGTCTGTCCGACTTAAAAATGCGACATTTCAATCTCGAGATTAATCCTGGTTGACACTCGGATTAAAATATCTGTCAAATGTCAGGGCAAATGATCCTTGTCAAAACCTTTTTCTTTCTTCCTTTGAGAGGGCTCACCATCCTGGAAACCGTTTATTTTTTACTTTCGCCAAAACCCCTTCTCGCCCTCTGCCCTCCGACGCCCGCGCCTGCGCACCAACCCTTTCCTTCCTTTCCTCCCTCCGCGTCGTTTCATTAAAATTCAATTAATGAAATAAAGGGGAATTGATTTCAAATAAGTGAGCGAGCTCGTTGGGGGTTCCAAGACTGTAAAGTCTTCCGAGGGAGTTTTCCACCCCTTCGCCCCGAGGGGAGTTACTTTCGATAAATTCAACTAAATTTCACCGCTCACGTGGACTTAACCTTTCATAGTTACATTCGATTAATTTATTATAAATATTATTATTCCTTTCGGCCGCGATTGTTTCATTCTTTTTTATTTCACACTTTTCGTTGTGTTGAATACTTTGTGGACTCTTTTCTAACTCATTCGGACGGAGCCGAATCATTCCGTCATCGTTTTCATTACGTCACTGATTTCGTTAAGAAAAAGTAATTGCAAAATTGAAGAGACTCCGGCAAATAAATCTCCTTGGAGGGTTGCGTTGCCCTTCGGGGTTGAATCGGTTTAACCCCATTGTCAGAACTCGATTGTTCCTCTTCTGACTTCAGAACTTAATCCACTTCACTCGGCTCAAAGGTATGAATTTCCGAAAGAAAAAACCTTTTACAACGTTGGCTTGGAGATTATCATCTCAAATTAAAACTGTCAGCTTGTTTGTTTCTCCCTTCTCACCCCTTCTCACCCCTTCTCACTCCTTCAACCCCCAACCGTCCCACAGATTGCATCTCTGCCTCTTCATTTCCCGACGGCTCACTTGTTCCTTCTGCCCGAGCAATCGAGCAATTAATTCACTTCGCCCCCCCCTCGCTCACCCCCCTCGCTCACCCCCCGGCATGCAACCCCGCTCCCGTTTCAACGCCACATCGCGTTGACTTCACACGTGGAAGCAGAAAAAGGTGGCGGAGAGACACTTTTGTCTCTCTGAGACGACCGAGGGAGAAAGAAGATGGCGGCGGGTGAATTTGGCCGTTAATGGATTCGAGTGAGGCCACCTGTCCCGAGGTGCATTTGAAATGCGGTAATTAAAATAATAACCACTCTGCGGGAGCCTAATCGATATGTGGCGCATTGTTTCTTTAAATGCACAACCGACGGCCAAACTCTTAATGTTTGCATACAACCGAATACAACCCCGTAAATACAATCTTCACAAGTTGAAATTGTCTCCAGTCAACGTTCAAATGAAGCCAACTTCTGTCTTTTATATTTGTAAGTGTTGCCAACTTATCAAAAACAGATGATATTTTCCGTTACGTCTCGGACCAGGGGTGGCCAACATTAAAATTTAGAAACATTTTGGCGGGCCGCACATAAAATAAAAATTGTTTATAATAAACATTAGAATAATAAAAAATATAAAATTTAATAAAAATTACTAGACTTTATGGCAAATTTTAGGGAAAAATAAAAACAAATAAGAAAAGAAGAGAAAAGCGAATTTAATAAGAATTTGGCATTTTTTTATCGATAGAATTGGGCGGAATGAATGCATTAACATTTTTTTACTTCCATTTAATCATAATTAACTTTATAACAATATATGGATAAGATAAGACAGATAAAATAAATTTAATTATAAAACCTTTGAATTAAACCGTGATTACAAAATCGCAATTAGTAACTCAAATTGTATTGCTTTTCTTCAATATAATGTGATGCATTATGTGTTTTTAGACGAATTATAGTTTTAAGACTGATTTATGATTTACCATTTTTTGGCAAAAAAACTACAAAAAATGTATGTACAGCTGCGAATGAATTTTAGTAATATTTAATCCGCCAATACAACGAAGAAACCCCTTTGTATTCTTTCTTTCTTTAAATTCCCAACATTTCGATAAAAATATAATATAATTAATTAATTATTATTATTATTATTATTTATTTATTAATAGTTATCTTTAATTGAAAATAATAATTTAAATTAAAGATAACATAAAAAATAGTGTATATTGGTTTTTTCACAGCCGCATATATTAATACTTTAATATATAAATATTTGGATTACCCATAATTAATTAATTAAAACTATGCGATATTAATAAGTTAGAGTTTTAAGTGCATTATTCTGTAAGAGCGTTATTACACAGGAGTTTCCACGTCATTAACGGTCAATTCCCTCTCCATTAATTACTAATTTACGCTCATTCACGATTTGCCTCTGTATATGAATATCCACCCCCGGCCGAGCAGAAGAAAATCCCCGGGCGAGGGGACTTCCAGTGGGGGTTGCGGGGTTTCGTGTCGCCAGAAAAGGAGCCGTGTCAGTAGAAGGGGAGAGGGAAAATGGCCAACAAGTGAAAAACAGGAGTTTTTCTCTCTCCTTTAATAAATGTTAAAATCAATGAAGAGATATTCTAATTAGTTGCGTAACAAAAAGAAAAAAGGAGTTAACACGCGATATTAAGACGAGGGAAATTAATTAACGCTGTGGAAGATTAAGAAAGAAAAAGGCGATTAAATAAATGATTTACACGTAACCGTTACGTGTTTAAGACTCCGTTTCCGTTTCCACATATTCTGAACTCTGAACAATTCAGTGTTCAGATCGCCATATTGTTTTCCTGTATTTACGCCATTTATCGAAAATCTCTCACTCTGCTGACACTTCGATAATCAAAATATTGTTTGCCTTCCCTTAACCCCCATTTCCAGTTATTCAACCCCAAAGGGAAACTGAACACGAGTCGGAGCGAGTCCCGCGGGAAAACAACAGAAAACAACCCCTGGGGCCGCCACAACAGAGGCGGTTGAGCGCACAATCTCGGCGAGGGCATTCAACTAATCCGAGAATGATGCCAATAAAAGAGCCTAATTCATGCGTGAACGGCGGCTCGTTTGGCCGAGGCGTTTCGCGCGAAAAGGGAAGCGAGGCGAGGGTCGTCAGGCGGCCATTTTGCCAGGATTGGGCTTAGGGGCGCTGGCGGCGGCGTGGGCGGGAGGGGACGCGGACGGTAAGTCCCGGCCGGGACTGATTGACGTTTTCGTGTCAGCAGATTAATGTCGTTTATTTGTTTTCTTTATTTTGACGGTAGAACTAGTTTGTCTTGTTTTGGGTGTCCGTCACGGATTTTTATTTTTGGTAAACGCTCAAAGACGTTTTTTAGGGGCGTTCGGTTTATTCCGACGTTAACGAGACGTCTCCTCGGATCAGACGGGCGCTGCTTCCACTTCGGTTCCCCGACGGCTGTGGAGGCGCTTCTCCTGCCCCGACGACGGCAATAAATCATGGAAGCTCCGAGGTTTGGGCTTCCTCACACGTAAAGCGGTCTTTTGTGTCTTTTGTCGCGCACAATGCGCCGATGATTCATCAGATTGTCTGCGATCGGAATTCTTTTTCGGTCGGCAGCCGACACCCTTTTGGATGGGGATTCTGAAAAGAGTTTCACAAGAGGAGAAACGAATGCAGACATTTTAAATTCAAATATAAACGGTCATTTAAAACCCGGAAAAAGTTGTTTATTCTTTTTTAATTAACACCGCATTCATTTATAAAAAAAATTAAAATTGTTTATTAATTCTTTCTCACACAAATAAAAATATTAAAAATCATTAAAATAATGGGTGAGCAATTGTGTTCACTCATTTCCCGTATTCGATTTGTTGCTTAAAAGGTTTGAAGAGTTCCTCCACAACGTGACGATTATTTTCGCGTATTCGACATATTGCCAAAGAATTTTTTGAAAATTTCCGACAAATTTCTGATTTTCGACTTGTTGCCAAAGTGTTTTCCATCGAAAAAATCATCCGCTACTTTTACCCCTTTATTTTAATATATACTAACTAATATACTATTTTTAACTATAACTACTAATATATAAACATTTTATACATACTAATAATATATACTCTCTCAATATATATAAATAATGTTTAATTTCCAATTTAATAATAATGATAATAATGAATAGATACGTATAATAAATAAAAGTAAATAATTTAAATTTGAAACCACCCAATAATATATTACATCGTCGCGGAAATTCGGCCAATGAATGGAGGAAACGCAAAGCGGAATTAGGCCGATGCGGATCGCTCTGACAGACGGACAGCCGTCACGAGCGAAACAAAACCGTGGAAAAGCAAACAAACAAACGAACAAACGAACAAACAGAACGAAACCTTCAAAGCCGACAATGCTCGCGGAAAATCACTCAGAAAACTACAAACAAAAAAATAATAGAACCGATTATGCATTAATGTAGTCTTTATGCAATTACCAAGATGGCTGAATTCCCACAATTTGATTAACCGTTTATCATACCTTTGAGTGGGGCGACGGGGGCGGGAGGGGGCGCGAGGGGCGCGAGGGGCGGGAGGGGCGCGGGGACGGAAGGGACGAAGCGGAAGATGAAGCAATTAAATCAAAATTAGAGATGATAATGCCCTTCAAAAATCTTTTTTTACGTAACGAGATTATTTGGAGGGGGGCGAGGGGGCGAGGGGGCGAAGGGTGGCGGGGGAACCCACACAAGCGTCATTTTTTGATGCTTTCCGACAAATTTTTCTCATTAGCTGCCAACACGCGAGCTCTTTTCCAGAGTTAATTCTTCCCATTAGTCGACCTCAATTAACAATTTTTTTATAATAATTGGTTTCGCCATTAAAAGGGAGGAATAATTTTTTTCGCGGGGCGAAATATTTCAAATGCGGTTTCGATTCCGTGAGAAATGGCTCCCTCCGCCCCCGAGGAAAATTTCGCTTAACCAAAGGCTAAAAGGCTTTGTTAATAATTTTACGATAAACAAGATTACATCGACAATTCGATCTATTAGTAGCATAATAAACATAATAAATGATTGGGGCCGCCATTAGCGCATTATCTCACGAAAGATCGAATTACGCGATATATCCAAGTAATCGCTGCCTTTAAACAAAACCGATTCAGGGAAAATCCTGCCGCCCCCACCCCAACAACCCCCGGCTCCGTTTCCAAAATGTTTAGCCCTAATTTGTTTTTCTTTCGGAGCGGAGCCCCGGGCGAGATGGGGCGCAAGGGGGGGGCGAGGGGAGCGTGTGTGCTGGGGGGATGGAGGGGCGAGGGCGGGGGAGGCTCGCCCGTCACGCGAAACCATTATTAAAAGGCTACAATGAGAGAGCAGTTGTAAAATTAATGGGCGATGTTTGATTTGAAACGATTTTCTTGAAGTTTGAAAAGTGAGAAACCGTTTTGAGATCGGGGGAGAGATTAGGGGAATGAGTGTTTTTAAAGCTAATAAAGGGACCGGGTTGCGGTGTGAATTTTCGAGGGGGCGGTGGGAAGGGCGGCGAGGGTGAAACGAAACGCAGTGTTTGGACACGTGAAAATGTTATTGTTTTGCCTTTTGTTTATAAATAAATGAAACGCGAAAATTTATTTTAAACGGCCTCGATTTAAGGGTGAGTTTGTTCGAGGAGAAACCGTGTAAAAGGAGGGAAATGAAGAGTAAAGACGCATTATTGAATATTAATAACATTAACATTTTCAAATAAAAGCCAAAAAAGTAAGAAATTGATAACATTCTGAACAAATAAAACCAATAAAAGGAATAAAACATAAATAATCTGAACGTAAAGTAACAAAATTATAAAAAAAATTACTATTAAAAGGAAAATATAAATTCTTTGGTTGAGATTTCAAAGCGTTCAAATCAAAAGAAGTACCGTTTAAATCGAGGCTAAAGTGTATTTCACGTATTATTTTTATAAGATTATGTTATACATTATTATAATATTATATTTTAATAATTTATAATTATTCTAGAGGTAAAAGTAAAAAGAACATTTCCAATTCATTATATTGTTTTTTTTAAACTTTTTTCTAAATTTGCATTTCCTCAAATTCACGCACAAATTAATTCTCAGCACATAAAAATTAAGATACAAAATAAGTTTTATTGATTTTCTTTAAGTTATTCACATTTTTTACATAAATATTTGGCAAAAAAATAATCACAAAAATGGAGAAAAACCAAAGTTTTAATAATGTATAATAATGTATGTCATATATAATGTACAGTAAAAATATAATAAAAGTAAATCCACCTAAAGACATATAATATTAATTAGAGTCAATAGAAACCACCGATTTTGTTTTCAGTTTATTTATTTACAATATGTTTTTATACAAATGTATATTTGAAGTGACGTCTTTATATACAAAGCAAATTAAAACTAACTTCACTTAATTAAATACAAAATTATGTACTCAATAATTATTTATTAAAATTAAAACTATAGAGAAATTCGGGAGCGATTATTACTACAGCGAAAGCCTTCTGCTTCCGTCCTTGGAGGCAGTCAGGCAGTCATTTCCTGATCGACAGTTGTCCTGTCCTCCAGTCACTCCTTTTGTCCCGATCGGGGGACAAGGACGCCGAATCCCGCCACGCCTTCCGCACTCTCTTTACACCCAATTAATTAACCCAATTTCAAAAAATCACTCTCTCATTTCAACACTTAAGTGTTTGCCACGGAGAGAGAGATAAAGAGTGGTTGACAAGGCCGAAATCCGAAACCGACCGCCCGCGGCCCAACTCCTTCATTAATTAGCTAATTAGTTAATTCGCAGTTGATTCGCATTTGAAGGGAAGGAAACCCTTTCCCATTGTGCACCACAGCTGCACACCATCAGACTCTGCACAATCACTTTCATTATACAAATTCGAGTGCAGTTTAAACCCTCCTTTTGCAGGTAAAAATCCTTTTTCCATTTATCAATTCTTCTCTTTTTATATTTACTTTGCCTTTTCAGTCTTATCTTTTCATTAGAGTAACTAAGCCGTTATTTTGTTTCCTTTTAAAAGGAAAAGCAAGGAAAGAAGGAAAAATAAGGAAAAATTAGGAAAAATTAAGTCTGCCGACAATGTTGTATTTTTACGGTCGGGGAAATTGACCGGTGACGGTGATTTGCTGGCGGTGACACTGTTAACGCTGACTTACTCTTAATTTTAGACAATAAATTTAATTATTTTTTAGTCGTCGGCTTTTCACTTAAAAGTCATTCGCTCTGTTTTTATTTTATTTTATTTTGTATTCTATACTAAATTGTAAAATATCTAAAGCTCTCACTAACTGTAGCCGAAAGGAAACCGAATCCGTCCAACAATTAATTCCCAATTGCAAGAAAAAAAGGGTTATCTCGGCATTTGGAAAAAGCGATCAGAGTTGACTTTCGTGACGGAGGCGAAACCCTTTGGAAAGAAATAAGTAAAAAAGGCAAAATTTAATAGAGACGGAGGCCATCAAATATTTATTCCAAGTTATTACTGGTAAAACGTCAAACCCGGACGAGGGGTCAAGGGTCAAATTAATCTATTGCTCAAATAAAAAACATAACCGTTCGACGGAATTCGGTTTCGCGGGCGATTCCGCTTTTCCTGAATTAGAAATAAACTAATCAAAAAGAAAAGAGAAAATATAATAAAACAAGGGATCCCTTTCGATTCGTTTCGCACAAATAATTTCGTTTGATTTTCCCCCGAATTAGTTTGCCATGAATAAAATATTCGTTACGTGTCCGCGCTAATGACTCACGTAGTAAATGAAAAAACGTTTGTTTACTTGAGATTATCGCCGTGAATGTTATCGGCGGCGATAATGGCGGCCAGGGAGAATACAAAAGAGGAGCACAGGCCCGAGAAGATCGAAAATCCTGGCGGACATTCTCAAGAAAAGAAAGAAGACGAACGTCCGAACACTACGCTGGTCAGTGCAGGTGATTGATCCGCCCGCGATCTGGCGGCGAAACGGCCAACTGAAACCTTAAAATGGCGGAAACCTTTTTTAATTGCAGAAATGCGGAGACAAAGCACAGATAAAAATATTTTTTATTATTTGTTGTGGGGGTGAAAAGGGTATTCATTTCCAAGGGAGGAATTAGCAGGTGTTTTACGAGGAGTATATTTTTAATCTTCAACAGCATCGAATGAACATAACTGAGGAACACAAAACAAAATGGCGACCGATTTCAGTTTACAGATGCAATCACTTTAAATTAGGCGAGGCACACATATTTGAGTTCACCCTTAAAAGAAAACTCGTTCGGATTTAAAAGCGAAAAACAAAAAATGAAACCGAAACGGTTTCCAGCATCTCATTATGTTTTTTGGCACTTCGGGCTATATTTGACACTTGACATTATTTTTTTGACTGCATCACGCGTTATTGTGTTTCAGGCGGAGTTGAAGAAAAACTTGAGTTTTTATCACAACTTTTACTTTTATTTATACTTTATTTATTTCCAAAACGAAACTTTCAGAGCGCTTTTGAGTATAAAAGAAGGATAATGTATTATATTAAAGAAAAACAAACATTAAAGTTATTAGGAAATATAAATTAAAGTGGTTCGATGAAGTATAAAACGATGTGGAAAAAATAATAAAGAAAGAGCAGAAAACAGAGGAAGGGGAAAAAGTATGAGAAGAAAGAAAGAAAAAGGGACATTAAAAAAGAAGAAAGGAAAGAAAGAATACTGTTGAATTATAATAATCCCAAAATGTCTGCAAACGAAAAAAAATAAAAGTACAAATAATAATAAATAATAAATATTAGCAAACAAATAATCTTTAAGGTTTTTGCATTCACTGTGTTCAGCTGTTGTCAATAATATAAAATCTCTGAGAAAATGTAAATTTAGAGCCGTTAGAGCAGTTGGAGATCGTTTTAAAGAACAACAGTAAAAACTAAATAAAAGATGGCGACGGTCATTTATTGCATCGCAGTTCCAAATGATTTTTCTTCCGTATCGATTGGCAAAAGTTTGGCCTGGTGAGGCACTAAAAGAAAAATATCGCTAGGGGTGGCCGACTTGTGAATTTTTACATCCCCCAGGGAAGGAAAGTCTTTCACGGGCTATTGGAATTAATGACGAATTCATTCTCCGCCCGGAAATGTCGAATTTGTGAGTCAATGGGAATTCGTTGTTCGGCCATAGACATCACAAAAGGAAGAGGAAAAGCTTGCGCAAACAAAATCAACCCTCGCGAGACCTCTCCTCGTGCCTCCCTCTCCCTTCGCCGCATCCCCTCACTCCGGGCTGACGCCGCCTCTCGACAGCCTCTCAACAGCCTCTCGACAGCCTCTCAGCAGCCTCTCAGCAGTTCTTTCCCGGAGCGATCGCGCCTAAAAACGTCGCCATTAAACCGGAAGTGGAGTCGCTCCTATGAAATTTATTAACATTTCATTCGAAGAGGTTTTGTTTCTTTTCAATACTTATTTAAATTTGTGATTTAATTTTGTTCTCTTATTAATATTAATAGTCGCTCCGCTCCGGAAATTTATCGCATCCGACATTTCCAAAGAAGTTTTTATTTCGAGGCGCCATTAAAGACATTTTTGGCAGTTGCACTTTTACGGATTTAACATTCCCAGAATGACTTGCAATGTTGCTCTCCCTTTTGCTTCTTCTTTTTCTTTTTCTTCTTTTTCTTCTTTTTCTGTCAGCCTTCCTTCTGCTTCAATCAACATTCGCCCAAATGCTTTTCTTCCTCTGCTCGATTATCGCCGGAAATGACGTCATCGCCGTTCAAAGCTCAACGCATAAAAGCGACTATCGGATTTGGAGTCGGTTTGAGCGACGTATGGGGCGGGGGTGAGGGGCAGTTTGGGGCGGAGAACAGAAAAAAAGTTTCACAGTCTTTTATCCCGAATTCACAAAAGCCATTACTCTAATCTTTTACTTTTATGTAGTTTTCTAAAGCTCGACCGGGTTGGAGCTTTCTCCTTTTTCATTCAAACAAGTGAAAGAGATAAAAGGAGGAGAGGTTTTTTGCTGCGGTCGGGCTG
Organism: Brueelia nebulosa; assembly: GCA_028293925.1. NCBI lineage: Eukaryota > Metazoa > Arthropoda > Insecta > Psocodea > Philopteridae > Brueelia > Brueelia nebulosa. The sequence continues at coordinate 204,191 of JAQIBA010000053.1, forward strand.
AGCTCCTTCCACCCCTCATCCCTTCCACCCTCATCCCCTTCGCCCCTCATCTCGACGCAACTATTTCCCGGGAGACGCTTTCGCCAACGCTTATCTCCTTATCTCCTTATCTCCTCGGCCGTTCTCTGTACTTGGCCTTTCACCCGCAACCCGAAGGGGATGAAGACCGGTTAATAAGGCAATTCTCAAGGGGATCGTTCTCTTCCAGGACACAAAGAGGACGACGGTCGGGGCAGCTCGAACAGCCTCTCCAAGAAGCAGAGGAAGGCCCGAACGGCGTTCACCGACCACCAACTGCAGACGCTGGAGAAGAGCTTCGAGCGGCAGAAGTACCTCAGCGTCCAGGACAGGATGGAGCTGGCGGCGAAGCTGAGCCTGAGCGACACCCAAGTGAAGACGTGGTACCAGAACAGGAGGTGGGTGCAAAGGGTTAATGAGGCGGCGCAGTGGGCGGCTCTGTTGTCTCTGCGGCCGGACATAGGAAACCCCGCATGGGAAGCGATAAATCTCGCTAAAAGGCTCTTTAGAAACGGAACCGAGAGTTCATTAACAAATTAAGTTGAATTTAACTGGAACAAAGAACATCTCTGGGTAATAACGGCCGCCACGGAACCATAACTCATCTGCGAGCGCCCGGAGACGGTCACTTGCTCCCCGAAGACACCCTCCCCTCATTTGAATAATAGCCTCCGACTTTAAGCCCGAATGGGAAATCTGCGTGTTGCCCCGATATTACTTCCACCCCTAAACGGGCCAATTTCACCCCCTCACGGAAACCGAACTCGCTGTTTAGCTTATCGATCTTGTCTTTATTTGTGTTGTTTGTATTTCATACCAAGGCTATTTTTAACACATTTTCCCAAATCATAACATTTTAATATCATACATATTCAATTATGGGCTGCCTTCCGCCCCCACGCGCCCCCCACGCGCCCCCACGCGCGCTCCACGCACGACGCCCCTCCCGACTGCTCATCGGGGTGTAATTACGGCCTTGGGAGGCTCGCGTCTGGGCTGTGGGGGTCACGAGCGCTCGGGGGGAGGGTTCGGTGGAATGCGGAGCCAGGGGCGGGACGTGTGAACGAGTCTGGAGTGAGGAGGAAAAGGAGCCGTCGGGACAAACCGTGACAAATGAACGTTAAACAAATAAAAAATGCATTGAAACGGGTTCGGCAATAAATTCACAAACGATTAATTAAACGAGGACATGAAAGCTACCCCCTTTGGCAGGGGTCGAAGAAGAACATCGCACAAAAGACACCCATTACTTACTCATTGCGGTCATATTTCGCGCTTCACTGCACCCCCAGAATCAGCTGTGCATTCGCTAAGTTGCCTCCGAAAAGACCCCATTTGTCATCCCCGACAATTATTGAACTTTTACCATTTCATCATTTCCTCCAACCGCCACGACGCTCTCGCAACGCTCTCTCGCCCTCTCGCCCTCTCGCCCCCTCTCCCCTTCGCCCCTTCGCCCTCAGGCCGCTCCTGCCACGACACAGTTGGACGAGTTCTCTTCTGGGATGGCGCCAAGAGGTGCTTAACCTTTGGAGGACCTTTCGCTTTGATGGTTCGTAGTGGCAGCAGAAAGCTGTAATCAAACTTTTATACTTAATGAACGGAACAAAAGACATAAATAAAGTAATAATACATACGTAAATCAATAAATAAACAAACATAAACAGAAAAGTAAATAAATAAGGAAATGCATGAAACTATATTTCTTGATAAATAATAGGTAATACATAAAATTTATTTAAAATAATAATAAATAATAATTTTCTATTATCATTGCACATTGACTGTTTTTTAACATGATGCACAACGAGGGAGGTATTTCCTGGTCCGTGTCAGCAGAACACTTTACCCCCTTCCGTGTTCTTCTCTCTGTCCCTCCCCACTTGCAAACCGCCCCCGCCCCGTGGCAAACCGAAATCCATAATGAGATCATCCACTCCCGAGCAAATGATTAATGTTGCGCTCTTCTAATAATCGATAGTGGCTCGAAGACCATCGCTAATCCGCTTTCCCGAACTCTAAAAACCACTTTAGACGCTATTAGCTATTAACATTTACCCCAATTCACTTAACCCTCTGCAGCTAATTCATTTATCCTATGTAACGCTAATGCTTCCGAACAAAGCTCATCATGTTTACGGATCCAATCTAAATTGGCCCCGCTCTCGACTCCTTCCCCGCCCTTTCATCCCCTCACTTTTAAAGATTTACCGCCCCCGCCCCTCACAACTAACTCGCCCGCTCTCAATTTGTCACGGCGGATCGTTTATCATTTGCGGACACATATCCAAGCCTCTCGCCTGACAGCGAGATTGCATTTTTATGTCACTGATACCCTCACCCTCCATTCTGCTCCCACGATCACACCAACCTTTGTTCCAGGACGAAGTGGAAGAGGCAGACCGCCGTCGGACTCGAGCTCCTCGCCGAGGCGGGCAACTACGCCGCCTTCCAGCGCCTCTACGGCGGCGCCCCCTACCCCTGCTGGCCCTACGCGGGCGCCCCCGCCGCGGGGCCCAGCGCCGCCGACCTCTACTACCGCCAGGCCGCCGCCGCCGCCGTCAGCACGCTGCAGAAGCCCCTGCCCTACCGCTTGTACCCCACGGGGCTGGGGCTCCTGCCCGGGCCCTCGACGGCCCCGCACCTCCAGGTGGGTAGGTCGCGCCCTTCGGCGCCCCGCGACGCCCCGCGACGCCCCGCCTCAATGTCCTCTCTTTCAGACGGCGAGCCCCCTCGCTGCCGGGCTGAGCAGTTTGGCGGCGTCGTCCTCCCTGTCGAGCCTCAGCAGTTACTACAACGCTGCCCATCAGCAACCCGCTCAATCTCCGTCGCCATCGACCGTTCCGGGGGGCGGCAGCTCGCCCAGGCCGTCGTCGAGGGCGTCCTCTGTGAACGTGGAAGAAGACAGTCCTTCGGTGGTGTGAATTGACGTCGCCCTCGCCGCCTCCACCCGCCGCAGCAAGTGCTTTCTTCGGTGTCTTTCCGCCCTCGAGTGAAATGAATTGAAATCGCCATTTCCACAATTTCCCCTTTTCGCCCCCCCCCCCCAAATAAAAAAACAAAAAAGCGCCCCTTTGTACAAACTCCCATAAAATGAGTGCAATTTTAAAGCGCTTCCGGTTTCCCCTTTTTTTAAATTTCCCTCCAAAACCTGACCGGAATGACTTCACTTCCCCTTTCGAATGTATAAAATTAAGTTTTTGATTATTTTTAGTCTGTAAGCGAAGATAAATTGTTTGCGTGTCTCGAAACACGTCTTCTGCTGCAGTGGTTTCGAGCCGCGCAAATATTTGTTAAATATTTTATTTGGAAATAAAGCCATTAAATGTAATTCTTATTCGGTCGTTGATTGGCCACCGATGTCCCCTCCCGCCCTGACAGCATCAGGAACGTCACTTCCGGCGGCGTCACGCCTCACAGCATCCAACCGGAAGTGCTTCATCTCGTGTGCTTTGCTGGAGGACCGAAACGAAGCTGTCGGCCGGTTCGAAATGCATCCTTTCATGGAATGAGTTCCTGCAAAGGAAAAGAACACTCACTCAACATGGCGACAGCAACAGCTTTAAAAAAAATCCAAGAAGCGCCCAACTATAAATATATGTGCACATACACACGTACGTAAATACACATATACAAATATGAGACGAATACAACACAGTAAAAAACATAAATGCAAATCCCAAACTTAAAAGCTCGAAAAAGGTGTTTGATGATTGAGGTGAAGTGATTGAAGAAGAAAAGCACAACAGCGTTTCCGTTCGGACAATACAACGGCGTCTGTCCAAAGAGGGGATGAAAATTGCGTCGGACAGACACGCAAACATTCGGACAGTCACGACGACGAGAAAGCACCGAGAAATAAATAATTTCCCCTAAAGGAAAAGAAAATCTGGGGGAGCGTCTCCTTAATTCCTGTTTGCTCGCACTTTCCACCCCAATCGTAAATTCCCGGCCTGGCATTCCACCCCCAACCCCCGAGCGAAACTTGGAAGAATTCCGCTAAACTAAAAATAAATGACGAATTTCCCAAATAAACTCGCTCAAACATAAAATTTTCTGGCGCCACCGCATCTGCGCCCCCGCCGCCCCTCTGGCGTCTTCTCCCTCCCTCCCCCACAAAACAACCCCCCTAATTTATTTAAATGCGTTTTTAACTTTCTATTATCATCATCATCACTCTCCCGTTTTATGCCGGGAAATAAAACGGTTCATATTTGGCCGCCTTCGGGGAAGGGGTGTGAACTGGCGCCCCTCCACCCCCCCGCGCCCTGCCACCCTCCGCCCAGAGGAATCTGCCCCCACTCGGACACAACTGAGGCGCGGCTCGTGACTCGGATGCCTCAGGCGCGTTCGTGGAAAATGCCGGGGAAATAACAGCGGCGGGAAGCAGCTCCTTCGTGTAATTACCGTCCGAAAACACTGAAAAGGAGTCGGAATCGGAATCGGTTATTTGGATCCCCTCCCCGCCCCTCCCACTTCCTCCAATGACAAAAATAACATTTCCCAACGGTCAAACAATGAGCGGAGACGTGTTATTAGCGTCCGGGCGGATTGTAATTAGCCGACATATGCTCTGCGCTCTCAGCTGCTCTTTACGCCCCCCATCGCCACCCCTCGCCGCCCCTCACCCTCCCCTCGCCCTCCCCTCAAAACACTGCAGCCACGACAACATCCACACAATCCCCTGTTTCCACGTTTATTTCCCTTTCGCCTGCGGTCTCCTTCCACGCATTCCGGTTCCCCTCACAATGGCAATGGCGTCCTCCCCTCCACTCCCCTTCCACTCCCCCTCCACTCCCCTCCACTCCCCCCTCTCCCGCCCGGAGCGGAAGAACTTCCGGGAATTTACGTCGGCAACAACCCGGAAAACCGTCCGCGGAATCCTCGCATGGCCGCTCAGATCAACAAAGCGCTTTTATTTAAACAATTGTTTGCTTTAGACAATGATCCCGACGGGAGCCCCACAAAGGACAGGAGCCGCGCCACTTTGTGGGGCTTTGTCCCCCGGCGGCCATATTGGGGCGCCAGCCAATCCCCGATACGGTCCTTCATGTCAATTTCCTCACTAAAATTACAAATTTTTTTGTGGGTGCGAGGAAAACCTCTCGGAGAGAGAGAGAAAGAGACAGAGAGAGAGAGAGAGAGAGAGAAACCTAATCAAAAACACAAATTCAAAAAATTAATTAACAATTTTTCCTTTCCTGTTTATAAGAGCCACCCTTTTCGGAATAAAAAAATTAACAACGATTTTCAATTAATCCAAATAATGATTTTGATTAATTAGTTTTAAAATTCGAATTGATTTCGCCTCTCTCTCTCTCTCTCTCTCTATTTCTCTTCTGCTTCGGGGCTCCGCCGGGAAAACATCTCGCAAAACGATTGATCGATCCGCGTGAGTTTCCCAAACTCGATCTCGTTGGAAGGAAGTCATCGAAGTGATGGCAGAGGTGAAAGCAGTGGCGGATCCACTCGGGAATGCAGTGGTCGTTTCCGGTGGGATCCTTCGGCCGGAAGTCATGCTTTTCCCGCGCAATTCGCAAGGAATCAATGTGCGAACTCCAGGCATACAGTACAGGTTTGAGCTGTTGTCAATTTGTTTGTTTCTGCTGTCGAAAGCAAACTCGCCACGAAAATGGATGCATTTGCTGTAAAGAATATAACTGCTTCAGAGAGAGCACCATAATGTTCTGTATATGTACAGTACATAAGAAAATGTAATGAATGTAAACAGTATATTAAAAAACCCATTGTCTTTATTTTGTATTAAATGATTTCATTCAAACAAAACGATCCCAACAAATGAGGGTAACGAACGAGTATATATGAGAGACTGTTCCAATACTGTATAATGAAAAAAAAGAAACACAAATTTCTATAACAAACAAAATTCTAAAAATCTCAAAATCGTATGAAAACTGTGTGAAGGTGCTAACCTAACCTAACCGTTTATATGAAAGCTCCGTGATTAGTGTTTCTAAATGAACTCATTCAAACGAGACTGTATCAGACTATATGAACTGTATTCGTTACGAAAACACCTCCGACAGGTTCCTCAACTGAACTCATTCCATGTGCATTGAACACTTTTTTTGCAATTTTGCCCACAACCGAGCACTGTATAAAGAACTGTATACAGTTTCAAAATGACAGGAGCCAACAGAGCAGAAAACGCCATTGTTGAACTCCGACCCTCGGAAGCTCCCGCCGACAGCGACGACCATCGAGTCGATTAAGTGGGGTCCTTGGGGAGCCGAGGGAGGACAGGGGAGGAGGGCGGGGGGCGAGGGGCGGCCCAGGGGCAGCCACATATAAATTAAAAACTCATTTCGTCATTAGAGATAAATGCCGGGACGGTGTTCATGTCAGTGAGCAGTAACCGAAGGCGTTAAAGTGGTTGGGAGAGAGAGAGAGAGAGAGAGAGAGAGAGGGATCACAAAAAAGAGAAGAAAAACTACTGTTGAATTAAATGGCGGGATTGACATGAGTTTGGAGGTAGCTCTCGGGGGCACACAAATTATTTTCGTTCCGCCCCCGGGGCGATTCCATTCGACCACGTCTTCTTTCTCCTGCCACTGCGACTCGGCTCTCTCGGAGTGAAGCGGAGGCGAAAATATCCTCCCTTAAAGGAAAGAGTGCCGCGTGTGATTAGGATTAGCATGGGGTTCGAGGGCGGGGGCGGGGGCGGGGGTGGAAGGCACGCGAAAACTTAATCGGACGACCTTCTGTATGGGAAATGAATTTGGGTGAATGCAGATGAGAATCCAGTTGAGTGTTGAAAGAAGGTTTTGAGGGAGGATTTCACATGGAAATGAAGGGTTGTGGGGGAGGGGAGGGGGTGATAAAAAAGTAGAAAAGTTGAGATTTGGGGGAAGAGGGAAGGCGAGGGGAGGTTTTTCCAACTTTTCTCTTTATTAGGGAAATTTGCCCGCGTTAGGGGCGGATATTCATCTGCCTTATTTTTCATTCCTTTTATCTTTCCACGCTTCACACTTCACACCTTTCGCTTTAAAGTGGGTGCGTATGAATTTAAACGAGATTAGAAAATTAGAAAATGCGAATCGAGAAGAAAATAATTTATGGATGTTTTTAGGGGTGGGTTTTCTCTTGGCGGAATCTTCCCTTGCGAGGGTTGCTCGGCGTCTTGTGCATTTGCTGGACTTCCCTCGTCTCAATACAATTATTATTAAAATACAATTATTATAAAATTACAATTTATTAAAAGTTTTATCCCCTTTTTATTCTCCCCCGAAAACGAACCAAATTCCACTTCAATTTTTCACACCAATTCAACCCTCTTTCTTCGTTTTCCGCTATTGATAATATTTATAATAATATAAATAAATAATCATTTATATAATATTCGTCAATTATTCATTATAAATTTTAATTCTTTGAATTATTCCAACTCAAACAATACAGTTCATTATAAATTTATAATTTAAAAAAATTAAAAAATAACGTAAATATAAATTATAAAAATTAAAATAAATATAAAAAAGAAAAAAATATATGTAATCACAAAATGGAAAATTAAATAAATTAATTAAATGATAAATAAATGAATAAATAATTAATTAAAATAAATGAATAATAATAAATAAATAATTTAAAATATCTTAATAATAGATAAATAAAAAAAATAATAAATCATAAAGTGCTGTAAAGTATAATTTCCAATTAAACTATACTGTACATTAGTATATTAATGAATATATGAACGATAGAGAGTTAAGAAACAATTATAGATTTTAATAATATAAATTTTACGCAATTAAATACAAACCAAATTGAAAACATTTATTTTACAATATACAAACAACTCTTTGTTCAGATTCAAAATTAACTGCTGACTGTATAATAAATAAAACAAGATATAAATAAATAAGTAAATATTTTTTGAGCAAAAGCAAAGATAATGTGCGATCAGAAGGGTTGAAACATCCTCTCAGAGAACCCAAACTAAATTAAGAGATCAACTAAAAGTTTCAACCCTTCAATTGATCCCCGAAGATATATTTTATACTTTCGTTCCTCTGTATAAGCTGGCCACCTTTCCGCCCTCTGACGCCCCGGTGTTGTTGTTTACACTCACACTTAACTGGGAATCTCTTCCAAATGAAGTGGCGATGAGCACTTGGGCAGGGGTGGGTGCGGGGAGGGGCGGGGAGGGACGGGGAGGGACGGGAAGCGAAAACAACACGAACCCCTTGAACCCCCACGGGGTTGCTACCCCTTCGAGAAAAAGGTTCTTAAATTTATTTGAGAGGATAATCGAGTTTCAAAAGAGATGCCGTCTATTAACAGAGCATACAAATTTATATTGTCACGATTAATTTGGTTATGGGAGATGTATCGAGGGTTGTCAACGAGGGTGGAAACCCCTGAGTCAATTCCGCACCCCAAGAGACACCAGAAATAAACAGGAAAATCTCTTTTTATTCATTCCGGGTTTTGTATATCCGCCGAGTCTTATCTCTTTTTTCTTCTTTTTATCTATTTTCTCCTTAAAAGCTCCAAAGGGGTAACGGCTAATTTGAATAATCAAAGGAAAAGGATCGTTTTACTCTGCTTTTGTCTGCTTTCAGTCGGGGCGGAATGTCCGTCGCTCGCCGCCCCCACCCACCAAGGCGGTCGGGGGGCTCACCGCTCTCTGCTGCCACGTTCCCTCCCGGACGCTTCCTCGATAAACCCTCAAAAATTAGTTTTCCAAATTGAAAAAAGAGGAAAAGTGTAAAACCGCGCGGGCCGTCGCGGGAAATAATTGGAAATAATTAGAAATAATCAAATAAAGGTTAGGTGGGGTTCTTCTTCGGGGGATGGATTTAGGGGTGCGGGGAGGTCCGCCATGTTGCCTCGGACTTGGAGGCGAGCGATCGTTGAATTATCCTTTCATTTAAGTTGTTAATAATAAAGCGCTAATCTCGAGAGTCATTCCACAACTAATTTGAGGGCATTAACACCGCCATTTTTCCATTACCGCCTTTGGGGTTTCATCGTCCGATTTGCGGTCGCAAACTCAACATCTGATGGGGATTTAATCGCTCAAATAATCGCTTTGTTTTTACTTCAATTACAACTCCAATCATTTCCCCTCCTTCGCCCCTTCCCCATTTCGTCTCCGAAAAGTAAAAGTTGCTGCGGTTCCAATCGAAATTGAGTGAAAGTGGCATTAGACACTCCATCGCCCAAATTCACAATTAATAGTATTTAAGGCACCGAAGTGTCACTAAAATCACAATTAATCGCCGAAAACGAAGCCTCAGAGTATTAAAACCACCACTCAAGTGGCACCAGACACGCACTCCATTATCTGTTTATATTTATTTACGACCGAAATCTGACAAGTAACTAAATCATGGGCAAACCCTGCAGGAAAATCAAGTACAAGAAAAGAAGGAGCAGCAAACCTGTCGTCCAGATCACAAAACCGCCCCCCGTCTCCGAGTCCTCCTACAGGTACCCGCCCACGCCGCCCCACGCCGCCCCGCACCGCCCCATCCCCCACCACTCACCCTCTCTCTCCCAACAGCCCCTCCACCGCCTCCGGCGACCCTCCCCCGATGCCCTGCTTCGGCGAGGGCGAGTACGAGGACTTCCCGCACCCGCCCCTCCGCCGCCCTCACAGAACCGCCCTCGAGGCCCTGCGGGGGTGGGTGCGGAAGCAGAGGTTCCTCCCGCAGGATCTCTGTAAGTGTTTCCCCGTGAGGGTGAGCGCGGGCGCTCGCTGACGGATGGTTGTTCCAGCCGATGACTTCCTGGGGCTGTTCCTGTCGGCGACGGGGCACGAAGTCGAGGCAGCGGCGCGACAGCTGGAGAAGTACTTCTACTCGCGACAGGAGCCTTGGCGGCTGTTTCGCGACAGGGATCCCCTGAGCCCGGAGAACGTGGAGATATTCGAGCATCTGTAAGGGTTCGTCATGGGGATAGCTGTCGGGGAAAACAGGTGGAGTGTTTCAGGTACGTGCTGCCGATGCCAGAGACCACCGACGACGGGAGGAAAATCATTCTGATGGGGTTGGCGAAGCCCTGGGGGCGGTACAGGCAATGGGAGCACGTGAAGGCCCTCGCGATGGTGCTCGACCTCCTCATTTGGGTAAGAGTCCGCGCGAGCGATCGTCGTGGCAGCAGACAGCTGAGAGTTGTCTCTTCCAGGAAAGGGACTTCGGCTTCGGGGACTTCGTGATCGTCTTCGACGGAAGGGGTTTCACGTGCCCTCAGCTGCTCGAGAACAGAGTCCACAACCACGAAGCGGTTAAAAGTCTTCTTCTGGTGAGGGTTGATTGGCCAACCGCCCGGGGGCGGAAGCAAAACATATCGCGGAATTAATGTGGCCATTCCCGTCATCCAGGACACCATTCCAGGCACGCTGAGAGCCTTCTACTTCCTCTATCCCCCTCCACACGTGGCCAACGTGGCGGAATCCCGGGACGGGATCTGGGTAAGCCGCCCCTCCCGCGCCGCCCCTCCCCCCACTCACCCCTTCACCCTTCCCAGATAACCGTCGTGAAGAGCCTGCAAGAGATGAGGAAGCTGCTCCCTCCTAACATCCTTCCCCTGGAGTTCGGCGGAAACCTCGGCCACTTGGGAGACCTCTTAGGTGGTGAAAGGGCGGGGTGGTTGGGGTGCGTGCGGGCGACTAAGGGTGGATCGGTTTCAGAACAGTGGCAGATGCACATAGTGCAGAGCCGGGACTTCTTCGTCCACTTCGAGAGGAGGATGGCGAGCGACTACCACAGGAAGCTCTGTTATTTGGAGCAGGTGCGGAAGGGGAAGAACTGGGTGCACCAAATGAAGCTGGAAGCGGATGAGTGGGAGTACAAGATCAGATACTATGAGAGGATGAAGAACATGATCCCATTGAGGCACCCAGGTACGTCCTTTGAACGCGGGCAAGAGAAACGCCAAAGACAGACAATGCTGAACGGCAATCGTTAAATACAGCTTTCGGGAGCCAAAGATCTCTGCTGAAACCGAAGAGTAAACCCGCGAAGGACCGCGTGTGGGGCTGTCGTCTGCTGGCGAAGAAGGAAGAAGAGGACGCCAAGGTGTTCGAGCCTCCGAAGCTGTACAACGGCTACGCGAAGCAGATCCGACAGGCCCGACTCGAAGAGGAGAGACGACAGCAACGACAGCAACTCTCCCTCTGCCCGGTTCTCGAACTCCAATTTCACTGTTCTTGAACGCGTCACTGTCGTGGCAGAAGAACAAATTATTGTTTACATTTCGCTAAATTACGCTTAAATTCTATTCGAATAATGGCCGCGTCTAAATTACTATTAACATCCAAGTTTGAGGAGATGGAAGGCGAGGGTGGCTTCCCGGGGGAAGAAGAGCCCCCCCTCGTTGAAGAGCCCTGGCTGGAGGAGGAGGAGCCGCCCCCGGAGAAATCGTGAGTCGACGCCCGCCACCCCGCCACCCCCGCCGCCCTACAACCACCTCTTTTGCAGGGAGAGCGAACCGGAAATCGACTTTCAAGAGGAGCTCCAGCAGTTCAACAAGTGGCTGGAGAGGGAGCCCTACCTGCCCAAGCACCTAGGTGAGCCCTCGAGCCCCCAGCCCCCGGGACCCCTCTCACCCTCTCCCGTTCCAGACGAAGAGCTCCTCATCACCTTCCTGTGGGACTCCCAGTCCGTCGAGGAGGCCGAGGCCAAGCTGACCAACTACTACTACGCCCGGCAGTCGCTCAAGTCCGTCTTCCACGACAGGCACCCCTGCAGCCCGAACAACCTCCTCAAATACGACGCAGTGTGAGTGGTCCTCTGCCCCGAACCCCACAGAGCCCTGAGAGTGGTCCTCTTGCAGGTGCGTCGTGCCCCTCACGTCGGGGCTGCAGAAGAAGTGGATCGTGTTCGCGACGTGGCTCTCGCACGAGGACCCCGCCAAGTTCAGCATCTACCACATGATGAAGCTCATCTTCACTGAGCTGGACATCCTCCTGCAGGTATGTGGCCCCGAGCTGCTGTCCCGCCGCTCCTGCACCGGCCGCTGTCGCTCTTCCAGGAGAACCAGATCCGCGGGAAGACGGTGTCCGTCATCCTGGACATGAAGGGCTACACGGAGGACCACACCGCCATGATCACCCGGTTCGCCGCCAAGAAGATCTGCGCCCTCTTCACGGAGTGTTTCCCCGCCAAGTTCAACGGGTTTTACATCCTCAACCCCCCCGAGCACGTGGCCGACTATACCGCCCTCTTCGGACCGTTCGACGTAACTGCTTTTCCCTCTTTTCCCTCTTTTGCCCCCTTCTCCACTTTCCCTTCTTTCAATCTCCTCCCTTTACAGTTCCACTTAGTCGAGTACCTCGACGACCTCCCGGGGTTCCTTCCCAAGAAGTTCCTCCCCTGCGACATGGCCGGAGAGGCCGAAGCCCCCGCCAGAGACTCCCTCTGTGAGTACCCCCTCCCCTTGGCCCCCGTGGCCCCCTCAACCCCCTCCTCACTCCACCCTCTCTCTCTCTCTCTCTCTCTCTCCTTCCAGTCGAGCCCTTCTTCAAGCGCATGCGCCGCTGCGGCAACTGGTTGGCCTACGAGGAGTTCATCCGGTCGCAGGAGATGATGCTCAGGATGACGACGACGAGGGAGGAGTTCAGCTACGGACTGCTGTGATTGCTGTTGGTGCAGCAGCGAAGGACAGAGCTTTCCTCTCCCCTTTCTACGTTAGTCTTTCCTATTAAATTTTCAATTGTCTCAATTGTCTCATTTTGTTGTTTCTTTTCGACTCCGAGAGGTTGTTCTTGTGGGTAGATGAAGATGGAGGGAAGATGAGGAGAGGAAAGAGAAAATCCTCTTGAAAGGGGATGAAAGGGGACGAAAGAGGGTCGGGGGCGGAAACGACATTAATCATCTTTTGAAAAATTTTCCCTTCATCTCTCCAAGACAAAAGGGATTATTTTCGAATTGACATTTTTAATTTGATAGGAGATAATTAGGGAAAACAGTTTGTCTATAAATTACACAAAGGCGCCTTTTATCTCGAATTATCTCGGAAAATCTCAAGACTTTCCCAAGACGGCCCATCTCGTTAACTTTGACAATTACGAAATTCGCTCTGATGAGAAAATTTAATCAACTTTTCCTAATTTTGCATAAATTTGAATTTTACGTCTCCTGAAAGGTGTTCCAAGGAGTTTCATCCCCTCTCCCCTCCTCCTCCTTTCCTTCCCTCCAGCCACGCCGCCTCTCCCGGCTCCGGCCCCTGTTCGCCCCGGGGGCGAAGGCCCAAGGACGGGGCCCCAAGGCGGGGCGCCCGGTGGGAGCGTCCGTCATTAGGCGATGATGAGTCTCGAGTATCGCCCGCCAATTTATGAAATTATTTTATTAGAAAGGCCGCCAAGCCGCCGACATTATAAATGTGCACAAATGTTTGACCTCTGCCGCCATTTTTCCCCCCGATTTTGTCTTCGTCATCTCGAAAAGTGGCCAATTAGCCTTGTTTTTGACTCGAATTTTTCTTCCCGGCCGCCTTCGGTTCGCCCTGTCCTTCTCTGCTCTCTCTTCGTCCCTCTGCCATCACTTTCCCAAATGAAGGAGGCACTCTTGTGTCTTCTCTTTCTCTTCTCTGTTCACCGCCTTCTCAACTCATTTCGGTTTCCCTCCGAACCGCAGCAGAACCGAACGTTTGAACAGAGCGAAGGAGAGTTCGGCGGTTCGATCGCATCGATGGAAAAGTTTCTTCAATGAAGAGAAAAAAAGGGAAGCGGAAATCATTTTTAAAAGGAATATTAGAAACCCTTCCAAGTTGAAATTCAAATAAATTAATTCCGGGAAAAAAGAAAAAAAATTTCTAAAAGCTTTTTTGAGTTGATTTGTGTATTTTTCTGATTTTAACTCGAGTTGGAATGATTGGTTTCGTCGCGGTGGCTGAACACGTTCCGACAATCCAACAACAAAATTATGCTAAAGAGAAATTTCATTTTTTTCCTCTTTTCTTCCACCCCAAAGACAGATCCCGCCCCCACAATCCCTTTATTAAACCTTAACGCAATTAGGGGCGGCTCTGCGGGGACGCTTCTCTTGGGGGCCCATTCACTTTACCTGCGCTTTCCGCCCACTTTCACAGCACTGCGCCCCACTGCCCCCCCCGTCCACGACAGGGGATGACGAGCCACCCCCTTCGCCCCAAAGGGACAGCCCCCCCGGGCACTCTCCGGAAGCGACTACTGGAGTTGGGAGCATTTTTGGTCCGTGCGGGGATGGCGGGTGCGGGGGTGGGGGAGAGGGAGAGGGAGAGGGAGGGGGAGGGGGAGGGGAAGGGGACAAGGGCCCGGGGATCGATGGGCCCTTTGTGCGCGCGTTTTATCTGGAGTGGCCAACGGCAACTATTTATAAGGTGCTAAATATTAATAATTCTTATGACGTATGGCGTCATTAATTTTTTTGTGGGGAATAGTTGAAGCTCACTCAATTAGTGGACTATTATGATGTGGCGAACAAAGGAAAGTGTTTCCTTTGAGCGAAGGAAGGTTTCTTGTGCGAGTGGAAAGGGGTGAGTGCACCGTTTCTTTTCATCCCTCGAGAGCGGCGGGCGAGGGGAGGCGGCGGATGTGGTGGAAAACCGCAGCTCAACCCCAAATGGAATCTTGATTGCATTATTACCATCCATTTAGAAGGGTTCTTATTCCGCATGAGTGAGCCTAACAACCACGTCCGTTCGCTGCAGCTACATCCTGTTATCACTCGACACACACACAGGAAATCCGAACTTTCCCGTCACGGGGGAGGAGACGGAGGGACTTTGCCCCGAGGAAAGCTCCCTTCCACGCGGATACACGACGAGAAAGCCACCCTTACCTTGGCCGCTCCAGAGGAGAATGGACTCCAATTCTTTGTGCTTTTGCACCCTTAAATTGGGGCAACATTTGTTCTTTCCGATGCAGAGCTTTCGAGCTTTGAAAACACACACAAATTTGACGCGCCACTGAAATGCGGTATAATTCTGTTGTTGTTCGACGGTCACATCGCCCATATTTCGGAAGTTATGGCACCGCAAAGATGGCGGACAACCAAATTGTACTGATTTTCGCGTACATTCGCGGCCAAATATCTCAGAAGTGTATTCTCCGATTTTGTCAATTGTATTTTTCAAAAAAGTGAAATTCGCTTAATTGGGACAAAAAGCCTCTGTCCCGATGTGTCCCAATTAACCCGAATCTACTGTATAATAATATTTTATAAAAATACTTTGCCGCCACTCAAATGAGTTCGAATGTTTTTATCGGTCTTTCATTTGATTCGAATGAACTGTTTATCAAAATCATGGAAAATTTTTATAAATTTTTCAATAGAAAAAGATTATATATACTATTTATTCTCATATTTTTCATAATTTTGATTTTTATTCCATTTTTTCTAATACATATCAGTATCGGTAGCGCAAAGGACTTTTTTTTTGGTAATTTTAGCACAGAATATTTGACGGGAAATGAATTGGAAGAGTAAGTGTTTTTTTTATACACCTAATTTAGTCAAATTACACATTCAACGCTACATAAACTCTTGTTCGGAGTATAATTATAATATAAATGTTCCCCAATATTCCTCTCCCTTAAGTCTGCAACCCCCTGGCAGTCCTTCTTCCACTGCAGGAAGCCGCGCTACGCTTTACCTACTTTTATAATTATACTCAAATTTCAAAGATTATTCAACTAATTTGAGTGGACTATTTTTCATTGATTCGAGAGGAGAAAGTGTAAATGTATTAAAAGTAAAAACTTATTTCAGACTTTTTCGAAATCCACAGAAGCTTCCAACCCCGAAACCAAGTTCTCATTTGTGGTGCAGCGAATTCTTTCGAACTGCCCGACATCCCTACGTAGTGCTAATGCTGTACAAAAAGCCAGGTCAATTCCTCGGCATGGGATCCATTATCGACAGGAAAACAGTTCTCACCGCGAAAAGGGTCGTCCAGAAGCCCCTCAGTGACCCCCCCGCACTGGTCGTCCTCCCCGGCCACATCAGCCCCTTCTGGAGCAGAAAATCGCAGACGAGGAACGCCCGAGAGATCCACCTCGGCGATGGCGGCCTGGCCCTCGTCCTGCTCAACTACCAACTCAACTACTACGTCGGCATCAGAGCCATCCCCCTGGGCGTGTGCTCGGGGGCCGACTCCTCGAAGGCCTTCAGGGAGTGCTGGGGCACCAGGTGGGCAGTGTTCGGGGTGCCCCTGCGGGCGGGCCAGAGGGCGGGGGAGGAGGTGGAGAGGGCGAGCGAGTACGTGATGCGGGTGGAGGACGGGGTGAGGGAGGAGGACGCGGGGCTGTGCGAGGGGGCGTACCCCGGGGTGGGGGTGCAGGGCGGTGGGGCGTTGTGCAGTTATGCGAACGCGAGCTTCGGTTGGGGGTGCGTGGGTTCCCCCGTGATCAGCTCCCGGAATGGGAGGATTGTGCAGGTGGGGGTGGTGGTGGCGAGCGGTGGTGAGCAGGCGGAAGCGGAGGAGTACCATCTTCTTGAGAGAGTTGGTCCGCATGTGGAATGGATACAATCCCACATTTCCTCCAGTTAATGCAGTGGTTTGCAGCCTGTGGGGCGCGAGACTGTTGCAGGAGGAGGGGGGGGGGGGGGCGGTCGCTGTTTCCAAAATATCATTTTCGAATACAAACCAAAAAAGTGGAATAGGTGTCAGAAAAATGAATCAGCAGTATACGTAATCAACAAACCTCGCCGCGAATTTTTTGGGTACAAATGATAAAACTTCTCATTGTTATTATATTTTTTATACTAAATATATTATATTTTACATAATATGCAACTCATAGACTCTTCCTTCGTCGGAGTAAAACTGAACTTCAGCATAATCAAACTCATCAGTCGTCATTTCGAACATTTTGCTCTCTGTTGCCCCGAAAACAGAGCCTTAAGTGAGCAATAAACCATTGTTGGGCTTTTGCTGAATCAAAAGTCCGAAAAGGAATCCGGAATTTGTATATTTTTATGTCGGCTGCTCCCCAAATCAGAACCTTTATTTTTTATTTATGAAAGCATTTACTATTTTATTTTATATTTTTTATTTATTTTTTATAGATTTATATATTTATTGTTTATAAAGCATTTATTTGCACATATTTATTTAAATTAACGGGGCGCAACAATTTCTTCTTTTTTTTAAAAGTGGGCGCCGCACAAAAAGGTTGGAAACCACTGAGTTAATGCGAAGTACGAAAATGACTTCGAAATACTTTTGTTGTTTTGTTGTCGACATTTGGCGCAGTTTTTCATTGTAAAAAAATGTTTCTGTTAAATTTTACATAAATAATTCAATTGTTGTTTACAATTACAATAAACGGAATGTTTTAGTTGTGGAATTGTTGGAAGTACACGCGAGCCTCTATTTACACGGTTTCTCCTGGAGCCAATCTACCGTGTAAATCGAGGGATTTATAAAAGAAATTTTGAGGAGAGTAACGTCAAAAAATGAGTATTTCTCCATTTTGAGCAAAACTGTAAACTCTTTCGGACAAAGAATACATTACACAAAATATCTTAAAATAATTGCATATATTATTCCATATTGAGCATTTCTGTGATTTAATGTCGTCGTTCGGTCAGCATCGCTGATTGCCGATCTAAAAATCCAACTCCGCCCCTTCCGCCCCTTCCGCCCCCGAATGCTCGGAATCAATAAATTCCTCAAAGAAGAGAGATCGAGGGGAGGGGAGGAAGGGGTGAAAGGGGCGAGGGGGTGACAGTTAATTTAAAAAAAACTAAAAAGTAATAAAACTTTGCCGCCGAATTTCTTTTTTAATTTTAATCAACGACCCCGGAGCGCCGTGAAAGCAACATTTTTCCCTTTTGGCGGTGATCGACGGGGAGGGAAGCCAGAAATAAGCAATTTTTTCCTCCCCTCCTTCTTCAGCCCCACCGATCAAACATTATAAAAGAAGATTGTCAGCTGAAATCCCCGGGAAATGTGACAGGAGAAAGAAAAAGTAAAAAAATGTAATTCCTCTCAACTGAATCGGAAAATTTCAAAATGAGTTGTTACCAACCTTTTCCTTTTCTTTCCGCCCCCGCCCCGCCCCCAACCCCTACACCTCCCCTACCAACGACAGCCCCCTCCTTCCCCTCTCCATCTCACTTCTCTCGGATTTCCCGACAGATCGGGGCGCAACAGCTCGGCCGGACGACAGCGAAGGCGGTGCTGCTGTGGGGCGCGAACCCCCCACAGAGGAGGGCTTTTGCCGAATGGCTAATCTCCATGCAGGTGAAAATCGTGGCTGGGACAGCACATGAAAGGGTTGGAGGGCGTCAATGAAGCGAGACCGTTTTGAAATCATCTGCGGATGTCCTCCGCTTCTGGCAGAGTTTTTCATTAACCTCCGGTGACCTGGCATTCATCAAAGAGAGAGAGAGAGAGAGAGAGAGAGAGAGAGAGAGGTATTCGTGGTTTTGGCGCCTTCCCCCTTCATGTCCGCTGATTAAGCTGCTGCCACTCTCGTCGGCCGTTTTCTGCTGACCAATTCTGAAAAAGTGTAAAAGTTTTCCTTTCAAAATGGATTATTTGAAATATTTATTATTATTGTAAGTTAAATTTAACTTTTTAAAGCGAAGGGATTGTTACAATTAGATTTTCAAAAATACAAAAATTTCAAAGCTTATCTGTGTTATGAATTAACGAATGGTAATAAATACAACAAGAAAGAAAAGAATAAAAAGAGAAAAAGAGAAAGAGAGAAAAGGTAAAAGGGAAAAGGAAAAAGAAAAAGAAAGAAATGATGGATTCATTCTGATGAGTGAAATTTAATAATAACTCAAAGTTAACACCGGTCAATTTGACCGATGGCTTTTTCACTCCCAAATAAATAAAAAAGCTTTAAATACAAAAATAAATACGGGAAAACATACAAAATTAATAATATTGTAAAGGCTTTAAGTTTTAATTATTAAATAGAACATTACGAGTTAATCTTTTCTCGTTTGGTGGCGTAGAAAAGTGATAAGACTTATCTTAATATTGTAATAAACACCCAATAGTTGTTCTTCTGTCTCCTCATAAATATACACTCGTCCCTCGATTTACACGGTAGATTGCTTTTAAAACGAGGGACAAGCTTTGGCTTTTCATCCTCCCTTTCACCCCCGGGGGATTCCCTCGAACCTCCCCCAACTCATTCACCCTCGCTCCTCTCCACCACCCCTCCCTCCCCCCCCTCCCCATTCCTTTTACACTTTCCCAAGTCGACATGGAAAACACAGAAAAAATGTCCCCCTCTCACGGGCCAATGCTCGTGCACTCTCCCCCACATGCGAGCTCCCCGTGTGCCACCCCCGTGTGCCACCCCCGCCCCCACCCCCGAAAGGAAACAAAACCGAATTAAAATAATAATCCCATTGAAATCTGCGAAATAAAAAAGTAGGAAAACGGGGAAATACTGAAGGCAACATTTAGAGCCGTTCTACTGGAAAATAAAAACGCTTTTTTTCTCCCGTTGCGCTTTTCTTCTTCGGAAAATCGATGGAATCTGCACATTCATTCCCGGCGAACAATGACGACATTAAAATTCAAAAAACTCGAGAGACCCGCCCCTCCCCGCATCCGCCCCCGCATCCGCCCCCCAATCCACCCCTCACATGGGAACCAACCTTTTAATGCAGCTTTTCGCCCTCATTTCGCTTTCCATCAATCAACCCCCGCGACGAGGGCTGCCCCCTGGCTGCACCCCATCCAGGCGGAAGGGGGGGCAGTCCAAGGGGCAGTGGGGGACCGAGGGGCGCAGCCGAGTACGAATGCGGAGCGCGTCTTTGGTGGTCCCGGGAGCGGCGTGAGCCCCGCGAGGGGCGCCGGGCGGGGAGGCCCCACGGAGCTATCGCCCTGGCGGATACCTGTGACACCGGAATCCTGATCCTTTTCATGTAAATAATCTCTTTACATCATTTCTGCGTGTTTAAGCAATGACGGACTAATCCGTTTAAGTTTGCTTCTTTAAACGCGTCTGGCATTTGTCGATTCTCCTGTTGTTGTCACGGGGGAGAGAGGCGGAGGGGTTGTGAGTGAGAGAGAGAGAGAGAGAGAGAGAGAGAATCACGGTTAACACATCAACCGAACTGAAGTGGACAATTACGCTGTCAGGAAAGTCATGTCAGTTTATTTAGTCGTCATTATCGTGACGGAAGTGTGACACTGAAAGGAAATCCAGGGAATCGTTTAGTTGGATTTGGGGGCCAGGGGTGCGCACAGGTCCCCGTTTGTACCTCCCCAAGGGGAAGGGAAACTTCCTCCCCCACTCCCCCGGTCACCCCTATAAGAACAACAGCACCCCCACTGCACCCCCGAAGAATGAACCCCTCCGTGAGAATCTTCAGCGAACGCCGACACTCGCTCGCCCTGGGCTCACCCCCGAGCCTCCCCTCCCCCAAATATTCAAACGGGATTCCCTAATCCCTCGACATGTTAAACGATAACAAAACCATTTGGAAAGTGTTAAACACTGGCAGCGTGACACAAAGCCGTCGAAGCCGTCGAGGGGAGGGTAATCCCTGGGGAGGGAGGGAGGGGCGAGTGGAGCCCCGAAAACGAAAGAGTTTTCCCACCCCTGGGCGAAATTCGCTCGGGGGACCCAAAGGTCGAGCGACGGTTAATTTATTTGTTTTGATGATTGTCACAGTTAACGTCGTTTGACGGAATGACAGCTAAATTAAATTAACTATTTCGATACAGACGAGAAGTCACAAATTGCTAATAAATAGGTCTTTCCGAAAAAACCTGTACGGAGGGACGGGTTTCACGTCGCGGGGGTGGGGCGGGGGAGACACGTTACAATATGGCGGCCGATTGCGCAACCCGGGAAAATTTAATTTGATCATCCGCTAATTAGTCTTCAATTAGCTTAAGATCCTTTATCGAAAAGTTATGTAAACAATTACGAAATAAATAAGTTACGCAATTATGTTGTTGTCGGTTCGCGTGGCCGCCCTGGGGGCGGGGGAGAGGGCGGGGGCGACCGCTCAATTTTCTTATCGTTTTTCTCGGGCAATTTTTTGACGATCCTTCAATTAAACGTTGATTGTGAAGAGAGAGAGAGAGAGAGAGAGGGAATTAAGTTAAGGTCTATTAAAAAAGAAGCTCTTTGATTAACTCGGCTATTAACTAACAAGTGAAAGAGCGGCGCTAGTAAACAAAAGCTTCAAACAAAAGAGCAGCGACTTACCTTTCACCCCACCGCCATCTATCAAACAAACAAAACAAAACACCAAACTCTTTTGCAGGTTCGTTTCAATCCAGTCATTTTTGACAGTCGAGCCTTAATGAATGAGAAACTATTCTTTTACCGTTTCGACTTTCGATTAATGTTTCGGGATTGCGCCCCCCGCCCCCCGCCCTCCGCCCACCCCGACCGCCGAAGGCCTTCCCTCGGCAATTACCCCAAAGGGTGCGAAGCGATTGGTGTGACCACTCGGGGAGGGGAGGGGAGGGAGGGAGGGATGATCCGCCATTGTTCTTCTCTCCTTTGTGAAGCCAAATTAACGGCTCAATCGGGAGTTTTGTTGTCTGTCTGTGGCCGAGTTTGTCTTCGCAGGACAAAAGGAGTCTCAGTTCATTTACAGATTTACAGTCTCGAATAAATTACAGTTGTAGTGGAGGTTACTCACCATTTTATATTTTCTGTTCCGCTCACTGATGCTTTTCTGTATTTCGGATGTTTTCCCTTCGCTATGCATTCTATTATTTCCACTGTTTCTCTTACTTTTTTCCTGTAATTCATTAATTTTTAAGTTTGTTCCCCATTTTGTATTATCTGTTTCTGTATCTGTTTTCCTTCTCACACTTTTTGTTTTCTTTTGTGACAATTGCATTCAGAAATTCTATTTCTCTCCGTTTTATTTTCCCCATCGCTACTTCACATTTAAAACTTTCTCATAGTCTTAGAATGAAGTTGGGCTCCACCGGAGGGTCATCCTCCCTCCGCCCCCGCCCTCACGTCCCAAAGACACCCCATCACAACGGGGCTCGGCTGTTCTTTTGGGCGGACTTTTGGGCGGACTTTTGGGCGGACTTTTGGGCGGACCCCTGATAACTCTCATTGTATTTGCCATTGAAAATCCGAGAGGTGAACGGTGAAGCCGCGGTAATTAAAGGCTATTAAAGTGATTACACTCATTGGCCGACTCTCCTCCGGACAATGGCGGAGCGAAGCCGGGCGGCATCGCCCTCCAGCGCCGCCACCACCGCCCCCGCCGCCCCCGACGCCCCTGCGCCCTCTTGATTAATGCTCAGCTGCGACTGGAAGTGACTCGTTCTTTCCCATTGTCCTCATTGTCTGTCACTCATGGCTCCTCGCGGGGGAGTGTTTGAGGAGAGTGATTTGGGAGACGGAGAGGGAAATCTGAAAGGGAAGAGTCAATTATTGAAGGAGTATAAGAGGGGAAAGAGGGAAATGGGGAGTGCAAACAGCAGCGATGTTCTCCGGGTTCGGCATAAATTAGTTAATTAGGAAAAGGGTTCCCGGGCGATGTTAAACCCTTTCTTTTCCGGGGGTGATTACCCGAGATTAAAATCATTATGAAAAATAAAACACTTGTGACTGAATATAAATGAGAAAAGAAAACCACAGTATAAGTAAAAGTATAAAAATTGGATGGAAACATTAATAGTAAAGGCGAGACGAAAGACAGTACAGTATAGAATAAAGGAAGACTCCATTGAGCGATGACCACCTCTGCCCTCCCTGTGTCCCCATCCATCCTCTCTGCATCCATTAGGCAAATCTCGTGCCCCCAGGCCTCCCCAAACGACTTCCGCCCGCGCAAATTAGACGAAACCCCCCCACGAGAACAGCTAATTAACAACTGGGTTAACGCATTTATCTGAGGGTGACCCGAGGGTGCGGAGGGCAGGTGCCCCGACGAAACTCGTAAAAGAGGGCCTCTCGGGCCCGGAGGCCCGTCGCCCCCAGGCCCCCGTTATACGATCGCATTCATTAGGATTTGTTGGTTTTAATCTGTTTCTGCCCCCGCGCCCCGCCCCTCCCCTTAAGATATGACTTATGCATTATAATAAATCATCATTTACCAACGCCAGGACTCTCGGGAGTAATTAACAATCTTTTTGTCTCATTGTATTATAATTAAGGTTAGACAGGTTTAGGAGTCTGCGGTGAATCGAAATTCTTGTTTGTTAAAACGTCGGTTTAATTAGGCTGAGAGTGACATTGTTCCTCTTCCTTCCATTACGGTGTTCTTTAGAGGCTGCCCTCGGGGGAGGGAGGGGTGGGGGTGGGGATGGGGGGTCAGTCCCGGCCTGGACCCCCTCGGCCTTCCATTATGTTAACTAACATTGTGAGTTTTCCTCCGGAAATGGCGGCTCAATTTCAGTTACGAATCCCTTTTAAAGTGTAAACGCGGTTTAATGTTTGAGACCACTGACAGAATATTAAGGCTTCGTAATGATAATTATTATTTTTTGTGGCGTCTGTGGTAACGACAATGCGTGTGGATGTCGAGTAAAAGCCGTCGGCTTTCACGAATTCTTTTGAAATTAGCCAAACGAAGTCGCCATCTTAAAATGGCCACCAAATACATAATCAAATCTCAGAAATTATCGCTTTTACGAAAATAGTATTGATACATTTTTTTTAGATAATTTTATGCTCTACAATTTTTGTCTGATAGAATTCACCGTTTTGCTAAAAATTGTGAAAAACTAATTCTTTCCCCAAAACCTGAAGTTATACTTTTATATAATATTATACTATATATTTATATAAAACCAACAAAAGTTATTCTTTTATAATACTCTGAACAATGTCACAAAGTTTCAGATTTTTAGTAACTTATTTAAGTTAACCTCTGATTTTTGAACTAATTTTTGACTGTCCTGAAAATTTAATTAGAAAACGGGAGTGGGGGAACCACTGTCCACCGTCGAACCACCTCCATTCCGTATGATAACGTATGATAACGTATGATAACATTAGAGGACTCGAATTGGAGTCCTCAAGTCAAGTGTGGAAGCAATGCTCCCTCATAACAACCGTGAACGTGGAGGATGTGATGAAGCGTTTGGCAAAGTATTCCCAAAGAGCCGAAGCCTTTTGTCGGCGAAGGAAATGAATGAGAATTGGCAACAGCAGTGATGAGTGTGTCAGGAAGTGACAGCATCTCGTTATCCGAGCAAACGGTTCCGAGAAATGCCCCGACTGTCAGATCCAATCCGCACTTCGTAATGGATAATGAGACGCAGAGAATTGAATTATTATTGCTAAGGTTACTGTTGGAGCCCCGACGCCCCGCCCCACGGGGCTTTGCCCCCCAAAAGACTCCCGTCAGAACAAACAAACAGTTCCACTTTCTGTCGCTCCCACTGTTGTTTTTTTAAGTGTTTCTTTCAGAAACTTTTGTGGTGTTCACATATTTCGGATGGAAGTCGGCGATGTTCCGCAGGAAACAAAAGCGGAACAAAAGCTTGACAAAGGAAAAGGGAAAGAATGGAATTGAAAAAGTAATCTCTGTCCCCGTCCCCGTCATCGCTCAAGGCAAACAAAACCCCAAAGACAAAAAGAAAAAAAGGCAAAAAACATTATTTTGTAAACAGACGTATGTAAATCGGTTTTCCAGGAAAATCGTTATGGGTTTTTTCGCTGCTGTCGGAAAAGCCGAAGGAAGGAAAGCGATATCTTTTGTTCCAGCTTTTGTGCTAACTTAGAAAAGACTCCTCATTACGGGGTTTGCACTCGGGGGTTGAAAGGGGAGTGACACTCATACGCGGTAATCCAAAACAGCCACACAAAACAGCCCCCCCCCCCTTACTTCTCTGAAAAAAGGCGAGGCTTCCTCTCGAGAGAGTGCACATCCTGTCTTTTATTGTTTTTCCGCGAAAGGCAAAGAAAAGAAGAGGAGAAGAAGAAGAAGAAGAAGAAAAATGGCAGTAAAATTGCAAATGAGTGTTAAGTGCGGTCGGTTTGTCGGGGCGTTTTGCCGGGGGCGAAACATCCGCGGCAATTAAAGTTCTTAACTTTCGTCCAATCCGAAACATCCCCCGGGGTCGTTTCCCCGCCCTCCTCCCCCGGAACGATGGAATTCCATAAGCACAAGTTTCTGGTTTGATTTTATAATGAAGTTGCCTCGTTTTACGGCCATTTTCGAGCACAAAATGGCCGCCAAAAATGAATGAGAAAATTTTGGTTTGATTGGATTAGTAAATTAAAAATCAACTTTCCATTTATTTATTTAATTCCTTTTCTTTCTTTTTTATACAAAATATACGAATGAATATATTTT
Organism: Brueelia nebulosa; assembly: GCA_028293925.1. Lineage (NCBI taxonomy): Eukaryota > Metazoa > Arthropoda > Insecta > Psocodea > Philopteridae > Brueelia > Brueelia nebulosa. The sequence goes on from JAQIBA010000053.1 coordinate 229,420, forward strand.
TGAAGTGATTAATTATTAATTAACATAAAAGAATTAAAGATTAGTGATAAATTTAAGACAAAAAACTTATGCAGTAAATGCAAATGAAAAGGAAAACATATTAGGGGTTGAAAACAAGTTGGGGGATGAAAATATATATTAGGCCCTAATAATTAGGGGTTAAATAAGGGTTGGAGTTACACATTAAAAACAAACCTGAAGAACAGCGTAGTTTTACTACCAAACTCTCATTGCAACAAAACAATTCATATTTATATTATATTTTTTATTTATAAATATATTTGTTTATATATATCTTCGTTTATAATTTGTTTGCTTTCTTTTTTGAATTTCTTCTTAAAATACAATTAAGTTGGAATTTTTTAAATCTGATTTTTTCAGCTTGAGACGATGAGACGATAACAGAACCACCAAATATTGCACCGCCATTGTAGAGCTCGAGACAGAAACCCTCACGGACAGACAACACTCAGAGAACACAAATGGAGGCGACGGCCAATGAGTAAAGGGCCAGAGTTCCTTTAATTGCCGGCCTTGGCCGATCGAAGCGGTCGCTCCGCTGCGAGTCGACGGCAGCGCCCAAGAACAGCAACCCCCTTCATCCCCCTCCCCCACCCCCACGAACGAAGGCCGGAGGAATCCTCCACATCGGCAAAAAAATTTATGATTTAATAATCAAAGAAATCACGTAAAGTTCACCGGGGGGAAGACAAAATTCAGTTTCAGAATTCAAAATTTTTTTCCGACCCGGGAAATCTTAATTACCAACCCCCACCCTCTTTCATTCCTTTTTTTGTAAATCTTGCATGCAAACAAACAAACAAGCCAACTCCCGCTCACTTCTGCTGTGCTAATTTCGTAATTCTGTCTGTGGTCTTTTCACGTATTGGGGGCGAGTGTCCCTCGGGGGTGAGGGGGGGTGAGGGGGGGAAGACGAGGGGGCGGCCCTTCCGCTCCCGGCGAAACAAAAATTAAGTTAATTAAAAAAAGTAGATAATGAGGTGACTCTTTGTGTATCTCAAGATTAATTACAAAGTTTCACGGTAGCAATAGTTCGGCATTGTTTTTAATTTGTTTTTGTTCCTTCTCCGCCGCGGTCATGGTCTTTTATGTACCGAAATTTTAATCGACCTTCACATCCACACACACTCTCACAAACACACACTCCACACGTCGCGCACACCCGAACAACTCTTTGAACTCCCTCCGCCCGCTATGATTTGGCAAAAATAACGAAAACAAATCCAATTCGGGATAATTAAAAAAGGGCCGAAAACGGCTGCGGAGGGATCGGGTGGGCGTGGACGGGGAAGATTAAAGAAGGGGGATGAAGGGGGGGGGGAGAGGGCTATGGGGTGACAGTGAGGAGTTTGGGCAAGTGAAGAGCGCCCACTAATCCCAGACACCCCAACTTCCAGTTTGAATAAAAGATAAATAAAGCAACAGGGGGTGACTTTCCTTCTCGTTTCCCTTTCTTCTGCCACGTCTGAAGAAAAGTCTGCACCCCCACCTTTTGAAAAAGGCGCAACTCACCCTATTTCTTCTTCTTCCGCAGGGGCTCCAATCCGCTGTCGAACTCGGAAATGGCGGAGAGTCGGGATTTGGGGGGGACTTTGGGGTGTTCCCTGGTCTCCCTGAGCCGCTTCCTGGGGAACCTGTAAAGGGAAGAAATGAGAATCCAGAGTCCGAGCCGAAGAATAATTGGACCACCCAATGCGTGTTTTTTGTAACACCATGAAGTCACAAATTTGCCACTTGATTAATTCACTTCAAACTGCCTTCAAGTTTAATCATTTTTTTAAACGTGCCTTTAAGATTTCTCCACATCCGTTTTCCATTTCAGAAGAGCAAAACGACTTTGTACAGAACATTTTTCTCTTTTGTCTCTGTGACTTACCCCTTAAGCGGATCGGCGCTTAACGTTGCGAGTGGTGACTCCCGTAGTGACTCCCGTAGTGGCCACCTATTTTTTATATATATTCCTCATATCCATGTTATTTTATATTATTTTAGGTTATTTTAGGTTATGTCTATTACAGCTTATAAAAGAAAAAAGGTAATGTATACACATTGAAGCGCAGAGAAAAAATGAAAGACACTTTATGTATCTTTATGTATCTTATTATGAATGTTGCAATGCTCCCACCCCCCCTCTATCACCAGAAACATCGCCGTCATGGCCGCTACAATGTATAAGAGATCAACCGTATATATACGGTATATCCGCTTAATGGGTGAATAAATTGTCATTTCGTTTTCAAATATCATTGGGGGAAGGGGAGGAACACAAAGTCGATGACGTTTTTGAGACGAGAATTTTGGCGAAGGAGAACCGAATCAAAGTGTAGCAGTGCAGAAACGTCTGCACTGCTAAACTCTAAAAATTGGTTAAAGAGGAGTTGGAGTGTTATTATAACAAACAAAAACAACGTGTGTCCATCCCTCGAGAAGGAAGGAAGAAAAAAACCGGGGCTAATTTAGTTCAAACAAAGGCAACCCCGAAAGGGAAAATGAAAAGCGGGCGACCGCAGGCGTTTCGGCCCGAGAAAAGACTTATTCAAATGGTCGAAAGGCAAAGCCCATCTAATCGATAATATCACACTTGGACAGATTAAACAAACAAAAACACCGTGAAAAACAAAAACTCCTTTTAAAACAAATAATTGGGAGCCAGTGAGCCATGAAATGGTTTCCGAGGCGGCCGCACTTCATCTTCACGCCGCGTTTGGCTCCCATTGGCTCCCCATTACGAAATCCGCTCATTCGGATTTCCCGGCCGCCCCTGGGGCCCCCTCGGCTTTTCTCAAATTTATTAATACCATTTTTTCCTTCCGCCGGAGATAAAAAATCAATTTTCATAGGAGAGACTCTAAATTGGATTTTTTTATGAGGCGAAGTCTCCTCTGTCTGTCTGTGAGCGCATCTGTCCCAATCGAACCTTTGGCCGTTTCTCCTTTGAGACTTTCGCCCCCCACATAAGCACCATTTTCATTTGAAACCATCAATCAATTTGAATCAGTTAAACTAAATCGAAAAGTGATTTATACTCTCATCTGCGGAACAAAAAGGAAATACAATGTTACTCTGCACTTAAAACTCTTCCTGGAAAGAGTATATACTCGTATAAAAAGAATTATACCTAATTTCTTCCGCCATTTTGCGATTACTTCAACAATCACCTCTTTTTGTTGTTTTCTTTTGTTATTTATTTATTTAATCTTTATTTATAATATTCTCTCCGTTTTAGTATTTTAAATTCAATTGTTTCCACTCAATTTCTAAACATTTTTCAATAATTCCATAAAATCGTTTTAAACTTTTTCAGCTCATTTTCCTCCCCAAAACCCACCCCCCCCCCCTTGTTGACCTAAAACAAACCCACGTGTTCACACATAAAAACCGCTTGATGAAGTCAGTACGTTTCCCGAATGGGACCGCGCCCATGCGAAAGATGATCCCCACAACCGCATTCGCCCCCAAACCCCCACTAAATTCATTACCCCGAGGCTCATTACCCCTCATTCCCATTCGAGAAGCGCCGCCATCCCCTAATTTCCTCCTCTCCCCCCCCCCGGAAAAGACCAACAACCCTTTTGTGGGGGCCGGGGGGCGCTCCCCAACGAGCTTCGGAAACGGCTAAGCGAAGAGAAGAGAGAGGAGCGACGGTAATTTATCTGCACTCTCATTCGCCAAGGTGAGGGGCTCCGGGCAGGAGAACACGTTCCGGGGGCAGGGGGGCAGGGGGCACGGGGGGCACGAGGGGGCAAGGGGGGATTGTGATTATGGCGTTAAACCGTGAACGAGTCTATTCTTGCTAATTTTTCAAGTTTTGTTTTAATGTTCGGCACGATTTAATGGGGGTTTGGGTGCAGGGGGGCCGCCATTGGCCGGGGACGGACCAATGGGGCTCTGCCCTCGGCCGAAAGGCAGGCCTTTCTGGGGCCGGCCGATTTGGGCCGCTCATTTCCGATAATTGCTATGACGAAGTGAAAGACGGACGGGGATTCGATAAAGGATAAATCGTTTAATTTCATTTGGAATTGTCTTCCTGGTATTGATTCCAACTCCCCTTCGCCTTCACCGGTAACTTTTCGTTAGAAGTGTCGTATTTCTCACCGCTGATGGCGCCCCCAGAAAAAGCCAAAATGATAATCTCTTTCCCTATTTTCACTTATATATTTTGTGGATGAGAAATAATATTATTTCAAATATTAGGTTAATGAAATGTAAAATGTAAATGACATTATAATGTAATAACTTTCCGTGAAATTGTTCAATTTTTCCTATTTTCTGTATCGCCTTTAATTCCCCTATTTTCCATATTGTCTTTCTGCTCTACTGTTCCTCTTCTCCCTCTCCTTATCTTTTTCCTTTTTCCTTTCTCTGCTTTTCACACTTTTCTCCTGGTGAAAATGACTGACGTGCACTCACCTTTCATCGTTGAAATTCCTCTTCCTGGCGTAACTCAAGATGGCCGAGGGCGTGTCCCTGAGGGCGAAGCTCTTGGCGTGGTGGCCCATGTGGATCGCCTTCACGCTGAAGGAGTCCTTCAGGGAGCGGGGATAGCTGGCGTAGAACCGGGACCAGGAGGCGAAGGCTGAGGAGAGAAGTGACCAACCATTTCGGTGTTGGTTTTGGTTTCGGTGTTGGCGGGGAGTCGTCGACATTCCGCGGGGGGCCGATGCGTTTGTAACTCAAATGTTAATAACGTTATGCGTAATCAATAGGCCCGCGTTTAGGGAACTTTTAATTCATTTTTAATTAAAATGAGGTTTTTATTTAACGTCCCGGGGGAGACTACCCGCGACGAGTACACGCTTCAGAGGGACGTGGGCTGTGAGTTCTTCATCAGAAGCGGCCGTAATATTTTTTTATGGTTTCAGGCATTCATTAAAGCTTACTATCAGTCAGATTAAACCTTTGGGAATCGCAGAGAATCTCAGAATCTGATTGGGCAATCTCACTCTCAGAGAAACAGATTGTGGACTTCTCATTGTGTGCTTAAGCACTTTACTTAATTAAACCCGGTCAAATCACGTTATTTGAGAAGAAGTCGGATTATGTTCGCCCGTACAATTTTATCGGAATTTTTAATAAAACCGGTCTTGCAACAAATAACGTGTATCAATTCGTATAGCAGCCATCTTTGGGATTGCGTCCGAGTCCAAAGCTCACCTTTGCACGCGGAATCGTAGAGGTCCTTCTTCTCGGCCACCATGTCCTCGAAGGAGGCCTGCAGCTTGGCCGCCTCCTCCTCCACGTTCCTCCCCCGGGGGTTGACCGCGAGCAGGTGCCTCAGGCACGCCTCCATCCTCTCCTCGCCCAGGCGGACCTGACAGTCCTCCAGCTTCCCGATGAAACTCACTTCGTTCGGTGTCAAGAACATGATGGAAGAGCCGGACTGTCCGCCGCGGGCTGTCCTCCCGACCCGGTGGACGTAGTCGGACACCGAAGTGGGCCCGGTGTACTGTATCACCCAGTCCACCTCAGGTAAGTCAAGACCTCTCGACGCGACGTCCTCCAAAGAGAGAAACCACCGCAAATAAATAAAGGTTTTGTAATCGACAACAACAACAACAACAACCGCGAATGCGAAATGGATATCCGCGGAGCCGGTTGTTGGGGTTTCGATTTACGTCTGGCTTCGAGGAAATAATTCACGTTGAAATTTATTAATTCGGAGCGGTGGGTTCTTCCTCCTCAGAGAAGACTTGGCTTCACGGGGGCGAAGAAATTCCACAGAGGAAGAGATAATAATTTGGTTCGCATGAGACGTTCTGTCAGTTGTGAAATGATAAGCAAATAAATAAAGTCGAAATACCGAAGAGCGCGGCGGGGTGCTAAACGTGAACTCGTTCCCGAATCAACATATAACCTCCTGGGTACCGTAAATATTAGCCCGGTGACTACCCCTCGGGGTGCTCTAATCCCTCCTCTCATTGTCGGCTTTCCACGGGGCCGTTCCTCAGTGTTCACTGCCAAACTCGACACGTTCATTTCATTCATTCTTATAATAATCCACTCCCTTTATTCTTTCTCGGTTTTCTTCTTTAATCACGCGAGATTATCATCTCCTCGTTCTGTCTCGACAACCGTCAGGAATGAAGGGACAGAGAGTACATTTCAAAGAAAAACGAAAATGTCCAAAGGGGTTAAATGAAAACAACCGCGGTCTGAAAGGCTCTTCACCGGCTAATAGTTCAACCCCCGGGAGGTCGACCGAACCAAAACTACCCCTAACCATCTAAGTGGCCCATCAATTTGCGACTGCCGATTGAAAATTGATGTTGAACAGCTTCTGAGGGCGGCTGCCGAGCTAAACTCACAAAGAGGGGATGATGACTTTCCTTCGCTCTCCTCTGCTGCGAGGGTTGCCCTCATATACATGGAAACAATTGTTCGAGCTGAATTACACTCAAACATTTATTTCTTCTCCCCCCTCTTCACCCCTCGGGGTGGGCGGGCCGGATATTATCCGTTTGACTTCACCATTTCGACGTTACATTTCCGCCCATCTTAAATTATTGACTTTGGCCGAGAGAAGGACTTAGGGGTGGACTGACCCCTTCGGGGAGAAACGGCCACTCGCGGGTCAACAAACCCGTTCTGTCCTATCTTTCATTATCAGAGGGTTATACACCCTTAATAGTTTAAGCAACGTTTCGTTACAGAATATCAGAACGCGCTCCCCCGTTTAAGTCGAATCAAGAAACTCATAAAAAGGGCGATTAGTAGCATTTAAATGGGTCCTCCTCCCATTCTCGCCCCTCCCGACCCGCCCACATGTTAAAAAAAGACAATTTATTACAAAGCTAATAACAACACTAACGCAATTGTTTAAAAATTAAGGGAATTCCCCCTGTTTAGTGCAAAGGCAATGCGATTATCAGCTTTCACTCCCGCGGCCGTAACGCAATTACGCAGCAACCCCGTACGCGTGTACGCACTTCTCTTCTTGTTTCCTCCCTCCCTCCCTCCCTCCCCCCTCCAGAGTCGAATCCGCACTTTTTAACGAACTTAGCAGTGTCACGTAGCTCGGATCAGCTAATAAGACCTGGCCGGCCATCGCGTCACGTCGGAAACTTCTGACGCCTTCGAACACATCCACTTTGATACGTCACGTCTAACCCTCTTCCCTTGACGCGGGGGTGGAAGGAAACCGAGTGACACTCACTGTGCACAGAAGAACCCCGAAGTGGGACTTCCGGAAGGTTTTGAAAACTTCCGTCCTTTCGCTCTGCTTCATGTTCCCGTGCAGTTTGAACAATTCCATCCCGGAATTGGAAAAGGGGGAGGAGTCCTCCCCGTCCGAGTCCTCCTCGCTCGAAGGGGTTGAGAAGATGGAGGAGAGGAGTTCTGCGTAGTAGTCGACCATGTCCTGCGTGGCTATGAATATGAGCATTTTCTTTTGTTTGGTCAGCTGAAATCGGATAAAGCGTTCACGTGTAGATGAAGGGTGCAAAGCCACAAAGAAAAAGAACATGGATAATTATTGTTTTCAAAAGAAAAACCACAAGTGAAGAAATTGCTTACCTTACTCTTCCACAAAATAAATGCAGCCAAAGTGACCAACTTCAACTTTGGTGGTGTGACCACATATTTCTGCGACAGACTCTCCGGCAGAACCATTGTGTCTATTTGACTGTCCATATCACTGCTGAACACAGGTACGCGACCACTGCTGCTCAGACTCTCATCACAGGCATCAACAAAGACTGGATTCCTCAGACTGAGGCCTGCCAGTTTTTCCACTTTCTGGGTGAGGGTTGCAGAGAGCAGCACAGTCTGCCTGCTGATGGGTTTCTTGACCTCCTTGGGCTCCTCCTGCGGGACGAGGTAGCTGGGCTTCAGCAGCTTCGAGTCGTCCTGGTTGAGGGCGTCCAGCAGGGTGGAAACGTCCCTCTCGTAGCCCATGTCCAGCAGCCTGTCTGCCTCGTCTATCACCAGCCAGGACACCTTCTCCAGGCTGAGGGCTTTGGTGTGCTGGACATGGTCTATCAGGCGCCCTGGAGTCCCAATCAGGATGGAGATCCCCTTCCTCAGCCTGGCCTTCTCAGACTTCCTCTTTTCTCCTCCAACCAGGTATCCAGCCACAATCCATGTGTATGACTGCAACAAACTCTCCCTCATGACATGCACAAGAGCACTTCTCCCAGTGGCACACCCACCTTGACTAATTTGAGGAAAACTTCATAAACTTGGAGGGCCAACTCCCTGGTGGGGACAACCACCAGAACCTGGACTCCTTCCGCCCTGTTGATCTTTGGCCTGATTTCCTGGAGTCTGTGCACGATTGGGAGGGCAAAGGCCAGAGTTTTCCCACTTCCAGTCTGGGACCTGATGAGGGCATCCTGCTTTGTCAGCAACACTGGAATGGACTTCTCTTGGACTGTTGTCATCTTGGTTAGACCCATCGATTCCTTCAAATACTTCACCTAAGTCCATACAATTCAATTAAAATGTAAAATAATTAACTGTGAATTTATAAATAAAAACTTAGATATTACCAAATATGGGTGAAGTTGAGCATCCTCAAAACTCATATTGGAAAAAACAGGTTCTTTGATTGGTCTGATGGCTTTGTGTGCAATGTCAGGTACTTCAGGATTGTTACCAAACAATGAGTTCACATTTCCCCAATTGGACTCATTTTTCCAATGTTTGGGGCGAAAAGGCTTTGTTTCTGAATCTTCATCAGAAAATCCTATTTCCTCATTTCTACTGCTTAATTCCTTTGAATTTGCCTCATTTGGGCTCTCTGTTTCCCCCTCAGATTGTTTAACATCTGTTTTGTTTGTTTTCTTCCTTCTCAAAGGAACCTCTGCTGGGATTATCACTGGCTCCTCTTTCACTTTCACCTTTTTCTTGACTAAAGTCTGGGGTTTCGTCACGGATTTAACAAAACCTGGTGCCTTATTTTTCTTGTTTGCTTCTTTGAAGCTTTTCCAAGGGGAATTGGAAGAAACCTTTTTCGGTGTTTTCAATATGCCACCGATTTTTCCAGATTTTGAGTTGCCGTCTTTGGATTTACTAACAAAAGCTCCCGTCGAAAAGGAATCCGGTTTTGAACCGACGTTTTCATTGGCCTTACTTTTCTTCTGAAAGACAAAACGAACTGAAATCGTAAAGTGGATGACAGAGAAACGGAATGATTTCTTTCCATGTTGGCCATTTTCTCACCTTTTTTTTGACCGTTGATTGGCCGACGTTTAAAGTGATATTTCCGACGCTTAAGATATTTCCGTTAGATTCGGTTATCATGTTGGCATTAAGAAGAAATCGAATTAAAAGTAGAAGTGCTGAATGCACACGTGCTGGTTGTTTACAAATGACTCTTCTGCCACGTTCAACTCCACTCGTGACACGTTTAACTCCATTACGACTTTGCGACATTTCCTTTAACGCCCAAAAGCAGAAGAAAAATTTAACCGCTCATTCGATGTTTATGTTTGTATGCAAAATATAAATATTATAAACAATACAATAATAAATTCACTTCTTCTTATTCCGAAAACAAAATATACTTAAACACTAACACACAACTATTTTTGTCAAAATAATGATTATTAGATAAAAATATTATATTTGAAACGATTAAATTAACATATTGTAACACTGATCAATAAATGCATAAGTTTATAAAAGATTTAAAGTTTAATTTTAAATATCGAAAGTCTGGCTCATAAAAAATTTATTTATTTTTAATTAAGACCATTCTGTTGAGAGGTACTTTAACTGTGTCCGAATATCTTTAGAAAAAATAATTGAAACGAGATTTTTAAATTTAAAATAAAAAACTGCATTTCATTGTTAGATGAACGATTTAGATTTCTCTAGAGTAAAATATTTTGTAGCATTTTATTCTGAAATTCAATTTTGAAAGGTGAAATATTCCCCTTCGGCCATAATCACGTTATGATGCACGAAGGAACATTTGAACAATTTTTTCTTAACTGGGCAACAACACCCTCCCCCGCAGTGGCCACTGGTCGCCCCTCCCCTGCCGAGCCGAAAGGGGGTGCAGGACCTGTGGAGGGCGGCGTCCCGAGGGAGGCAAGTGCGAACTTATAAAACTTTTACCCCCAATACTCTCGACATTATTTTAAATTTAAAAGTAGAAAAAAAGTTTTAAATAAATTGGAATGATTGAAATCTTTTTATCTGGCGCTCTCCTCTCCCCATCCATTTGGCAAGTTTTCCCTCGCATCCTCCAGGAAAGGGAAAACCTCATTTTCATTCGCTTCTCTTCATTGCTTTTCTTTTATCGAGCCCTGAGTGGAGTCAGGGGGGGTGAAAGCACTTGTTTTCCTCGGCAAATCGAACTGAAAAGAAAGAAAATCGCTAGGAAAATGGCGTCAAAGCGTGAACGATTTTTATTTGGCTGGAAACCGAGGCGAAGGGGAGGAAGAAGAAGGGATTCATCTCGTCACCTCCGAAAGGGAAATGACAGCCATTTCACCCAAAATGGTGCTCAAACTTTAAAGAGAAATAAAGTAGACAAACGGTTGTTTTCTTCTGCTGCAGCTGTTGAAAGTCGTTAACGGTTTTCAATTTCAAATCATTCACTCATTCTGTAGTTAAATGTCTTTTTTTTATATATAAAATATAAGTTTGCTCACGATACTGATATGATTTTAAAAAAAACTAAAATCCAGTAAAATTAAAAAGTTTTCCACACTAAATTTTGATGACTGTTGAGAAGAAATTTTATAGGGGAAGAGGGTGAGGGGTTGTTTTGAAGAAGCGGAAGTTGTCTTTCACTATAAATACAGTTTTAAATAAAGAGTAAATACAAAATGAGTACAGAAAGGAATTAAAGTGTCTTTTTAAAAAAAGAAAAAAAGAAATTATCCGTTGGTCGCCATCTTTTTTGCCTTTTTTGGCACCTTTTCGCTGATGTGAGCAGTGAAGCTGTTGCCTTAGGAGAAACAACGTCCTTGAGGACTTCTTGAACAAAGAGAAAGAAGGGACGACAAAGCGAACAAAACAAACTATTTTATGTTTCCGCTTTGAAAGGAGGACAAAAAAGGCTTTTCCCTCTGAGGATTGATTACACTTCGGATGGGCGTTAACGGAGGACAATCTTACAGTGAGCGGTCACTTTAATTGGAAGAAAGAAAAGAAAAGAAAGGGAAAAAGGCGAGCAAAGGGCGGCCGGGGTGAAATGGAACATAATGGAAGAGTAAGGAGCATTATAATGAAACTGGAAAATGAATTGCTTCCAGAGAACGTGTCCTCCATATCAACTGCCCTAAACATGATGCTTTCACTTGTAGTTAAGTCCCTCTCTCCACCCCGCCTTTCCCCACCCCTATCCTCCCCTCAAAACTTTGTTTTCACAGATGAAGGTGTCCCTGAGAGCTTTCCACTTCTTCCCGGGAAAGGAACTCTGGAGAAGTCATCAAAAGGATTTTTTTCCTTTTTGCTTTGGGGGTTATCGTTAACTTATTATAAAGACGATAAGCTCAAAATCTGTGAAATCGTTGAGAGTATAATTATAAAAGTATTACTTAACTAATGATATTAATTATCATAACATCGATCCGATGCTAAGAGAGTAATTGGTTTTTCGCATTTTCAGCAAAACGGTGGGTTCTATCACAAATTCAGCACAGACAAAAATTATAGAGCATAAAATTATCTACAAAAAATATATCAGTAAAAATTATAGTTAATTATGAGTCTAAAAAGCGGAAGTTACTTATTTGTGATGTTTTCTCAATATTCGAAAAGCAAAGACAAACAAACAGGAGAAGATGTTGTTCTCTTGAGTAGATTTCAAATGTCTCGAACCGAAGGAGAGCACAAAAGAAACAAAATTAACAACAAACCAATGATAACCTCAATAATTATAATAATATTGACAAATTCATTTAAAAACTAACGTTGCTAAAATGAATAAATAAACGAACGAAAATGAGGATTAAACCTGATTTTTGTAGGGACTTTCGAACAGCGGAGGGGACTTGTACATGTTCTCCCAGACTTCCTGAGGTCCTGGCAGGTCATACCGGTCCTTCGACTGGACGCACCATAAATAGTGGGCCGCCATCACGACGAGAGTGAAGTACATAATCGCAACTGGAATGAGAAAGCCGGGAGTGAGCGCTCAGGAGAAGGTTCCCGCGGGAGGCACACGACCACACGTACCTGAGTAGAAGACGGTGAACGCCGTCACCCATTTGTCTGCGGAGGAAAAGCGGGTGAGCGACAGCATGACGAGGGAGGTGAAGTGGCAGGCGACGTTGAAGAGAGAGCACATGAGCCACGGAATGGTGAGCAGTCTTTGTGCCTGGAACCGCGAGCGGTCACTCTCTGTTCCGAGCGGTCAGTGAAAGGGAATGCACTTACGGTGATGGAGGCCCAGATGAGGAGGGCGCTGGCGATGGCCGCGGTCACAGTGAAGGCCAAGCAGAAGATGGGGAACCACCCTGAGGACAACAACAACAACGCTAGTCCGTTCGAAAGCTCCGGTTACCGCCACGTGGACGCACCAGCCTGGTCCGCCCGGTCATCCTGAAGGAAGAACCTCGAATCGAACCCGAAAACGATTCTGATTTTGTCGTCGTTGAAGATCCCCTCCGCGTCGGAGACGAGGGCGATGAAAACCAAAGCGTTGGTGAGCTGGAATGAGAGCGTTAATTAAGGGCTAATTAAGGGCTAATTAGCGGCTAATTAGCGGTGACTCCCCGAGAGGATTACCAGGCTTATGGTCCCGATGAGGCGGACGGCGATGTCGATCGGCAGGCAGCAGAAGGCGGAATCACCGGTCATGTTATGTCGGTCGCGGGCATTGACTTTGTGGGAGCGATGTCGCCACATGGCGGTGGCCGGTGCATGTCGCAACTTGTCGAGAGCCGCGCAGTCGCCGTTCGGCGAATGGCGAAGAGGCGGTTATGGCGCCAACAGCCTTTCCTTTGGCTTTGGCGTTTCATTCAGTTTTGAGTTGAGCCCCGCAATAACCGATCAAACGTCAGCGATATAACAAAACAGACGAATATCCAATAAAATAAATTGATTCCCTCTCTCACCCATAGGCGTTAGGGGTTTTCTCATTTGCAGAAACTTTTTCCAATACAATTCAGATTTAAAAAATAAATGACATTTACAAAAAACTAAAAAAATTATATGTCAGGATTAGTGGAGAGAAAAGCCCACCTATTATATATAAAAATTAGATAAAGAAAAGAAATACATTCATAGGGAGTTTACACTGAAATAAATAGAAAGACAACAAGAATACACCATGAAGCCAATAATTAAATAAATAAATAACACTGAATTTGCAAATAAAATAAAATTGAATAGATAAACGAACAATAAATAAAAAACAAAACAAAACAGAGAATAGTGAGAGAGAACCCAATGGTAAAAAGTCACAATAATTAAATACGAATACTGTAACAAAAGTGGTATTAAGCAAAGTTCAAAATGAAAGCTCTGTTATTTAATGCCTCCCAAATAAATAACTAAATAATATGATATATATTTTATATTATTTTACATCTCCTTTCACTTCAGCCGGGAGGAAAATATACAGTATAATAATTTTTTTATTTATAAAAATAAATACAGGTATTTTGGGGTGTGAAGGGCGTCGAGGGCGTTAAGGGCGTTGAGCGCCAGGGGTTGATTACGCCACTGTGCAACTCCGCCCCCTCAGCGACCCCATGTAAAAGAGTTCCAATTCGAGAAAACCTTTGAGGAAAGTTTTTTAATTCGAAAATAAATTTTAAAAAAGTGCTGTGGGTTGATATTCTTAAGTTTCCTTTTAAATCCGCAACAGTTTCATCAATTATCTCTGCGAGAATGTGGTGGGGTGGGAAGGCTGGGGGAGAATAAAAATAAGCAAAAGCGCCCCTTTCATCCCTTTCATTCTCTCTCTCTCCGGTTTTAATTTCCATTAAATCTAGAGAAAACCCGAGGCAACCTTTTAAAAAAAACTCTCCTGAGAAATAAAAAGAGCAGCTCTTAGACGAAGACCCGAGTTTAATTCACTTTCATAATGTGTTTAATATCAAATGTACTTTTCCAGGTTCTTTTGTTTTACGGGGGCGGCGGGGGCGGGGGCGGGGGCGGTGCGGGGTGAGAGCGCCCTTTGTGTTTCGGAATTACTTCGAGTGGGCCGTCGCCTTTTATTGGGGCTTCTGCATTTAACAAACATTTTATTTAAAACTAAGCAAAAAATAATATTTCAGTGAAACATTATTGGCTCAATTCTCTAAAAGAGACCATCATTAATGACAAATAGTATTAATTAGTTTTAATGACTTTGTTATTATTTATCCGAGTTGAGCTATTCAAAAACGTTTTCTTTTCCTTTCAATATATTGTTGTAAAATTATATAAATAATTAATTAAAGAAATTCACAAATGGAAATATTTCAACATATCCTTATTTATTTCTTATTTATTTTTATTTTGCTTAAAAAATTATTAGAAACTGTTTTTATATATATTTTTGCAAATTATTAATAAGTGTTATTTTATGTGCGTAAATTTTCAAAATTAGAATTGGTCCGTCATTAAAAAGGCAGACAAAGGCACAGCCATAAAAAGGCAAATTCTGCCTTTGGCCCCCATTTTTTGAAAAAATAAACTCTCTCCGAAAGGGAGAGAATAATTCCGAGGTTGACACGAGTCGACTCTCTCTTTTTATATATTTTAAGTGCAGCTTCAAATATTGAAGAAACTTTTTCCTTTCGCCTAATGAATTTTTTGCCGAGTTTCTTTTGACGGAAGAGAGAGAGAATCTCTTTCCTTTACTCAAATTATTCACATCTAACCTCTTTTTAAATTTAAATTGTGAAAATCTAAATAAACTAGAGGAGAATTTCCCATCAAAAAATAAGAAGCAATTTATGTTACATTGAAGCACGTCTCTCTCTCCCTTTCCTCCCCTCTTCTCTCTCTCTCTCTCTCTCTCTCTCTCTCATCTCTCTCACCTTTCTATTTTCTAAAACGAAATAAAAAACGCAACTTGAGAGCTTTAAAAAAATCATACCTCTAAGAAGATGTAGCCTTTCGTAAGCTCACAACGCCCGTCGAGGTCTTCGCTGGATCACCTCGACGCGACATAAGTAGCCCGACCCGGACGCAGGCTAAGCATGGGAGCGACGGGCCTTCCGGGGCTCCCACGAGGACATGCAAAACGGTGAACTGTGGAATAATTTAGAATTCATTGAAAGGAGTTTTAGAAAGTGTTAAGCGAATCTTCGAATGCAGACTTTTCCTCAGCAATGGGAAGTACATTTTGTTCCTTGTTAAATATTCGTCTTCTGCTTGTCTGAATTGGCGGCGACTTAAGAGAATGCATACAGAACCTGTAATGTCCGGGGGATGAAATGAAAATACAGTAGAAAATAAAAACTTTCACTGACGAGTCAATGAAAAACCGCTAAAAACAGACAAAAGATTCAAATAATTTTGAAATAATTCCAAATTTACAACAGCGATAAAATAAACCAAATAAAAAATGCGTGAAAATACAAATTGATGGAATTGAGAAAACTTTTGTTTACTTTTTTCTGATGAAAATATTTTAATCTCATTTTTTTTACTGATGGAAATTCTTTTTTTAGAAAAGTTATTTTTGAGACCATTTTTTTAGAAATCGACTAAGGGCTCCGCCCTCTGAGCGCCCCCTCGCTACCCCTTTATCATCACCCAAATACAATCTATATTAACACTTTTCTAATCGTAGAAAAGAGAATACATCGTCAGTGCTGAACAGTGTCGTCAGCTATGAGTTTCCTTTCGAAACAACATAGGGGTTGAAAACACGCTAGAGGATGATAATATGTTAAGGGTAGATAAATTATTTAGCGGTTTAAACCATAGGGGTGGAATATTTATGGGTTGAATAACTATTGTGGCTGAAGATTTTGTAGGAAAAAACTTCTTAGGGGTTGAAAACTTTTGGGAGTGAAGAAATTCATAGCGGCTAGAACACATAGGGGTTGAAAACTTTTTAGATATCAGCTCTTGAATACTCGTAGGGTTGAGAATCTTTAGAGGCAGAGAAAAGGGATGAAATCCACAACCCCACAGTGCCACGACCTCCGCCCCCGCCCCACAACAACCCCTTTCCTGGCTCTGGAGGGCGTCCGGGCGCAAATGCGCTGCACCCGCCCTGAGGGCTGAGGGAGGCGCGAAAGCGTGCCCACATGAGCTTAATCTCTGATCCTCGAGTGCTGAGGGGCGGTTCTTCTTTGACGTGAGCTCATATTTTGAATAATAATGAGAGAACATTTCGAACAAAGGTTTGACGAAAGACAAATTTTCATTTCCTCGAGTCGATTTGGGAAATTTAGAAATTTATTATTTGGAAAAGAAAAATTTATTTATTTTCCGGAGAATCGAACATTTCGTTAAAAAATTAGCATTTTATTGGTTTTTTATTGGCTCGGGGAGGGAGGGGGATGAATGGGGGACTTTTGGTGAAAAGGAAAACGAGTGGCCTCATATTTTTGTTTTATTGCATTTTCTAGTCCGTTTCCTCGGCGCAGCCGTTTTGTTGAGTCGGCCATCGTGTTTTATGAGTTGCGGATTTGGATTTTTATTTGTTTTCAGCTGGGTTTGATTCTGTTTGTTGAGAAAGGGGAGAGGGTTTCCTGGGCGGGCGGCGAAGGGATGAACGGGGGTGCGCCGCTCATTTTCATTTCCAATCGACTCGGGGACGCTTTATAAATATTTAAAAACAATAAAAATCCTCCGCGTCCTCCCCGTTTTTTATAAAACAGTAAAAAAAGCTTAAAATCGTTTCCAGGAGAAGTTTTTTCGTTTCCATTTCCGGTTTCCGCTAAATCCTCGTTTTCCTAAGTGAAATTTTACGAGTTTTACTTGGAAACGAGTTTGGGGTTTTTGGGCTTCCATCCGGCCGTTCCCCCGGGACAGAAGACACAATCGTCGGGAAACGCCTCCCTCAGCCGGGAAATCGAGTGAGATATAAAATATTCCGTTTGCAATTAGCCGCCCCAACCCCTGGAGCGAGGCGTCATAATGAAGGGGGATGAAGGCGAGAAAACCTTTTTGGGTTAAATAAAATGTGCAAAGCTGATTATTGTAATGTAAGCTAATGTAAGGAATCCTCGCTGACGCTTAGTTTAGGGCGGAGGCCATGTTTTCGCTTTCCCCCACCCGACATGGACGTCAGCTTATCCGCCATTAGAATCATCCCCTGCGAGGGGCGATCATTATTGTGGGGAAAATTGAACCGAAGAGCAAAGATTTGGATTGGTCTGACTTTTGGGGGTGTTTGGAATTTGCTCTCGTGGGGAGCACGAGGGGAGCGAAGGGGTGGCGGTCAGGGGGTGGCCGCCCCGATTGTAAGTCAGATGAGAAGCTGATGGATTTTCCAACTCCGTCGAACGGCTTTTACGAGCCCGTTAAATTTAATTAACGTGGGGGATGAAAGCGGTTAAAGTCGAAGTCTAATTTTCTCACCCCTTCGCGTGGGGTGGTTTTCTGGCGGCAATTAATCGACTACGCGGTGACACGTCCGCATTCAAATCTCGAGCACTTTTTCTTTCCTTCTCCTCTTTGTTTGTTGGACTCTGTCCAAATCGGTTATTACTTCTCTTGTCTTTCGAGAAAAAAATGATTGATGGGTTCTAATGAGGAGAAAATACCGTATTTTTCACCTCATTAACTTTCTATTTTTCTTTTCCGAATATGAGAATGAAAATCAATATTCCAAAAGTGGAAACCCTCAAAAGGTCGAATCATTTCTTAATGAAAACTACCCTTATGATTAATCGCTCACTTTTTTCCGTCCGCACAAAAGCAAAAGCTTTTCCTGGCCATGCCAGCGAACTCTCTCTCTCTCTCTCTCTCTCTCTCTCTCTCTCTCTCCCGCACTAAGCGATCGTTTCCACAACTCTCTCTCGGAGTGGTGGAAGTCTCCGGGGAGGGAGAGGGTTGCTGCAGCCGAAGGAAAGAACGGTCTGATTTTTCGAGTCCTCGAATGTTCGCATGTTTATCAGTGCTTTCCCCAATCGACTTCCTTTTGAGGAGTAATGAACCGTAACTGAAGAGAATTACAGCGGACTTCAAAGCCAACTTCGCTCCGGAAACAATATAAAGTTACCCAAAGCTCCGACTGCAGCCCTTTTGGATCCTTTACTCCATTTCCTTCTCTTTAAAACCATGCATAAAACATTTAGCCTCTCTCCTCCCGAAAGCCGATCCTTCGGAAAAGCCATCTCGGCTGATTGACATCCGCCCCGTCAGCAATGCTTACGCCGCCACCTCAAAGCTTTCCTTTGTCTCAATCAAAGGTGGGCTTTCACCCCAAAATCTGCTTTTCAGAGTTACAATTCTTTCTATTTTCTCTCCTTTTCACTCCTTATTTACAAATCTTATTATAATTCTATGAGATTTCTTTAATAAATTATAATAAATTATAATTATTAATTATATTACTAACAGTGTATCCCTCATTTCATAATAACTAACAGAAACTTTATATTTTCATTCACAGTTCGATTCTTTATTTATGTTTATTTATTTTAATTAATTTGACTTCTGTTTAATTTATTCTAAATTATTTTAATATTATTAATTAAGAGTTTAATAAACATAACATAATAAACAAAGTAATAATAAAATGATGAAAAATTTCAGCTTTGAGCGAAGCTGCTGTTCTCTGTCGGCGGATACAGAAGACATCTTCTCAGAAGATGGAGTCTCTTCGCCACAGAGAGAAGCAGCTGACGGAGGAAAGAATGGCCTTTTCCGCGCAGCCGCTTTTTGCCCTTTTAAAGAGAAAAGCCATTTTATTCCTTCGCAGTTTGAGTGTAAAATTGTACAGTTGTGAGTAAAGTAAAAGTGAAAAAAGGAGAGAGAAATGGGAACAATGAAGAAGAGGAATAAAATGGAAAAAATGAATAAGGAAAGGATTAAGAGAAGAGAAAAGAAGAGAAATATTTCTAATACTTCGTTTCTGAGGTGAAAAACGAAATTTTAGGGAAAAAAATCATTTTAAATGCACCGAATTCGTTTTATATTAATTAACTAAAACAAAACAAATCAGTTTACTTTCGATATGAATAATTAATTAATGACTACTAAAAATGCTTTACATTTACTAAACGTAAAACTCGTTTCGACATTTCAATCAATGAATGAAAAGAGAGAGAGCCAATCCTTTGGCGAGGCCGATTCATTGATTGAACGGAGCCCCGTCGTCTGCTGCCTCGGGGAAGCAGACGTCTCTGGGGCCCCTCCGAGTCAGCAACTCCACAAGACGATCGCTTACCTAAGAAGATAACAATTTAACAAATATTTTCATTCCAAGTGGCAGTGACCTTTACTTTGTACATTTTACATACTGTTTTATAATATATATTTATATATATATGTATATATAAAATATGTCACCAAGGATTTATCTATCACAATTTTCATCGCGGCTTCCCCACCCGCCCCAACCACCCCTTCGACCACTCGGGGTGCCTCTGCTCCATCGACTAGGATTCACATAGTGCGACTCTCCGACCCCCGAAGCACGGGGATGCGTGGCGTCCCACCCCCGCCCTCACGCCCCCTCACTCCAATGTTGGCAACACTTTGCCAGCGACTGACACGTTGACTGTCAATGCTTAATTTCATGTTGAAAACCAAAGCGAGACCAAATGGGACACAAAGCAGAGACGAAGATGTCACTGATGAATACCAAATTAAGTGTAAATTGTTTGAATACTAAGGCGAATACAATATACTGTATATTATGAGTTGTAAGGCATTTATTCAGGCAATCAAACTTCGCGCAAGGCATCCAATAATTGTATTTCTTGTATTGCGGGACAGACCTCGTAATTAACTGAATTGCGTCAAAATCTGCCAAATTCACACAAACAGCACTCGATGTTGTCTACCAAACCTAACCTCGTTCATCGCTTACATTGTTCAAAAGTGCTGACCGCAGTGACAGTCAACGTGCCAATGAAATTATGACAATTATTGCGATGGTTTCCCGCATGGGCGAAATACAACGGGACCCAACGGGGATTTGGTGGAAAATGCCTGGCGAGTCAGCAGTGAGATTAGCGTTAATGAACACAATTTGAGCCACAGCGGGGAGACGTCCCGGAACGACGGCCCCAACGCCGCCGTTCGGACTGAGCGACCGCCGCTGCATCGAACACATCTCGACATCCCTCACTCCTCGAGGGTCGACCAGAAAAGGCTGAAAGCGATTGGCAGATGACGGTCAGAGCGACCCTGGTCCCGGAACGTGGCAGTACAATTGGAGCCTTCGAGAGGAAGTTAACCCTTTGCACAGAGGAAGGCGGTTCGGGCGAAAGACAAGAGAAGAAACTCAAATTAGAATCAAATGGATGGAAGAGAGGAAAAGGGAATAAATGTCGGACAGACACTCCCAAATGAGATTTTGGGGGTGCAAAGGGTTAAATTCAGATGGAAATGTCCATCAATTCTGAAATCTGGTCAACGTCGACAAAACATCAGTGAGGAAATCGTCGAGGAAATGGGAAAGTGAAGGCTGACCGGGCGAACCAGCACCCGATCGGATCTGAAGTGCTAAAACCGCCCCAGAAACTCTCCCCCGCCGAGGGTAGTCACTTCCAGCCTTCCACCCACCGACGGCGGCCTTTCAATAATTTAAATAAAAACTCGAGCGCGAGATTAAGATTAAGCGAAAGTTATGTCGGCGGCCCTTTCCAATCGATTATGCATTGAAGCCTACCGTCGAAGGTTATGCGCTTCGCCCTAACCTCGTACTTCTCCCCGTTGAGTATCCTACTCTCCGCCCCGAAGAAGTACTTGACCGAGGACTCCAAGTCCTCCCCCCCCATGGCGCCCCCCTCCTTCCCCGGGGACGCCTTCACGGGGGAGGCCTTCGTCGCGGGGAGCGCCTTCTCCCCCACCTTCATCGACTCCCGCGCCCGCAACTGCCGCCCGTTCAGGGCGAAGTCGCCCCCGTTGTTGACTAGGGGCTGGAGCGTCTTCTTGCTCCACCTGGTGTTCTTCCCGGGGGTGATCTGGGCGGTCTTGGCCGCCGTCCCCGGCGCCATCACGTTCTTCCGGTGCCGCCTCCGCCTCTTCACCTGTCCGTTCCTGTCGATGATTATGTCGTCTTCGCTGAGCTGCCTTTTCTTGGGTCGGGGCGGCTCGCTATGGGGGATCACAGTCTTGAGGGGTAGCGGTAACGTGATGGGGGGGTTGGCGGGGGCGCTGGCCGGGGGGAAGCTCATGAGCTCGGTCACGCTGCGGAAGGGGTGGTTGCTGCCCTCGAAGTCCTTCGGCGTGGGGATGAAGGGCTCGAGGGTGCCCCTCGAGGAGGCCTCGTCGTCGCTGCTGTCGATTATGTCCGACTCCGCCGGCGTCCTGTCGCGGCTCTCCGACCGCCCCGACCGCCGCCCCCGCCCCGACTTGACGCTGTTGCTCTTGCTCTCACCGCTCGTCTGCTCACTGTCTTTCACCTTGCACCTGCCCACGAGGGCAACGCTCTCGTACTTCTGTTTATCGCTGTTTCTCACACTGAACGCGTCGAAAATAGTTTTCTGCACGAGCTTCGACTTGGTCTTCTGCTTCTCGTACGACCTCGTTTTCTGCGCTTTGTTAGACTTTCTTGAGGAACTTTCGCATTTCTTAACATTATCTTGTCCTACGCTTCGGGTTCTCTTCGGCTCCGAGTTGTCCACCGGCGTGAACGGATTGTACAGCTTGCTCTCGGTCGAGTTGAGCCTCGCCTCGAGGAGGTTCCGCTGCGGTCGCTTCCTGATCTCCGGGCGCGACTCCCGCCCCCGCAGCCCCATTTTCCTCTTCCTCAGCTGGACGAACTCCTCGAAGGTCTCCGGGAAGTGCTTCATGCCCACGCGAGGGCTCCTCTTCTCGTGGGCCGCGACCGCGCTGCTCTTCGACCGAAGGACGGATGATTGGCCAGTCTTCTTCCTTTTCAGGTTCTTGTTGAGCAGTCTCCGCGCCTTCCGCACGGCGTGCGACCGGAACCGGGAGTCCACGTTGCTCGCCTGCTCCGACACCGGGAAAGGGGTGGACCTCTTGACTAAACCCCTGCCGTAGTACTCCGTGCTGGAGTTCACCTGCGAAGACACCCCCGTCACTCCCTTTCCACTCGGCCACTCGCCAAGGACTTACCTCGAGATTGTCCTGCTGGCACTCCCTCCCGCACTTGCATATGATGATGTTGTTCTCGTCTTTGAGCTGGGACTTCTTGCAGACGTAGCATATTTCCGGTTCTTGGGGTGCGAAGCTCTTCAGATCTTTGAAGGAGGACCACATTTTCGTGTTGTCTAAAAATTCCACTAAACATTTTTTATATATATTGTCCACCTGGAAAAAGTAGGATTCTTTTTAGAGGATTGTTCAGTTCCAAGAAATCAAATTTGTTAGGCATTGAGCACAGGTCGCCCTCTCATAGGCATCCATAATTCAATTATTTATAAATCTTTATTGTTTAGGAATGACTTGTGTATAAACTGTGCTTGTTGAAGATTTCACAGTTGACAAATGAGAAAATCAGCCTAAAGGTATCAACTTTCTGGCCAACATTAGCATTCTTTAACAGAGATAAACTTCTCACTTGTATGAGTTTTATCAAATCTCTCACTGACATTAATGGAGAATTCTTTCAAGCAAAACATACAAATATTTTATGCTGAATTTGTTTCTGGAAATGTATACATATAGCAGTGCTCAAAAATATTTTCAAAACACAGAATTTCTTATTAATAATTTCTGCCCATTTTCTGCATTTTTTTTTATACATTTCATATGTCATATTTTTGTATTAAAAACATACTTTTTGATACAGCAGAAACCTAATATTACTTATATTAACAAAAACAATTTAACAGCTGTTGTTGAGCCATAAAATCAAAGAAATTTCCTATGCTTTTGTATCATCAAAAACCTTCAAGCACTGCTTAATATTCAGCAATTTGAGTTATTTCTAGTTTTTAAACGGAAAATCAATCCCTTTCAACTGATCCGAATTTTAGTTGATAAAGATTTGATGAGAACTGTTTGCCTCTTTGGAAAGCAGAATCAATTCAAATCACAGTCTTTACACTCAGACAGTCAAATTACAGCAGAGCTCTGCTTCAGTGTGTTCAAACTGAAAAACCCCCCAAATAGTGCACTTTTGGACTGATTTCAACCCTTAAGAAGTGTTTTGCAAATTGTGTAATTTCTGTTTACTATGAAATTCCCACAAAATCAAATCACTTCAAGTGATCAAAGTTCTAAATTACACACAAAAGCAAAGAGGGGCAAACCAAAAGTGAGTACCTGTACAATTGTTCCCAAATAAAAACATCCATCTTTGCTGTTGAGGCACAGGACATCTTCATCCTTTCTGAACTGCTGCCTCACATCCTTTTCCAGGGTAGTACTGTCAGGCTCAGATGGTTTCTCAGTCTCCATTTTAATTCTAATTTGATTTTCCAGTCTGAAATGAGCACTGAGAGTAAAAAATCAAAAACATGATTATTGGAGAACAAAAAAAAAACTAACTGACAATTGTGTCTTTAAGTGGGCTTTTGCTGGAGTTTTCAGAAGTAACACATACCAAAAATCTTTTAAAAAAACAATTTAAAAAAATGAATGGAATTTTAGCTGATTTGACAATTCACATCAGTCAACGTCAACTGAGTAAGCATTTATAAAAAGGGTTGGGCTTTTGTGAATTTGTAAGAGAAAATCGTGGCATTTTTTCAAGTCCCGCAGCCCAAACCTTCAAAACAAGATAATTTGTTCTATTTTCTACGAGTTCCAAACTTTTAACCCTCAAGAGCACAACTACTTGGTGTCTATCTGCCGACTACAGTATTTCCATTCAGACAAAAAATAATTCCAACAACAGGTGAAAAAATATAACTCTTCCGAGCGCCGAACAGAAGCCCAAATCCGATTCTCCGTTTACAAAAGCACAGAAATCGAAATAATCAAGCCATCTTTGTAAAGCCCGAGCTCATGAAAAACGTATAAGCAGTACCTTGAGTAAATTCAATTTCTTCTTTTATTTACGGCCGCCATTGGTAGTTAGGAGTTAACGAGACGCCTTGGTTTCCTACCCAATTTTAAATGAAAGAACAATAATATCATCCATAAAATGCATTTAATACTTTATTTATTTCATTTCTGACCCAGTAACGTTTACTTAATAAAATAAATATTGCGACAGCAATAAATAAATAGTTCCTAAATAACGATAATTTAGGATAAGAACGGCACCTCTCTTCCTGCCACTGGCTCTATAATTCAAACATGAAAAATAGCAACGGTTTTGAATACAGCAAACTGATCTGTGAATGCCATCAAAATTTTTACATCTCACTGAGTTTAATTTTTCTCATTTATAGTGACTTCGTGGAGAGAGTGTAGGCTTTTTTCAAACAGATATTTCAAATAATCTATTACTCATTTTTTAAAAAATAATTCTGAACCTTTAAAAGTAAAAAATTCAAAGTACGTGAATTTTGCTTGAGTAAATATTTTAAAATTTTCCCTATAAGTACGGAAATTTAACTTCTCTTTATATAAAAAGTTGTGATATTTTCCGTTTCCTGGAAAAATTCAAAGATATCTATGAAAAAACGTCTTCAGTAAAAAAAACTTTGCAAGTTTTTGCGGTAATTAAGATCGGACACAGCCAATATTGGCAATCAATATGGCGAACCAAAACAAAGTCACTTCATTTGACAATTTGGGAAAAATTACGATAGATTTCGGTGACATTTGTAGATTTTGCCTCACCGAAACCAAAGACAGTATTTCAGTGAAGGGAGAATGCCTTTACGAAGAATCCAAGGAATTGAAGCCAGAGAGTGTGCTCAGTTTTATTACAAAATTGAGAATTATTAAGGTTAGGTTAAATTTGTTTTGAAATTACAGTCCGTTAAAATCCATTGAAAAAATTTTTGGCCGGAAAAAACAATTGCATTTTGACTTTACATTATATTCAGAGTGATAAAAAGATTTTCCTATTCCAATTTCAATTTCCTTTTACTTTTTATTTCGATCTTTTCATTTATTTTGATTGTATTTGATTTCAGATTAATAACTTCGAAAGTATTCCTACAAAAATTTGTAAGAACTGCTACAAATTAGTCGAACTTTTTCACAACTTCAGCCAACTTGTTCAAAAGTCAGACAGTTTGCTAAAAAAGTATTATGAAAATACCTCAAAAGAAACAATTGAGGAACTCATTTCCGAGGACAATATCAGAAGTGAGGTTGAAAAGACTGACATTCCTAATCATGTATCACCTCAGACTCAGTCAAACAGTTTTTCAAATTTTAATGAATCAGTATTTGAGAACAGCAGACTGGAATTGAGTAAATTGGCAGGTAGAATTAAAGAAGATCAGTTGCAGGTCACAAAAGACGGTAGCTGTGAAAGTGGAAACCTGACATTGGGGAAGGAATCCCCATATTCCTGCTCAGAGTGTTCACTCAAATTCAGGAGTGTAAGAGCTTTAAATATACATTATGCTGCAAAGCACACCAAGAGGAGGTTTAGCATAATATTGAGGTTTAAGTGTGAAAAGTGCTTAATGTCATATGGGGATCTTGAAACTCTCAAGAGCCATTACAAACTGAGTCACAGTGTCTCCCATTCCAAAGTGATGGATATTCATTTGAACAATAAAGTCATGCAGTCAGTTTGCATTGAAGACATAAACTTTTTCTGCTTTCAATGTTTCCCACATCAAGAGTTCAAAACTGAAAACCTCCTGATAAACCATTTGGAAGACTGCCACAACATCAAACAACTCAAAAGCAGTCCTGTCATCTACTCCTGTGCTCACTGCCCCAACCCCACCTTCACCACAAGACTCTCCCTGGATCAGCACATGCTCTGCCTCCACAAACTCAAACCCGGCGACATCTCCTGGGCCGGCCTCAAGTACATGCTGGTCGCCCAGGCAGCCCTCCCGGGCCGCGGCCCGGACGATGGCCACTCCCGCCCCGAGTGGGCCGCCCCCTGCGCGGGGGAGCCGGCCCCGACGCTCCACCCGAGGGACAGGCACAGTCGGGTGCGCGTGGAGGGGATGAAATGCCCGGAGTGTGCGGAGACGTTCCGCACGAACCGTCGGCTGATTCGGCACGGGATAAGCGTTCATGGGAAGTACTTGGCGTGGTCGCATCATGTGCTGAATAAGGTTCTTTCGCCGGTGGAGGAGGACTGCAGGGAGAAGAGGTTTGAATGCGACGTGTGCGAGAGGAAGTACATAAAGAAGTGCTCTCTGAAGAAGCACATAATGAAGGCGCACTTGGGGACGGGGCTGAATGGCGCCGTCGACTGCCCCTACTGCAAGAAGAAAGTCTCCAACAAGTTCAATCTCAAGTCTCACATAGAATTCATTCACGAAGCTCTTTTCGTGTCCTGTCCCATTTGTAAGAAGAAAATTAATTTCAGAACGATCGGAAGGCATTACAAAGTGCACAAAGCGAACGTCGACGGGGACACCGCGAATGTGTACCGGTGCAAACTCTGCGGGAAAATATTGAAATCCAAGAAAAGTTTTGAAAACCACGAGAAAATCCACGAGAACATCAGGGACGAGATCTGCGACGTGTGCGGGAAAGAATTCACCTCGAAGAAAGTGATGAGGCTCCACAGGAAGAGCCACGAGGGCGTCGCCCGGAAGACGTTCGCCTGCAGTCAGTGCGGGAAGGTGTTCAGCGGCAGGCACTCCCTCAAGAGGCACCTCCTCCTGCACTCGGGCCAGAAGAACTTCATCTGCGAGATGTGCAGCAAGGGGTTCTACACCATCGAGGAGCTCAACCGCCACGTGAGGTACCACAAAAGGGACTACAGGTTCACGTGCCCCCTGTGCGCCATGAAGTTCCTCTACAAGTCCGGCCTCAGGCATCACCTGATGAGGCACAGGAACATCAGGCCGTACAAATGCGAGTTCTGCGAGAAGATGTTCGTAGAGAGGGCGAAGTTGAACATGCACGTGACCTCGAAACACAACGTTGAGGTGGAGAAAAAGAGGAGTGTTTGGAAGGACCCGAAGACCTATGTTCCCTTGGACGACTTGTTGTAAACGATTGTCACTTGATTGTTCCCGCAGGCGCTGTTCCCAACAGCCCAACAAAAAGTATAAATTATTTATGACTCCGTCTAATAATCTGTGATATGTATATTCAATCAACAATAAAGTATACGATGTCAGTGTTCAGCGCTCAATTCATTTTGGGAGAGGAGAGATGAGTACAATCCAAAGAAAAAAAGACAAAAAGATATCAATTTTATTTCTTTGATTAAACGCCAATTTAGCAAAATGAATAAAAATTATACAAAGCCGTGTATGTGATTCGTGTATTAGTTACGTTTCTTTACAGATTATAAAAGAAATGAGCGGTTTTACAAAATTTACAATGTACAAAAACTATAAGCTAAAACAGACAGAGGGAGAAGATACAGTATGTCCTGTGAAAAGAAACATTTTTTATTTTTAATAACGGGCCTGCATTTTGGAAAACCCTGACTTACACAGTCGATTATTTGAAATTTCCAAAAAGTATAATAATCGGAAAATGAAAAAATCCGTTCCTCGACGATGAATTTCCACAAAACACCACAATTAAAAGTTTTTAATTAAAATAAACAATCAACTCTTTACGGTGAAACTGATTTCATCATTTGTCAGCTTTTGGGGTCATTTTTGTTACAAAAAAAATTCTTCAAAATAGAAGCTGCCCATTGATACAATATATATCCTTCAAATTCTCATTCTTTATGTACTTTATGTACTTTATTAATCAATTACTTTTGCACATTTTGGCAAGAAACACTCCGTGGGTCATTTTGACCTCCGTATTCGTTATAGAAAATTTCTTAAAATTAAAACATGGATAATTTAAAGAATTTGAATAAAAAATATAAAAAATTTAAGGGGTCAAAATGACCCAATGCAAAAGAGATAAAAGCAACAAGTCGAATTGTGCTGTGCAGGCGCCGTTATTAAAACCCAACGGAAATCGATATATTTGTGCTTTTTTCCGATTTGATCGAGATTTTAATAACGATTAGTTTTTCTCAATTCCTTAAAAAACAGGAAAAGAAAAACCCTCCTTCGATTCACAAAAAAAATGTAAAAACGTCTTAAATGACTAACATTCTAATTTTTAAAAAAATTTCATTATCGATTAGTAAAAATCCCGCAATTGAAAAAATCTTGTCCATATCAAATGATACAAAAAAATTACAATTCTAAATTTCTACTCGTTTCTAAGAACTTTCGACTATGAATAATAAAAGTTAGTGGAAAATGGTTGCACTCATCGCTGAGTCAGTCTGCAAAGGGGCGAACACCCCTCAGTGGGGCCGCGTCAAGGTCTGACTAGAGCGAAAGCTTCTAATACTGGCACGGGAATGATAAAGCTCCTGTCTGGCATCAGTCTTCCTGGATTAGAGGGGCGAGGTGGCCCCGTTCTCCGTCATGTGGTGCAGCTCCGCGTAGTTGAGGATGGCCCTGTGCAGGAACTCGTACTGGACGAAGCTGTGCAGGAGGCGCCGCCTCTGGGCCCTGAGCTTCCTCGCCGTGCAGAAGACGTCCACCGCCCGCTCCGCCTTGAGCTGGTGCACGAGGACGCTGAGGGCGACGAAGATGGAGCTGCGGTCGGTGCCCGAGTGGCAGTGGACCAGCATGGGGCCCGTGCTGCCGGCGGCCGTGGCCAGGGCGCGGTTGTCGTGGGTGTGGTCGACGAGCTGGATGAGCCCCCTGGTCACCTCGGGGACCTCCCCCTCGACGGTGGGCCACCCGTTGTACTGGTACTGCGTCGTTATGATGCTGTCCTCCGTCTTGACGTTGGTCACGGCGAACTCCCGCCGCGTGTAGTAGGGGCAGCTCTCGCTCTGGATGTACCTGACCTTGATGTTGTCGTAGCAGCACTCGTCGTCGGGCTCCGGCCAGTACCTGATGCACTTCTTGGGGCCGTCGCCGAGGTCGGAGAGCATGACGAGGGTGGAGACGCACTGCTCGGAGATCATTCGCCAGAAGTCGGAGAGGGTGTTGGCCAGGGGGTCCTGGCTGATGATGAACGACTCGGAGTTGTCGTAGCCCTCGATGAAGGAGGCGTTAATGTAGGTGGAGTGCTCCTTCCCGGGGATGGGGGCGAGCATGACCCTGTTGTTGTCGTACGGGACCACGTCCTCGCTCCTGTTCTTGGCCTTGTTCTCCTCGTTGGTGGCCACTCCGCTCAGCCGCCACTTGTCGTCGCTGACGAGCGTGTCCAGCCTCTCGAAGTCCAACTCCATGGGGCACTTCCCCGACTCCCCATCCCTGCTCCTCAGCTTCTCCACGCGGCTTTTCAAGGTGCCCACTCTCATTTCGGTGTCGGTCAGCTTCTGGGCGACCTCGAGCAGCGCTCTGTAGATGAAGATGTACTGCTTGAGGGACTGCACGAGGAAGTTCCTCTGGTGCCTCAGGTCGCAGACGGTGTTGAAGATGGCCACCTGCTGCTCCTCCTCCATCTGCTGGAGGAGGGAGTCGAGGGCGACCAGAGTCCCCGTCCGACCGACCCCCGCGCTGCAGTGGATGAGAATGGGCCCCTTCTCCAGGGAGTAGTCCCTGTTCACGCGCTTGATGAACTTGAGGATCCCCGAGGGGTTCTCCGGCGCGACGAAGTCCTTCCAGACCAGGTAGTGGTACTGCACGATCGCCCTCTCCTCCTCCCGGTCCTTCTCGGCGGGCGACTCCGCGCTCGCCCGCCGCAGCTTCAGGTCCCTCACTATGTAATCCGAGAATCTCTTCTCCTGCACGTGCGTCACGACGAAGTCCCCGAACTTCTTCTCGCCGGCGTCCGCGTCGGGCCAGTACTTGGCGCACTTCGTCTTGCTGTACTCCTCGAGGTTCGTCAGCATGAGTATCATCTCGAGGTGCTGCTCCCAGACCATCCGCCAGAAGTCGTTGACGGTGTTCTCCATGGGGCCCTGCGCGCAGATGAACTTCTTCCTCTCCTTGTAGCCCATCACGTAGTTGGCGTTTATGTAATCCGAGCCGGCGATCCCGTCGACCGCGGACAGCCGGACACGGGTCTGGTCGTAGGCCTTTATGTCGGGGTAGCGATTCTTGTAGAAGTTCTCCCTCGCCTCCGAGGCCCGGGTCGTCCTGTCGGGGAACCGGTCGGGGAGGAGCTCGAACTCGTGCTGGAACCCGTAGTCGGAGTCTTTGCGTCTCTCCGCGAGGGCCTGCTGCATCTGGAGTCTGGGGATGGGCGGCATGTCGGGGGGGCTGGACGAGATGGGGACATGTCTGCCCCCCACGTTGCGGCAGAGGTGCATCAGGGTGTTCGTCAAGGTCATCTCGATCCCCTGCTCCTCCGCCACCGTCTTCGTGTAATTGTGGAGAACAAATAAAATGACCAGGAGTATGAAAACGACTATGATCAACCCTATCAGCACGTAGAGAGCAATCGTGAGCTGTCTGGAGTTATCCACGGCCGTGAGGACCGTCGGCCCCGGACACATCGGCATGAAGTACTTGCTGTAGGCCAAAATGGGGTTGCCGTTCTCCCCGTGGACGATTATCTCGACGAAGCCTGTGTAGTTGAAATGGCGGTCGAGGACGCCATCGTAGGCGTAGGTTTCGAGGGGCCAGGGGCTGGGGGGCGCCGCCGTGGTCGTGTCCAGGACCACCAGGTTGCGCTCCGGCTGCAGCGACATCCGCTTGAATCTTCTGTAGAAGTCGTCCCCCTGAATGTCGTTCGAGTCTCCGGTGTTCGTCCCGGGGGAGGTGGTCAAGTCGAGGTGTTTCCCGGGAGGGGACGTCGCGGGGACCTTGCTGTAGGGGACGCCATCCGACGGCGAGATGTTTATGGAGATGGGGGAGGGCGTCGTCGCCGGGGCCTTCTTCCGGTGCTGGATTGTGACGCAGTGCCTGCAGGGGGAGTCCATCAGGCTCGAGGTCTTCCCGTCCCCCAGGAATATCTCCTCGCTGAGGGACTGGCTGTCGAACGTTTCCGCTATGTACGCCCCGCCCGAGATGTTCCTGTGCACTTCTTCGTAGGACGACACGGGGATGTCTTCGGGGTGCGGGAGATCGGAGGCTCTCTGCCCCGGGCGGAGCTTCACCAGGTACACCATGTAACAGCAGATGGCCCCGTTCCTTTCCGAGATCCTCTGAAGGTTCAGGCGGAACAGCCACCTCCCCTTCTCCGACTCGATCTTCTTCCAGTCGATCCTCTGCAGCTTCTCCTTCTCCGGGACGGTGGGCGGCATGAGGCAGTGCTTCTGCTCCTCCTTGCCCACGTGCCGCGACCTCGTCACCCCCGACACGTGTATCGTGTAGTTCGTGTTGGGGGGAACCATCTCGAAGCGGGCCCAGTTCGTCTCGGCCGCGATGCTCTTCACTTTGGGGCCGAAGGTCATGTTCTCGATGACTCCCTTGTCGTTCCGGAAGTTGGCCACCCCCTGCAGGACCACATTGTAGTGGGTTATCACCCCGAAGGGGTTGACGGGCGGCTGCCACGTCACGTAGACGAAACTCGCGTGGCTTATGTTGTCGAAGCGACACTGCACGGACACGTTGACGGGGGGGTCGGACACCCCGTCCAGGGTGGTCCCGTTCACCTCCTCCGACCAGTTGCCGCACTTCTTCAGGTACTCGCTGCAAGCGGCTATTTTGATCCGGTAGGTCGTCGCCGAGATGAGGTTCGTGAAGAGGTAGGCGTTCATCGACGTCGACGGGTGGATCGTCTCCTGCTTCGTCTCGTTGTTCTGCAGGATGATCTGGTAGTACTGGATGTAGTCCTTGACGTCGGGGGGCGGTTGCGTCCACCCCATCGACACCGAATTCGAAGTCGTGCCCTTCACCGTCACCTCCGGCACGAACGTCGGGTCCCTGTCCAGCGTCGACACCCACTCCTCGTGGACGAACACCTCCCCCCGCCCGATCGAGTTCCTCGCGCTCAGCCCCACCTGATACAGCGCATTCCTGCTCAGGTTCTTCAGCAGGTACGAAGTGTTGCCCCCCCCGACCCTCTCCAAGTAATACACCCACTCGTTCGACCCGTTCTTCCTGAACTGCGGGTAGAACTCGATCACGGGCTCGTTCCCGTCGTTCACTGTCCAGTTGAAGTACAGCACCGTCGCTCCCACAGCCTTCACCATGTCGATCGCCACCTGCGGCTTGTCCAGGACGAACAGGGGGACGGGGGCCTGGAAGGGCCCGCCGGGCCCCACGGCCCCGCAGATGTAACTCCCGTTGTCGTGATGATTCACGTTCTGGAAGTGGAGTCTGGTCTCGAGGTGCGTTTCGTTTATCCTCCTGTGGTCGATGTTCTGCGGGAGGAGGTCGGACAGCCCCGATTTCTCTATCCTCCACTCGGGGTGGCTCACGGGGTAGCCCTCCAAGACGCACCTCAGCGTCGCGTCCTTCTCCTTGAGGACCCGCACCCCCTTCGCGGACGCGACCCTCGCGTCCAGGACCACCTCCACGGGGATCGTCCTCGAGCTGTTCACGTTGGTGTTCTCCGGGAGAACGACGTGGCACGTGTAGTTCCCCGCGTGGGAAGTCCCCACGTCGGTTATGACTAAGTTTAAGAAAGCGCTAAAATCTACGACAGTCTTTTGTAGGTGGGTTTTTGGTTGTTGGGTGATGTTCTCATTGTTGAACGTCCACCAGACGATGTTGCCGGCGGGCGATGTGGCGCAGGTGAGGGTGAGATTGCCCCCGAGGGTCGTCCTGTTGGCGCCCTGGATGTTGACGAAGTCTATTTTGTACTCCTCCTCCTCCGAGGCGGAGGAGACGAGCGGCAAAATGCAGATGGCGGCCAAAAGTGGTAATGTCGTGATGTGTCTCAGTCTGATCATTCTCATCGTTTAGTCTTTCCTTTGGAATGAGCTGATTTTTACTTATTTGTGATGGTGCATGAAGACACCACTCTCTTATCTCACTGGAAATTCATCATTTCTGGCAGCTGCACTCTGAAAATAAAAGCATATTGTTAGAAAAGTATTTTCTAAATAACTTCCGATTTGTCTATTTCAGTTTTATAATACAAATGGAAGCACTTAATCCTTTCACAGAACAGCCTAAACTCTTTTACAGTTGATTCCAAAATTATTTTCAATTTATAATATTTTATCTGAGATCCAAATAAAATAAAAATGACAATCTAAAGATTCTTACTGAGTGACCAATGAATTTGACAAGTGGAATAACAGAAGCCCTGATCTGACTAGTACTGCTAAATGCATATGCCACCTGAAAAGATGCAAAAATAAAAATAATTTGCCTTAGGGAATGGAAACCTCACAAAGTGTTTGTTTCATATTTAAGAATTTAATTCTATTTCAATCTCAATTTTTGACTCTTTTCAAAAATGAATGCAGGAAATACACATGAATCATCAAATTATTTTTAATGCCAGGATGTTTTACCAAGCAATCCAGAGGAGAAACATTCCATTTCTCTAACTCATTAATAAATGGTAATTGAGATGAGTTAATTAGAGTAAATATATCTCATGACTAATGCTTAACGACCGATTTGGGAAAAAAATTTTAAAAGCGACTCAATTAAAAAAACTTTTTTATTGGATAAATGAACAATAAAGAATCAGGCTCAATATTAAGAGAAATCAGCGACGAATGCCTAAAAAAACTAATTAAGTTTATGCACGTTTTATTCTTTAATTGTGCATGGAATTTACGCACATTAAAAGCTCAAATATGACAAACGTTTGCGAATGGGAATTTTTGCATCGGTCACTTCGCTTTTCAGTTTTAACTCGTCAAACCGTAAAAAACGTAACGGTCCATATCAGCGAATCGAATTACGGCTTCTGATTCGGTACAAACGAAGCCAAACGAAAACAAATAACTTTAACAGGATGTCAAAACAATGTATGGGAGTGTTGACGAATCGCCACCGCTAACGGCGTGAAACCGATGTTTTGTTCACAGAAAATCCACCTACCTATTCCTAATAGCAGGCTAAAAGGCTACGAAATGACCACGCGTTACATAGCCAGTCACTTTTGCTATTTACAGAAGGTTTCTTCATGGATTTCATTGAAGAAAATGTCCTTCTTCGTCCTGGGCGGTGTTTTCAAAGTCGCCATGTTACAGCGAGACGTCTGGGTAAAAACCGTCGTGGCAGTAGAAAATGCGCGGTGGCTTTCAATTTTCGCGCCCGTTATTTAACGTTCCCCGCGTTTTATTTGTTCTCGGGGAGTTTTGCATGGATAAAACTACACAAAAGCACATTTCACTGCATGTCAGACGGATTTAGATTACAAATAATCTGCAGTTTACTTTACGCAACTGAGAACCCACTCAAAATATAAAGTTTTAAACTAAATGATTGAATTTTACAAGAACATTCATACCATTATTGATTAACTCTATATAAGTCATGGATGCGTTCTGTTTAAAATCGATTAGTTTTTAATTTTACAATTTGTTCTGACATCTACTGTGCATTAAGTACTCCCTGTCAGCTTTCTTCATTTCCTAACAATGGAACTAAGTTTTCCCAACACAGCACTTTCAGGTTTTTTTAACTTAATAATTTTTTAACTGACAAAAATGGGTTAATATATTCTAAAAAATATACCACAGTTTTATAATCAGTTAAACACCCTAGAGTGTGTTATTTTAATATGTTTTTGAATGTGGGTGTTGAGTTTTGTTATTAGAAATAACAGGCTAAAGAAAGGTACCATGAATTTAAGTAAATTTTGTTTAAATGCTATTAGTTTTTGATTTAATCTTTCAAACCTTTATGATTTATAGGTGTTTTCGTTGACTACTTGAGTTACTGCTACCCCAAGAGTTGTATTTGTCAGCAATTGTTCAAGCAGAAGAAGATCAACTGCATAAATAATAAACTATAATATACTTTAAGGTTCACTAAAGTATTGCACTTCATTTACATACACAAACATTTGTTACAGATCTATTTACAGTAATGGCATCTCTCTCCTCTCTATAAAACTATTCAATAATATCTAAGAATCCACCCACTATCCCATCTACTCTATGATCATATACAGAGTCCATGAAAACAGCATACCAAGCAGCTAAAATGAAAAAACAACATCAGCACAAAGCTCACCAACTTCAAAGCTCTCACTCTCTTTGCCTTACCATCAAACATGCGATGGTTATGCCCGAGCCGCCGATGAGTGCACTGTGCTTTTGGACGTAATCGATGGTGGCGTTGAGACATCCCGAGGGATAATACTCGGAGATGATGAACTGAAAGAGGGACAAAGTGAGAGCAGTGCTCTTTCGCCGTCAGCACCGCATTCGACTGCTTACGTGATTGTGAGTGTTCGCTTTCACTCTGCAGGACTCGGGGATGTTGCCGAGTTTCAACCAGTCCTTGTGGCCGAGCACTCCGCAGCACTGGAACTGTATAAATGTATAATTAATTATGATGCAACGGTTGTCGTATGAAAGTGAATGCGTTACCGTTGTCTGAACGCGATCCCAATCTTTGGTCATTTCACTGTTTCTGTTGTAGTATTTGAGAGTGCTGTACATTTCCGTTTCCATGTTCTTCTCTACTGTTTCTATGAAAATGTAGCCGAGTATTCCTCCCGCTAACATCACAGTGAAGATAATGAACAGCAAAATGAAATACTGCAACAAGAGATTATATGTTATCATACAGTATGATGCAAACACAAAGGAGATGAAATTATAGTGGTTTTCCATTTCTCGAGTGTGTCCACAATTCCCAAAATAATTTTCTTCCTTCCAATGTTAACCCACTCATCTCCCCAAAGATTTTGTATAAATCCTAAATTTCAATTTATATTCATTCTCCCATTTTCATTTCTTTCTCCCCTCTCATTGTTACGACGAATTTAAAACCTGAATTTTCTTCTTTTTCTTCCCTTTGAAAACATTTGATAATTTTTCCTTTTTGACTTTTTGAGTGGTTTACATTGCGACAGAAACTTATTATTATAAGAAGGAAAAACCGTTTAAAAAGAGAAGCATCGAACGCGTGAAAACTTTCCTCACGTTCCATGTCAGCCATTTCCCCTAATTTATTTTCGTCAGCAAAAGCCATTTCCACTCCGTTTTTATGCTTTGCCTTTGCATTGTTCGCGTGGTTTTACGATTCCAACAATTAGTCGAGTTTTTCGCGTGCTTTATTTTTTTCTTTTTTTTGCTCCCATTTTTACTTCCTTCCCCCAAATTCTGTTCGTTTTGACGCCTCAAAACTCTATTTCCCTATGTTTTCTGTATATGAGGCACTTTTATGATAGTATAAACTGGAAAATTATACAGTGCTTTTTTCAAAGTATGGAATGGAAAGACTGTGTTTATAAATTTCTTTATCAAATCAGAATTTTCTTCAGCTGCTGAACAAATTCTGTTGTTCAGTAAAAAGTACGCATACAGAATTTATCCTTTTAAAAACACGAAAATTCCAAATAAAAAATAAAAATTGCAAAAATTGAGCGTTTTTTTGATGGGGGTCAAAAAGACACCTTTTGTAGTTAAATTTCCTTCTCTTTCTACTGTTAAAGTACAACAAAGAACTACTCTTTCTACTGTCAAGAACAAAGAATGGCTGTGTGTCTGTGTGAAGAACTACAGAAGAAAGTTTGAATCTTTTCAGTAAGACTAAAAATGAATGAATGGAAGTTAATCCTTTTCGTTCTGCGGGGGCAAACGACCCTTCTTTGGGGGGTGGTTGTTATAAATCAGGCCTGGGCAAATGGCGGCCCCTCAACCATTCTATCTTTATCCTATTTTTATTAAAAACACAAATATTAATTTTTGTATAACAAAAAAATTTTGGATAAAATATTTAGTAATACGTTTAAGGCGATGGGAGCCAAAATTTGCTCTTTTCAGCGCCTCCTATTCCAAAATATAATCTTTATAAAGTATATATAATAGTCGCACAATTGTATTAGTTGTTATACTTATTATGTCACATAATTGGAAAAAAAAACAGTCTGACCGAAGTCAAATTTTCATCTGCATTGTGGCCCGAGCATCGAAATATTTGGCCACCCCTGTTATAGACAAATACAAATGCGTGGACACTCACGATTACGAGAATGAATTTGATTTCTTTTATCGCTCCTATGCAACCGAAGAGAGCGACCAAAGACGCCACCAATCCGGTGACCAAAAGTATATAAACTGCGCCTGAAACAAACAGATTTGTGTCAGTCTCTCTCTCTGTCTCTCTCTCTCTCTCTCTCTCAAACTTTGCTTTCACTCACTCGACAAAAGGTTCGTCCCGATGAAATTCCTGATGTAGGCATTGTTGACCAAAATCCAGGTGGACATCCCGACAGCGACGAGGCCGCCGATCTGAAAGACAACAGCAGTGAAGTCTCCTCTCTCAGTGAAGAGGTCAGAGGTCAGAGGTCAGCAGCAGACACTCACCCATATGACGAGGTTGGAGAAGAAGAGGACATATTTGAGAGCGGTTCCGCAGGCGTTTCGCATGTTGTCTGCCTCTTAGGGGCGGAGCTGAGTTTCTTAAAAGAAAGGAAAATATGGAAACCTTCAAACGCTTTGCCGACATTCTTCCGGTAGAAATCGCCTTAACCATGAACTACTTTCGGCCAAAGTGGGTCGAAGTGTGGAAATGACTTCACCTGGACAGGTACTCGTAGGTGCTGCACACGAGCACACTTCTTTCGCTTTTCGCTCCAGTTGACTCGTGGGAGCGAATTGGGGGGGTTAATTCCGCTCATTGAGTGGAAAAAGAAAGAGAAATGTGATCAGATATAAAACAGCATAAAGGAAAAGAAAAAGAGAGAAGATGGAAATGACAAACAAGCGAAAGTCAAACGACAGCGATTTTCACGCTGACTTTCGCTCGTGAAAACACTTTGGGAATCGTTGCGCTGATTCAACACCAAATGACCTTTGTTCGCTTTCCATTGTTCTTCTTTTGTTCGAATGGAAAGGCGTTAGCACTCGGGAAGCTGCGTGCTGACGGGGAGCGATCGTCAGCAACGCGGAAATAGAGAAATGGACAAATACTGGAGGTTTTATCCGGGAAAAGCTTTGGATGGTTTTATAACGCCCTGTGAAGAGATGAAAAGCGAAAGAAAAGTTAATAAGAAGATGGGAAGAGGCCCAAAGAAGGAACCGAAGAAATGATAAAAAATAGGGAAGAAAGAAGAACAAAGAAAATGAAGAAACAAACAAAAAAGAATACGGCGAATGACACACAAAATAAAATGGAGAAAGACACAAAGAAAAGATAATGAGCACATTTTAGTTAAAACTTTACCCAAATTTGGAAGAATTTCTTTCGTGGTCGATTGAGCAGAAGACAAACCAAACACAAAACGATCAAAATTCACGAGATAAACCGTTGTTTGGGAATCTCGCAACGGTTCGCGTGAAATTTCCAAACGCAGTCTCCAACAAAGTCTCTCATTTTCGAACAGAAATCGACCTCTGAACCCGCCATTGTGAAAGAGTCCTCCCAAGGCCTCAACGTGCCCATTGTGCGAACAAAGGGAGGCCAAGACAAATTCTACACAAGACCCAAGTAAAAGCAGACGAAAGCAACAAAAGGAACGAAAAGCCAAAGTTCTCAGGAAAGAGCAGAATCGGTTGCTCGAATGGCGACCCACATACCATCGTTTCTCATGCCAATGTCATGCGGTTCAGAAAGCGAATTATGCAACGAATGAGGAGAGTTACGTGATGGAGGAATTTGGGGAGGTGCATCCCCGTCCTGGGGGAGCAGCCGAGGAGCAGAAGACAGAAAGAGAACTCACCTGGAGAAAGGCGTCGGAGTCCTGTGGCGGAGGGGCGAGACATGAAGGCGACGAGCCGCGAAAGGCGGAGAGAAACGGAAAATGGTGTTTCGAGAGCGAAGGTTAACCGAAGAATATTTGAGCGAGCGCTTGAGGCGAGCCATGCATTTCAAGGAATTACATCACCGCAGATCCCTCACCTGCGAAATGTGATCGACATGGCGTGCTGACGTCACTGCGGGTTCCGATGGCGGCCGCGAGGGCGCGCGCGGGCAGGCCCGCCAAACAGGTCGAGAGTCCGTTAATTAACGGCCAAGGATTTATCATTCTGTGGAGGAGAGAATGCGAAGAAGCGATAAGTGGGGGGAGAGTGGGGGGAAAGTGGGGGGAAAGTGGGGGAAATTAGGCGCGTTTGTAAGCGGCTGCCGGGGAGGGATTGTTATGTGAATGGAAAGAATGTTAATTTTCAGGGAAAGCACTCAACCTTTCTGTTTTTTTGCCTCATTATAAAATATACTTGTTACAAATTGATTACATAATAAGAATCGTTTCATGTTTGGAGGATTTTTTGAAATGCCGAAGAATAGTTTGCAGTTTCCGTCAGGCGTGGGAGGCCAAAAAAGCCTAAGAGGCCTTTCACGTAATAAAATTTAAAATAAATCAATAAAAGTAATTTTTCATGACTGAAAATATGTAAAATACCCTAAAATAAATAAATCTATGTAACTATAAAAGTATATAACAATAAAATATTAAAAATATATACAGTACAAGTGTAAAAAAATACTTATTAAAACTTTTAAATCATTAAAATAAAACTTGGTAAATACCTAAAACTACGTATCTATGAATTTATGAAAATAAATTAATATAATTTGTATATATATAAATTAAAACACGTAATATATTATAAATTATACAATATTTTATGGTCTCATTATTTTACATTACACATCATTGCCTTTTTTTAATCCTTCATTATATACACAGCTATTTATATTTATGTATAACTTGATCATGTTCACTCATTTCTCTGTTTATAAATGTACATATGTTATTATTTAAATTTTTACTGTTTAATAGTGAGTTTTGATATTTTTATCAAACTATTAATTAATGCCTAATTTGTAAAACCACAACGACTGCTTTTACCAC
This sequence comes from Brueelia nebulosa, assembly GCA_028293925.1. Taxonomy (NCBI): domain Eukaryota; kingdom Metazoa; phylum Arthropoda; class Insecta; order Psocodea; family Philopteridae; genus Brueelia; species Brueelia nebulosa. The sequence goes on from JAQIBA010000053.1 coordinate 269,269, forward strand.
TTTTATTTTGAACGACCGATAAATAATTTGTTAATTGCTTATTTTTGTATCTTTTATTGCATATTATTGTTTCTCATTTGTGCGCACAATTCCTTTCGAAGCACAAAAAAATACATTTCCTCAACGCCGGTTGCATAAACTCTCGAAAGCGCTGTCGTCAGCATTTAGACTCTCCACTTCAATCGCAGTAATTGATATTCTGTTGGTTTCCGCCCTTGGCGACAGGGGTTCACGGGGCTCCAAAGGGAGACGCCCCCTCACGCGGGGGGCGACTTCAACCGGGAGAATTCAGCGAAAGGAGTTACATAATTATTACCTCCTGGTGGGCGTCCCTTAATTAAGGAATAAACTTGGGCGAAAAGTTGGGGAATCCCTCGGCGGCGAAACCTCCCTCGCAGATGCGGGGGAACTATTTCATCCCTTATTTCCAGTTCCGCCTTTGTCTACATCGCATCCTTTGTTTGGAGCTGCTTTGCGGATGCTGCTCCCGATGTGGTGCTGACCCTCATTTTTCCGCCCCGAGGGGGTGATCGAGGGTTGGTTGTCGCCCACGTGCGAATTTCCTTCGATCTCCTCTCCACTTACTTTCCCAAGGGTTGATTCATCCCTTAACCTGTGAGCGGCGGAATCGCAGATTTCAGCGCGTAATTATTTGCACGCGAATGTACATTTTGCTTTACCCCTTTGAATTCGCGTTGGCCGCACTTCCTTTCAAAAATGAATTTCTTCCCCCCGAATTTGCTGATTCAGCAAACCCGCGAATTGATTTTTTCTCATTTTGGCGTTGCCTCATTTCTTTTCAGAGGATAAAAGTCGTGAATGTCAGTTGCTGCGGAATGACGAAATGGAATGTTCGCCTGTCCTCAATTCCAAAAGGGTGATTTTTACCCCTGGACGATTTAAATGAATTATTTTTTAGTGTTTTGGGACTTATTTTTATTTTTTTATTTGGGAGTATTTTATTTAAGAAAAGGAAGTTAAGAGCGGTGAAGTGAGGGGAAAAGTAAAGCACTGAAAGAAAATAGACAGGGAAATAGGAAAAAGCAGGAAAAAGGAAATAAAAAGAAAAAAGAGAAAAACAGGGAAAACAGAGAAAACGGGACAATTTCCAGCAATTATGGCTTCCTTTCGTGCGAACAATTGCCAACAATTATTTCATTAAATAACATTGCGTAATACTTGCACGTTATTTGCAACCTGAAAATGTATCCGAGTTAGCACATGATGCAGCGGTCATTTTAACTGTCCCAGCGGTCATTTCAGTGCTGACGCTCGCCAGAGAGAGAAAGCGTTTAATGACCCAAAGGACGAGTGTCTTCGACGAATGGGAGGAAAGCTCCGTCCATTGTGAAGGTGAGTCCAGCACCCCAGGGGTTGAAGGGAGCGGCATTGCCCCTCGGGGCCATCTCCGTCTTTTGGCGAACACGAATTCAATTCCCAATTAAACACTTATGATTAATTAATAAATGTAAATTATTCCGAAATACCGGATGCGGTGATTATCATACTGATTGCAATTGGCAAAGGGTGAAGAAGGCGGCGACAGTCAGCGAAGAGTGTGCATGGGCGAGGGGGCATTGTATCCACACGTGCGAGAGCGAACCCGGTCGGCCGCGAGGCGTTGTCCCAGCCACTGCTGTCCACGGAAGAAGACTGCCCAGGGAACCCGAGCGGGCTCCAGATGACAGGAAAGCCGCTGTAGAGAGCGACAAGGCCTACAGAGGAACGCTTCAGCGCTTTTGTTCAGTACGTGAGCCGATTGCGAGAGCTGCGATGTACGCCCTCAACGGGAGCAGCGTCGTCAAGTTCGAAAAGGAGATACCTGAGAGCACCTACTTCCAGGACCACATCCTGCGAAGCAAATTGAACAAAACCTTTTCGGATGCTGACGGTGAGTTTGCCTTCTTTGCTCGTCGCCTTATTAGCTTAACTCATGATAACATCCTTCTGCCGTTTGTACCTAAATATCGGTTAGATAACACAGTCGGCTGTGCAATTGTTAAAATCAAATCGTAGCAACAGCAAAAAGTTTACTTTTAAATGAATAAACGGGCGAAAGTTACTTAAGACCATCCACTGCTTATCTGCAGTTCACACAAAATCCTGAAAGCGGCGTACATTTAATAAGCATATCGCTGACAGCAGCAAAATTTGAGATTTCCCGAAAAGTGTGTTTGTACTGTATTTCTGTAAAACCCTCGGACAGGAACACAAGAGAACATTGAAGGTCACTGTAGTCAGATACTGTACAAATTGTGAGCGGCCGTCCACGTGATTAATGCAGATCGTGCCAAATATAACAGAATTAATTGAAGGGGGGTTGGGGCTTACGTAAGCGTTGGCAGTGGGTCGACAGCTGAAGGGGAGCGAAGGGAACAAAGTGCGAAGTTGGAAGGAAACGTGGAGGGGATTTTCGGGAGTCAAAAGCCACTTCCGGTTGCGGACGCCCTCAACTTCGCCGGCTGTCGTCAGGCGCCGCGCTCCGACTTCCTGCGGGTTCTTCTGGCTTTGGTCGTGTCACCAGAAAACAATATCCTCTCCCAATTAATAATTCTGCCAAGAAATAATTAAAAATGGAAGCATTCGCTTAACCCCGGGAGGTCGCCATGGCGCGATGACGCGCGTGGGATCCTTTGTTCGGGCGGAAGGCTTTTCTTCCCCCGCGATGATTTAGGGGTTGTTGGTGTCCTCGCGAGGGGCGGGGCTCCGGAGGGGCTCCCCGGTGCCTCCGCGCCCACTCGCGCACTCCGCGGGGTTAGTGACACGAGAGCGGCCAAAATCTAATTAAAATAAGTGATAAAAATTGGCGGCGATGTTCCCGAGTGTCCTCGAAAGGTCATTGCAGAATAATAAATGAATGAATAATAAACGAGGCTCATGTACCAGTGCTATTAGGGAAAGAGGTCCTCGAAGGTCGAGCTGTTGTTTAAGGCGCATGTCGCTTTTCCAAGTCTTTTTCGGGAAAAGTATATTTATTATACAATTATTATATAATGAATTGACGAGATCGGAGAATTCACCCCCTCGGGGGTGATGAACTGTTGTACTCACCTTCGATTCATGCTGGAGTTGACCACAGACAAGGGATGGAAAGCCATGAGGGTCAGCTGACCCTAATTAGCGAAACCACCCCCAACCACCTGAGCCGTTAATAACCCGCGCATGCGCACACGTTTTTATTAAACAAAATTGTTTCCATCTTGGTGGAAAATAAAAAGAAGCGAAAGGAGAAAGGATATCGTATTCTAATGAATGAAAGTAGCCACCCCAACTGGCCTCTTTCATCCCCTGCAGATTTTTAAGCGGCTTTTCTTTCGCTTTGCTCCGCTCCTTTGAGCCAAACGATCGCCCGGATTTTGCCCCCTAATTGGTTTATGGAATACAAATCTGGAAAATAAGCCGCTTCGGGGGCTCATTTTCTTACGTAAGAAGGAAAATCGAAAATAATGGGCAAACAAAATGCGGGGGTTGAGGGAGAGTTGGGCAGAGAGGGAAGGTTCAGCAACTGCCCTACTGTCCACTAACTTCACACTGCACTAAACCAATCGAAAAGGGATTAAAAGCTCCAGTTTTGTGATGAGAGAAGGAACAGTTGAGAAAGTTGAGAAATGTTTTTTTACACACCTTAGGAAGAACCTGAATTTGAGAAAAATATTGCCAAAAGAATTGTGGAATTATAAAAAAAGAAATATTAATTTAAGCAGAACACTAAAAGAACCCCTTGAAAACATAACAAATCGGGACCCAATGGGGTTCACTGACCACAGATTTGGAAGTCGTCACTGCTCCCCCTGTCGTGGCACCAGATTCCGCTCTCTGCCACGTCCTACTCTCCCCCGGCTGCGGAAAGAAAGGCGAGGACCCCTGAGGCTCCCCTAATTGGTTCTCTGCTTGTGACACCCTTCCCTCATCTCTCGGGAGTCGACGTCCGGAAGAAAACAAAAAGAAAGTCTTCGTTTCCAAGGAAGACCTTGGCCCTGACATAATTGTGCTGACCTTCGCCCGAGGAATAATCCAACCACTCAATATGCATACATGAATCCCATTATGGAAAGATGTCGCATGAGGAGTCGTGGGGGGAGCCCTCACCCCTTCTCCCCTCCCCTGCACTGGTCAATCATGTGATGCTTTCCCGCTCCAGATATCTTCATCAGGGACAACCCCTACTACAGTGAGAAGTACCAGAAAGCCTACAGGAAATCCATCCAGGAACCAGAAGAGTTCTGGGCGGAAGTGGCCAAGTCAGTCACGTGGGACACACCATGGACCAAGGTCCTCGACAACTCCAACCAGCCGTTCACGAAATGGTAACGCCCCCGCCCCCGCCCCCGCCACGCTCTGCTCCCGACCGCCCCTTCCTTCCAGGTTCGTCGGCGGCCAGCTCAACGCCTGCTACAACGCCGTCGACAGGCACGTGGAGGCGGGGAAGGGCGAGAAGACGGCGCTGATCCACGACAGCCCCGTGACGAACACCATCCGGCACGTGAGCTACGGGGAGCTGCAGAGGAAGGTGAGGCTCGGGGGGGCGGTCAGGGAGGGTGCGTGACGTTTGCCCGGTTTCAGGTGTCGAGGCTGGCGGGAGCGCTGGCCTCCCTGGGGGTGCACAAGGGGGACAGGGTGCTCATATACATGCCCCTCATCCCCGAGACGATCATGGCGATGCTGGCGACGGTCCGCCTGGGGGCGGTGCACTCGGTCGTGTTCGGGGGCTTCGCCTCCCGGGAGCTGTGCGCGCGGATAGACCACGCGGAGCCCAAGGTGATAATCGGGGCCAGCTGTGGGGTGGAGCCCCACAAAATAGTCAGGTGGGTGGAAGTGACGGCGTTGACCCCGCCAACCCCTCCGGCGTGAACCGCCCCTCACCGCCCTCTCTCCCCAGATATAAAGAAATACTGAACGAAGCCATACAACTCTGCAAGACCAAACCCCACTGCTGCATCATCTACCAAAGGAGCAACGTCGAGGAGTGTCCCCTCGAGCCGGGGATGGACATCTCCTGGGACGAGGCCCTCCAGATGTCCGACCCCCACCCCTGCGTCCTCGTCGAGGCCAACGACCCCCTCTACATCCTGTACACCTCCGGCACCACAGGCAAGTACCACCTCCCCGCCGCCCCCCACCCCCGCTCAACCAGCCCTCCTTGCAGACAAACCCAAAGGCATTTTGCGACCCACGGGGGGCCACATCGCCACCCTCGCCTGGACGATGTCCGCCATCTACGGGATGGGCCCCAACGACGTGTGGCTCTCGGCCTCGGACATGGGCTGGGTGGTGGGACACTCCTACATCTGCTACGGCCCGCTGGTCTACGGCATAACGTCCGTCATGTACGAGGGGAAGCCCGACAGGACCCCCGACCCAGGCGCTTACTTCAGGTACGTCGCCACCCGCCCCTGCCCCTCCCTTTGCTCCTCGTTGGCAGCGTTGCTCCTTCCAGGGTGATTCAGAATCACCAGGTGAACGCCATATTCACCGCACCCACAGCCCTAAGGGTCATCCGCCGGGAGGATCAGGAGGCTGTCATGGGTCGAAAATACTCCACTAAGTCACTAAGGCACATCTTCATCGCGGGCGAGCACTGCGACGACGAGACCAAGACCTGGGCGGCGAAGGTCTTCAAGGTACGGCCCCGACCCTCCCGCCACCCCCGCTTCTCTAACCCGCCCCCACCCTTTCAGGTCCCCATCCTCAACCACTGGTGGCAGACGGAGACCGGCCACTCCATCACCGCCTCCTGCATAGGACTCGGCCACTCCGAGGAGCCCCCCAAATTCTCCGCCGGGATGCCCTTCCCGGGATACGACGGTAAGGGAAGCCACCCCCTTTGGTCCCTTCCAGTGAGAAACAAAACCCTTGATTGCAGTTCGGGTCTTGAGGAGCGACGGGAGCGAGGCGGATTACCTGGAACTGGGGCGGATCGTGGTGAAACTACCCCTGCCCCCGGGCACGATGTCGACCCTCTACAAGGCCCCGGAGCGCTTCGTCGAGACCTACTTCACGAGATACCCCGTGAGTGTCGTCTGGGGTGGGAGTACCACGTACAAGAGTAGACTACAAGCCTTCTGTTGCAGGGCTACTACGACACGATGGACGCGGGCTACGTCGACGAGTACGGGTACGTGTACGTGACGGCGAGGGATGATGACGTGATAAACGTGGCGGGGCACAGGTTGTCGACGGTGGCGCTGGAGGACGTGATAATGGGGCACCCGCAGGTGGCGGACGCGACGGTGATAGGGGTGCCTGAGCCGACGAAAGGGGAAGTGCCCTTCTGTTTCTTCGTGCTTAGAAAAGGTTCGATAACTAATCATCACAATATAGTTCAGATGGCCACTGTATAATACACTGCGGTTGCAGACGTGAGCAAGAACGAGGAGGAGGTCGCCAAGGAGCTCATCGCCATGGTGAGGGACCTCATCGGGCCCATAGCCGCCTTCAAGCAGGCGGTGGCCGTGACCGCCCTCCCGAGGACGCGCTCCGGCAAGATCGCCCGCAAGTCCATCGCGGACCTGGCCAAGAACAAATACGTCAAGGTGAGGAGCGCCCCTCCCCGGCCCTGTCCCCCGTCCCTGTCCCCTCTGACGCCGTGTCCTCTGTCCCCAGATCGCGGGAACGATCGAGGACCCGACGGCCTACAAGGACATCAAGAGAGTGCTCCAGAAACACGGCTACGCCCGCACGGCGCCCGACCCCCAGTGAGGGGGCGCCCCCCTGGGCTTCAAAGCAGTATTAGACCCTGTGCGGGGTCGTGGAGGAGTGAGGAGAGTGAGGCTGCGAGGTGAGAGTGTGGCGCTGAGGAGGTGAGAGTGCGGCGTCCTCGGATTTCAAAATTGTTCTGGCTTATGAGTAATTTCTTAGAGTTAATCTGAATGCACCCCAGTGAGCTTTTATACTGTGTTAATATGCTTTATAATTGTATTAACTGATTAATTAATAAATTGTAGTGTTTAATTGTATTGTGTACTGTTATTTCGACCATGTTTTCCCCACCAACGGGTTGTATTTGCTTCTGGGCTCAATTTAACAATCACTGAACCCATTCCGTTCGGAATATATACAAAAGACAGTAAAAACATTATATAAATATTATATTATCCCCACTATAATGAACAGGAAACCCACTGTGCTTCCTCTTGTCTCATCCCACCCTTGAAGAAGAATGTAAGCTCGGGTTTCACATAACCACTCGGGGGTTGAATTACAATTCATCGCCCTTCATCTCCTCTCTTAATTCGAGACAACAGCGCCGCTGTCGGCTGTCGAAAGAATCAGCAGAGGCTTTTGTCTTTGGCGGTGTCAGGTGCACTCAGGTGGTGCCCCAAATATCACCTCTGATCAGGTATCATTCGAAGGTTAGCGCCATTGAAACCTCCGCCTGCAAACGACCAGTTACACTTTTCTGCCATCAAACACAGAAAAGTCTAAACTTTTAGACTTTACAACATTTAATTACATTCGATTACTATGAAAACCCGTTCTCAAAATTTATAAAACAATTAACTCCCATATTATTAGTTATTGCCGATGAAAGTTTACATTGTTACGAGTTCCGAACTAACAAGTTTAACCGTTTGGGGTTGTTAGTTGTTGCGGGACTCCCACCCCCACCCCGGGGCCTCCATCGCTCCCCCGAGGACTGCCCCACTCGCGCACGAGCGTCCTCCCCGCACGCCCCCCACGACGGGGGATCGATGCGCTCCACCGGAGGGAACCTTTCTTAATTAATTGCTTCAATTCGAGCAATTAATCACTTTTAATTCTTCATCTCGCCCACTTGTAATTTTCGAGCTTTTACAATGGACTGATAACGCTGATGGGGTTTTATTGGGCTCCGCTCTGTCGTCGGGGACAGTGCCCCAAGGTTGGCCTCCCGCCCTTTCACCCCTGCCACCCCTTTCCTCTTCGATCGAACAACTATTTTTTTATCGGCGCCCCTTCGGCCAAACGTTTCCTTTCAAAGGCATTCTTTCAATTTTATGAGGAAACCTTTTGAAAACTTTTGACGACTTTTCCGGGTGAATTACACCCTTTTCGCAGCCCATTCCACCCTTTTTTATTTCTTTTTGAGCGTTCACCCTGCCACGGGGAGGGGGAAGATGAATTATCCAGATGACAAAACCCTCAAAGGGGAGGGAAATTCCAGTAATTTGCTGATGGAGGACCGAAGAGTGTGAGAAAGCAAAAGTGAACGCAAACAACAGCGCGACAAACTTTTCCTCCGCCGACGAAAACTCATTTCAACAGTTTGAAACCCTACAAATTTTAACTTCGCCGCGAAAATAAACATATTGTTTATTCATTATATAAGATATATTAAGTATGAGTTCCTCTTTTCCACTTAAATGTCAAATTGGGGCGACTCCGTGAAAGGAAAACTCCATTTGACAGACATTGACTCAGAACTTATGCTTAGCTTATGTCCTTTCCTTTCTTCTTAACTCAATGATCTCCGCTGATGCATAACTTTGCTTAACATATGCGGTTTTCATAATTTATGTTAAGTAATGGCATTAATATCAACGTCATCATTAGTTTATAAGTGATATTTGGAAAATAAAACATTAAATGCGACACGTATATTTTATATGTAAATATAAGTACAAAAGTACAAAAATAACGCAAAGCATAATTTTAAACAAACTAAAAAGTATAAATATGTATATAAAAAATAAAAGTGGAAAAGTTAAAAAATTCATTATAAAACATAAGATAGTATATATTAAAAATCTTTAAGAAATGGAAAACATAAATTATAAATATAAACGTTTTGTTTTATTTATTTAAATTATATTTGATTTTTTTTTAATTTTTTATATTAAAAACGTATATAATTAAAAAGGAATGAATAAGAGAAAATGATTTAGAGTATACGTGTGAACCCCCACTGGGCTGAACAAGTTCTCATCCCCGAAAGGGTTGACCGCAGAGGGAGGGGGCGGAGGGGCGGTTATCAGCGTGGCGCGGGAGCAAAGATGGCGCCCCCGTCGCAGTTATCTATAAGAGATGAAGGGAAGTTCGACATTGCCTGCAAACCGCTTCGGCCAATAGAGAGTTGGTGTTGAGCCGGAAATTTCCTCGATTTTCGCCCGCCATCAGAGAAAGGTTTTTCCGCGACTTTTCCGGTTCGGTTCGCTGTTGTGCGGCTCTGCAAATAAGTTTTCTTTTATTCAGATTCGGCTTTCCACCAATCAGGTAAATTTTAACACATTTTCCTTCCATGTTTTCCTTACAGTTTGGCCATCGACGCCGAAAAACAATTTGCAACCCTTTGTGCATTCCGCCCTTTCCGCTTTCAATGCTTTGCTATCTCTAACCCTTCTGCTTCCCGGAATCAGCAGACTGCTGATTGCACAAACTGAAAAGCTGAAATCAGCAACGATACCTAAAGAGAGAATTCAGACAGTAAATTTATATTATTTTATTACATATTTCAGTATTTTTTTAATTTTTTATTTTTCTATTTATATTTTATACTTTAAGTTATATGTTTTATACGCATTATTATTTTTTGGTTTTTATTAAATAATTCTTTATCTATAATAAATAATAAATTCAAAAATATTAAAATAATAATTTGATATAATTTTTTATTTTATTTTTATACATTTTGTATTTTTATTTTCCTATAAACATTTTATAATATTATATTTTAAGACATACTTATCTATCTTTCTTTTTTTTATCAGATGCTGTAAATTAAATAGTATTTTGTACTGTCAAAATACTTTTGTATGTCTCATTAAAAGAAAATTAAGAATTAAAGTTCAGCAATTTATTTTTTATATATAAAAATTAAGATTAAAAAGCAAAACTTTTGATGGCAAAAATTATTTCCGTTTCCGCTTATGCGTTTCCCGTAATTTTTTGTGCGATCGCCTCATTTATTTTTTATGTGGAAAAGTGCTGACGTTGTCAGGAAATTTGACCGACAGGAAAATCTTGGATTTGTTTTCCCTTAATTACGCGGTTTTTTTTATTTACGTCCGGTCGCGCTCAGAATTAAAAACTGTTAAAAACTGTTAAAAATTAATTCTCACATTTCGGAGCATTTTTTATAATTAATTTCTTTGTCAAAATTGTTCCAAACAAAGTCATCTTTTATGTATTAACAGTTTTATTCAGAAATTTCAAAATTTTGTGTATTTCAATGATGAAAAATTTTGTCCAATTTTTAACTATTTGTTCAAACTGAGCACACTGTATGTAAATGTATGAAATGTATTTGGAGGAAAACGTTTTTTATCGCTTAATTCTCCATCTGCTGTCGATTTTTACTGAATTGTTACTGCAAGAATACAGTTTTCTTTGTACTCTTAGAAGGCTTATTAAAACCCAAATTGCTTAATTTCAGAAAACCCCATTTCCTCTTTCATTTTCAGCACAAAGAACCATTTTTCAAAGCAAAATAGTTTTTTGTTGCGGCTTTGAAATTAATAAATTAATAATAATTAACAGATTGAGCGCAACCGTCGCTAATGTTTCCCTCATTTGGGAGTTTTCTCCTCAAATTTGCCTCAAATTCGAAACCCAAACGCCGCTACCAAAATACAACTGCTGCTTACACCCCCTCCCTCCCCCCTCCCCCCCCCTGCCCCTCCCCCTCCTCCCCCGACAAACAATATCTCCGCCCAGACATTGACGGAGCGCCTCCACTTTGTCACTTTGGGGAGGAAAGTGACAAAGGCAATTCTCCCCCCAGAGATGACTTCGGCTGTTCTCTTGCAGAGCCATGAAGTACCTCTCAGTGGTCGCGGCCGCCATCTTAGCCGTCGTTCTGAGCCTCTCCTCGAAGAGGGCGGCGGCGCAGCCCGTGTGCAGTTCGCCCTACATAGACAACCCCCAGAACAGGAAGCTGTGCGCCACCCTCGCCAACTTCTTCGGCCTTCCCAACTCACTCGAGGCCTACTCGGACGAGATGAGGCCCAATTTCGGATGTAAGTAGGGGAAACGACCCCCGAGGGAGGGGGTTGGGGTGTACTGAGGAAGACTTAAATTACGAGGCAGGTGGAAACCAGAGCTGAGGGATGAAAGCGAGGAGAGATTAGGGGGTTGAACTTTCATTTTGGTTTAATCTCACCCCCTCACCCCTCACTGACCTCTTCCCTTCGCTCCCGGCCAAGGACCCTCACCTTTTGCTGATTTAGGCGGAAGCCCGCAGCCGTCGCCCCCGGGGGAAGTCGGTTTGAGGGTGATTGGGGATGTTTTGACATTGCCGACAGAAGTGGGGGTGAAATCAGGTGTTGATTATTGCTTTTCATCCCCTTCTTCAAAAGTGCAAATGACTTAATTATTTGCTTTTTTGGTGGGGGGTTTATATTTTTATCCATTTCCGCTTTTCTTTATTTTTTATTTACGCTTCCATTTTTTATTTTATTTTTTTATATTTTTATTTACATTAATTCTGACTTTTTTGATTTTTACTTTATTCAATTTCCTTTTTTACTTTCAAACTTTCTCTTACCGTTTTTCGTCTCTTTTATAATTTCTTTTTAATAGGTTTTATTTCTTTCTTCAACAACATGTTCATCTCTTTCCCATTTCCTCCCCTTCTTCAGTCCTTCCGAGTCAGTGAACACAAAAAGTTGGACCCAATGATGAGCCTCGAGGAGACGAAATGGGCCGAGAGAGGACACGGAAGGAAAGTGGGACAGTCCCGAGCAGTTGATGTGTTGGGGGAAAACATCCCCCGGAGGGGTGGGGGTGAGGGGGAAGCAATTCTCCTAAGTAAATATTTACATGAGGAAACCGTCCAAAAACCAATTAAGAAAATGATTTTTTTCTGTTGCTTCTGCTGCACCGCGGAATTTTCAATAAGTTTTCTTTTTGTTTTTCTTGGAATACTAAATGGGAACTCATTTAATTTTCCCTTGGGTTCGCCATGTTGGTCTTTCGGGAAGGGACAGAGGGACGAGGACGTGACCGGTGGGTGCCAACATTAACACTGCCTTCGGATTCGCCGCACGCGCGGGGGATTAGGGCAATGGGGTGTTTCGGAGGGGATTCATCCCCCGCGGCGTGGAAAGGTATTTGGGTGAATTGAGAGACGCAAATGGAGGTGGAAGGGTTTCAGGAAAATTTGCTAAAACAACTGCAAGGGGTCGTAGTGCTTATTGCGTTTTCATCCCCTAACGTGTTTTCATTTCCTAATGCAATGCTCCTCAATCTTTTACGGCCAAAAGCACAATTTTCCAATTGCGATGGGGTGGAGGGTGGAAAGGAGGAAAGACTGCGAGTTTTTGCCATTCTATATTGTATCACCTCGGCGTTGCAGTCACTACAACAGTCGAAGTCATACTAATGGCGCAGACTGTTGCCGACTGATCCCACGTCAGTAAACATTATATTATACTCTATCACCGGTTATATATTTTATTCAGTCAAACACTTTTCCTGTATAAAGTCACAGGATGTGGTTAAGTTTGAAATTTGGCCAAAGGTGAACAACCTGCGGCCAAAGTCAACCCTTATAATCCGACTATTCTAATTAAAACAATATGGGCCTCCCTCGGGGATCGCCAGTTCCAACCCCCGAGTGATCCGCTCTCCTCCACCTGTTGCGTCCCCCGACTCACCCCTTTCTGCTTCCAGACGGACTCCCCCTCAGCTACAAGGGACGACTGCCGCCGTCCAACTTCATCGAGAACTCCCCGGGAACCAAACGACAGGACGTCGACCACGTGTTCCTAAGGTTCGGCCGCCGACGTTAAACCGCCCCGCCCGCCCGCAGAGCTCCCCTCCAAGAGACAAGGACACCGGGGTGGAAATTCGCTGGAAGGACTCGGGAAACCTGAGATCGCTTTCAAAGTCGGCTCTCAGCGACCCGAGTCTTTTGTTTGAATTGGATGAATTGATTGGGGGGTTGAAGCAGAAGACGGTTTTCCGCCTTCATCTTTTCCGGATTATTCCTTCACCATCAATTATATTTTTATAAACTCTACAAGCAACCCCTCTTCCCGTTACTTCCCACATTTCATCTTATTTTAATAAAGTACAGTACATAATTGTAGTTTAATGTATGAAAAATAAAAATTTAGCAAAAATGCGTTTTTGTCTTTTTTGTCTTTGCGGGGGATGTTTCATCCCCCGAGGACAATACAACCCAGATATCCCAGATAACCATTGAAGGAATGGGGAGGGAGAGAGGCGAGTCAGCAGTCATAGGGAAGGCGGCGACAGTTATAATTTGTTGGGGGTGGGGAGAGGGAGGGTGCGAAGGGGGAAAATATTTCGGAGAAACAAAGAAACAAATGAAAAAGCAGAAAACCTTCGGATTTTTAATCGAGTTTTCCCGAGAAATGATATTTTCCTCTAAGAGAAATTACGAGTTTATTAAGGGGGAGAGGAGAGGAAAGCATTTTGGGAGTTTGTTAGAAAAGTTTTCTCTTCATTTTTAAATTGAGTTTGTATTTATGAATGACACTTGTGTTTATTTAATTTCTTTCATATTTGAAAGGCAAAACTGTGTCGAGTTGAGGTTCTTCTTCCTTTGGAAAATTCAATTTCATTTCTCAAATACAATAACATTCGTTTCTTAAAATGAATTCACATTAAATGACTTTTCTGGGTCGAGTTTTTAACTCCAAAAATATACTGTATACATTTACAGATATACCAAAAGGTTCAATACTTTGAATAAAAAATAAATAAATAAAGGAAAAAAGGTTCAATTCCATTACAATTGGACTTAACAATATAAAAATGGTGCACCACAAGAGGGAAGTCTTTAAGAAAGCAAAAATGTAGAAACCTCTCCATATTTCCATCAGATCTGTTTAAATGAAAGAAAAGAAAACGACTAAGAAAGGAAACTCAGCAAAGATGCGAAGATCTCACAGAAGAAGAAAAAGAAATAAAATTTTGTAAAGAAATTGTAAACCGTTTTCTTAATTATTTTATAGCTTAAAATACAGAAAGAATGCAATAATAGTAAATACATTAGTAAAATAAGTGCAATAACTGATTTGTAAATAAGTGTGAAGAGGAAATAAATAAGCGGAAGTTGGCCTATTTCCGCCGTTTTGCTGAATTCTGCGACTTGTACCCTTCGCCTTTGGCTGCGGATTATTAATCCACAATCCTCCACCCCTCCACCCCTCCTCCCCCTCCTTCCGCTCCCCACCCCAACCCCCAAAATGCCCGCTTCCCTTAATCCTAATTACCATCTTCACTTCATCGCATTCGGTGCTGCCTTATCTCTGTTTTCCCCACAGGAGCGTCCACCACTTCCGCCCCCAGTCCCACCCCGTTCCTCCCTTCCGCTCTTCCTCAAGATTAAACGCCTCACACGTTCCGGGATCAAATCCTCCGCATCGGATCAACCCTTCGCCCGTTTCATTTCGAAAAAACCCATTTAATCCCAATGAGAATGCACAAGGTCGCCTTTCCTCCCCACCCTTTCCCCCCTTTCCCCCCCTTCCCCCGTTTCCTGTTGGTTGCTGAGGAAGCGTGCGGAGGTGCAGAATGCGGAGGGGTGAGGGGTTGAGGAGCCGAAATATGGGTGAAGCCACCCCACGCGCGCGAGGGGAATCGCCCCCGATTGACCCCCATTGAGTGAATAAAGTGAATGAGGGCATCGCCTAAATAAGTAAAAACATGACTGGATTTAGGCTAATAAAGTGAAAAAGCTGACAACGATTTGTCTTCGCCTTTAAATAACGCCTCCATTCGCTTTTTTAGGCGCGATCGAGCCACCAACGATTGAGCGCTGACGACAGCGAACCTTTGGCGGTTTGTCTCCCCCACAAAGCGTTTCCCTTATCGCAATAACAATAAAAGTTGTTCAGAAACTAAAGGAAGTCGATCATCGGCCGCTGACGTCGCTGTTGTAGGAGAAATAGTTTGTGTACCTGCCATAAGCTAAGTAAAGCCATAAGTGACTGCAATCGCACCGGTGAAAAGAGCCACTGTGTCTTCTGTATCGGAGAAACAAATTGCGGTCTCCTAATTAGAGACTTCCTTAATTAATGGTCCGCGTGAGAAGACTTTGCAGGTGGCAAATTAGAATTCCTCTGAGCTCAGTGTGAAACCTGTCCTGATTTCGGGGAAAGAAAACTGTCCGTAAATCCCGGAAACCGATCCCGTTATAGAAAAGTGACTTCTGTCAATGCGAAACCCGCTAACCTTCACAATATTGTTCTTCGCCACAAAGAGAAGCCTTAAATGGCTAATTAAAAACATTTGATAACTAAGTTTTAAACTTGTTGAAAGTTTCGCCTTCCGCTTCTCCGAATATATTATATTTGCTATCCTCCCCTTCCCCTTCCCCTTCTCCTGCACTTGAGGGCCTTCCTGTCGACTCCCAACCGACAGACGCTTCTCCCGAGGGAAACGATACAATTCGAAGCCAATTAAACGGGAGAATAAACGCGGAATGTGACAATTAACGCAAAGAAATGGCGGCCTTTTACGATTTTTATAATTTCCCACCCGCACAAAAGCCTTTTATTCTCATTCTCCCTTTCTTTATTTCGGCAAGTGACGAATTCAAAACTTGATTTCCATTTTAACACCCCCAAAAGCCACCCCCGATCACAACAGCAGAGGACAACAGCTCACTTCCCTCGCAGACGTCAATGGAAAAGCTTTTACGAGGCTTTTGCGGAAATAAAATTTTTATATTTCGGGGGGTGAAGCAGCCCCTTTGTTTTGGATATAAACAGCGTCGAGGGGGATGAAATAAGACGCTGAGAAAAGCGCATTTGCATACTCAAAACGAAATCTCTCGAAATAAAAAACATTTTGGGGCGCTTATCACACCGCTTCGGGTAATTAGAGAAGATTTTGCTGACGTTTTCTCAACCCCAACAGCGGGGGCGGAATGCATAAATGGGTTTCAACCGAAAGGGGTGAAAGGAAGTGAAAACTGACACTTTCTTTGGGTACTCACCCTTGAAGTTTTCAGAGGTGTCAGTTTTAAAGGGAAATGAGTATAAAAGGAAGGAGTGAACATATTATAAAGGTATAATACATACTGTATAACTTTTATGAGAAGTTATTTCAGTATAGTAACTTTTATACTGAAAAGTTAATTTGATGGTTTAATAAAGGGCGGGTGAAGGGTAAAATGAGCTTCAGAGCAACGACTGCTGCCAAAGCTTAAAATCGATTAAAATCTGTTCTTTTAATTAGCAGAAACCACTTATTATTGCAAATTCTTAAAAGAAGGCAGTGGTTTTTATTAATCCGAAACGAAATTCAAAGATTTATAAGTTTAAAAGAGCCCGAGAATCATATTTACCTTATGCCTTAACTCTTCAATTCCGATCCACACTCAAAGGGTTGAGCATTTTTATGAAGAAACGATCGCTTTTCGCGTTATTTCGTTCAAATCAAGAAATACTGAAGAAATGAAGAAAAAAATAAAGACAAAGAAGAGGAAAATTAGGAAAAGTCAAAGAGAAAAAGTGTCAGAAGAAAAAATAAGAGTCAAATTGGTTAAAAAATAGGAATGAAAGTTAAATAAATTCGTAAGAAGCTGAAAACAGAATATAATTATAAAAGTATAACAAATGTTTGGGTGATTGGAAAAGAACTGATGTGGAATTAAAAGTCACGAAAAATAGTTTTTGGCCGTTTTCATCGAAATGGAGAGTTTTGTAAAAATTGTATAGCAAAAAATCATACTTTTATAATTATACTCTAAACAATTTAATTTAATTTCATATTCTGAGTAATGTCTAATTTGACCGGACTAAAGAGAACGAATTCCAATAAACAATTCATCAAATATATTATAAATAAATACAAAATGATATAAGCGTTACATAAATCTGTGAGTTCCTTCCGAAGGCTGTTCAGAAAGTGTTCAGTCATCCATTGCAAAGGTTAAGGCTAAACTGAAGGAGAAAATACTGAATTCGAAATTGGAAATTCCATTATATATATTGCTTTCGAATGAATTAAGCAAAAGCCCAAAATCACATCAAAATAAATAAAAAAATAGAAAAAACACGACGATTGGGAGCTGTTATTGCTTCTTTTAATTGCTCTCTTCGTTATTCGCTTGTTCAGCGATCCTCTCACAATTACACCGAAAATACTTTTCTAAACTCAGCAGGAGAACATTTGTCCCATCTTCTTCCTTCCGTCGTTCCTTCCACGGCGAAGTCTGCACAACCAGAAGACGTCCTCCTCGTCCCGCGGTATCTCAGTGAGCCTTAATCACAACCCCTTCGATTGGGGGTTCATTCGAGAGGGCACAATCAACTGCATTCGGATTAGTCTTCGGGGAAATAGGAAATATATACGACGTCACCGCCAACGTTTATAAGGCACTGCCCCTGAAAGAAAAGCCAGACTTCGTAGGGGTTGGGAAAGGCACCCCCGAGTGGGGAGAGTGAGAGTCCCCGACGGGGCTCATTGGTGGCGGCTCCCTCAGGCGTGAGTGTTCGCCCGACCGAACGCATTAAACGCAGCTTGGGAAATGCTGCTAATCCCGGAAAAGGTGGGAAAGTCCGTGACAGAGACGGGAGAAGACGGATAGCGGGATGAGGTTGTCCCGGGAACGTGAGGTTTGGGAAGGCACGACGATGCAGGAAAGGGGGAAGGATCAGCGATGGGAAGCGGTGGTGGCGATGATTTTTGTTTGGACTTTGGGCGATGGCGTGAGCAGAGGAGAAGTGCTTTCCTCCCGAAGGACTTATTATTATAGCTAATTATCGATTCGTAATTAATTTACGAACCGGAAGCTCTTGACGATTTAATTAAAAGTTTATCCTTTTTCATAACAGAGTTCATCCTTTGGCGGGGAAGAGTGAATGTCCTTCGGTACAAAGGTTTGTTCATTAGCCGAGCGGAGGGGAAGGAATTTTTCAAAGGCAGGGGTTGCCAACCCCTGGGGGAAAGGGCAGCGGGAGGACCTCTGAATTGCCACCCTCGGCAACAGGTGAACTCCTCCCCCTCCCACCCCGCAGGGAACCCTCCCGAACACATCCGAGCAGACTGCACCCCAATAACGAACCCTTAACCGATATTTGAGGGGCGAACGAACTTTGGCAACCACTGCTCCGTTGGGCGAAATCATCGCACCGTCAAAAGCAATTTCATCGGGAACGTGGTGGGAAGTTTACGAGAGAAATTTCCAAAGATTTCGGGGGTGAAAGGGGTTAGTTTTTACGGAGTTGGGGAAATAAAAAGTCGGCGCTCTTTTCATATGCATTCCGGTGTTTATGTGTTCGGTGTTTCCACCGGAAATGAGGGAAACTCCTGAGTTTGAGCACAGCTTCTGTCGCTCAATCAACTCATTGTCGTCTGCAAGTGAAACCTCTGCAACCTCAACACATAATTTGCATTTAATTCCCGCGTGATCGATTAACTGCGTCTTATTTTCCCCTTATTTTGCTCTCAATCCCAAAGGGCGGCCATTACACGAGGAGATTCTCTGCCCTCTGTAATCACCCCCCTTTTATTTATGTCACCTCGCTGACCTAGATTAAATTAAATTCATAACGATTCCAGGAAGCGAGCCTCCCCCGAGCGGGGGTGGCTGAGGGTGGCTGAGGGTGGCTGCGGGGGAGGGCGTTTCGCCACGTCAACATTCGGGGCTACGAAAATATAAATCGGAGCAACTCCCACTCGAAGGCAGACGAAAGGCAGTCAAGCAGTGTGTGCTCACCCCCTCGGGCAACCCTCGTGGCGGAAGGGGGAGAAAGAAAGAAAAATTTCCCAGGGGACTCGGGGAGTAATGTAATGAGTTCGACCAGGCGGTCAGCAACTCAGATCTCTGCTAATAAGGAATTCACGTGACAAATGCTTTTTTCTCTCTTTTCCCTTTCCTGTTTTTCATTTCAACCCTCGGGAAATTTTGTTTTTATAATTACAACCCCCTCCCTTTTGATTTTATCTCGCGCGGAACTCCCTCAATTCACCCTCACTATAAAAGGACTCTCACCTGATTCTTGTGAGGATAGTGATACAGAAAGCACTCCGACATGAAATAGGCGACCATTGCGTTTCCGCCCAAAGCGGTCACGTGAGCGCGGACTATGGCCAACACTTCCGTTATGAAACTGTGTATGAATCCGCCGAGGCCTCCTCCCTGCAAAGACAGTGAATGGTGATCCAGCACGGGGATGGAGGGGTGAAGGGGTGGAGGGGTGGAGGGGTGTGCCTACTTCTCGGATGCAGGTGCTCTCCCGGATGAAGAAGAAGTTCAAATTCCCTAAGTACCTCTCGATTCTCCCGCCGGGGACGAAAGGAAGCGGGGTTATATCGACCCCGTAACGGCCTCTCGGGGGTGTCTGAAAAGAAACAAAATGGCGCTGAGGTTGGAACTCTGCAGGGAAACCCATGACGTCACAACATGGCTTCAACTTACAAATGCATTTTGAAAATAGTAAAAAAACATAAAAAAACACAAATACATTTATAATGTTCGAAGTCATACTTTTGTTCAAAGGCTGAATTTATATACTATAAAAATAATGACAGTATCCTCTTCTTGAATGAAGAGTGGAAAAGGTCAAAAAGAGAAGAATACACGATGGGGAAAAGGAACCTAAATGAAAGGAAAACATGGAAAAGCCGTTAGAGAGGAAAGAGTCAAAGGCGTCGGGTGAGCAGCGCTGCGAGCGGCGGTTTTCGGAACGAATAATTCAAAAGTCGCGCGCGGCCATTGCGTGTCAGTTACTCACGTGTTTGATGGAAGATTTGCTCCGCACGGGAGATCTGTTCCTGGTTTTCATTTGAGCGACTAAATCTTCCTCTAAACTAAATATTAAATCCGAATCATCTGATTTTTTAACTGTTTCCTTGCTGAGGCTGGGCATGAGGCGACTTTTCAATCTTCTCCTCTTGAGATCAGTTTCTCCGAGACCCAGCGCCATTCCCAGAAGGCTCAGCTGAATCTCATCCTGTTCCAGCGTCACTTTGAACTGTAGGTCGCAGAGTGCACAAGGCACCATGTTCCTTAGTTTGAAATAGGCGCTCTGAAAGGCATTTTCACAATGAGAAACTTTTCCTTCGAAAATTTCCCTTTGAGCTCACCTGTAACAACCGATTGAAGCTCTGATTGTAGGCGCTCAGGGGTTGGCCCAGGGGGATTTTCGCCCTCCACACTTGAGTGAACATTTGCAAGTTTTTCACGATCTCCAGCTCCTCCAGTCCGTTCACGGTTTCCGTATTGACGACGAAGAAACCCTCCGGAGGCGTTGGGTCGATGAGGAGAGACACTATGTCTGCGTCTTCTGCATCGTCCACCTGCACTCGCCAATCAGTGACAGTGGCTTGTGGCTCTGCAGCCCTCTCGTCCAAATTCAAAGCCTACCTCTAGTATACAGGTATCCTTATTGCCCAAAGACAGATCCAGGTCCGCGAATTCGTCGTCTGATTCGTCCGTGTCTTCCGATAGTCGGCGACCGTTTAGGTGATTGTCAGAGCCCTGAAAAGATTGAAAAGATTTTTCAATAATGAATGGACTGAAAAAAAAGTCTTACTTCTAAGTTACCGAAAAGGGTTTCAATTGGTAAAGATCTCTGTTTTTCTTGACAGTCTCTTGCAATTGTTTCTGCATTTCCGACAGTTTCTTACTGTCCTTCCAAGAGTTTCCACCGGATATCTTCGGCACAACTGGAGTCGGCAATGCCGTCAAGAAAACAGCCGTCCCCGTCGCCAAACCTATCAGTATTTTTTCACCGATTGTCACGTGAACCTGAAACAGGAATCTCCCTCAATTCTTCCTTCCCTTCCTTCGATAATCCCTCTTTCCCTTTCTACCTTCAGCCCGAATATGGTGTTCATCCCTTTCACTTTCAGTTTGTTCATCAACAGTCGGTGGAGTTCGTACTCCAAGAAGGGCAGTCCGTCCGATATCTCCTTCGCGTTCATTTCCCCTTTGCAGTCACGCTTTGGCCTGCACACATACGCGTGGATGAGACAACCTCTCCCCACAGTGGGCACGTTATCTATCAGATCTATGGTGGTGAACAGCACATCGGGAACCTTTCCCCTCCTGAAACAAGCCAATTCCCCTCTCAGGGCGATCGCCTCCGGGGGAGGGCCCCCCAACTCACCTGCAAACTGCGCACTTGTGCATGTTCACCCTGAAGGGAACGCTCGCCTCGCTGTAGGGGATGTGGCAAACGGTGCAGGTGGAGAAGTCGATGTCCTGCGAGCTGTCGGTGGGGTGGCGGGTTTTTGGGGGGGCGTTGGGGGGCGGGGGTGCGGGGGGGTCGCCGGGCTTGTCGGCCGTCTTGGGGGTTTTGGCATCTTTTTCGAAATCGCAGCGGTCGAGGGAGGCCGTCATCATGTCCTTGTTCTGGTGCTGGGGTTGGGAGAAGCACTTTGTGGAGTGCTGTTGTGGGAGGGGGATGTCGTTTTCGGAGGAGGAAGCGTTCAGGTTGATGAGGGCGGCTGTGCCGGAGGCGCTCAGTACGCAGACATCATCGCTGAAATTAATTAAGCAATTTTACAAATTACTCATTCTGTATTTACGTAATTATATCTCAGTTTCAGCATATTAATTTACATCAAATTATAGAATTTTAAAATTTGGAAATAAATTTATGTAAATTATTAGAAATAATGAGAACGGCCGGGAGCAGTTAAAAGAACTTTTATTTCCTCCTCTTCTCCTTTTTAGTGAGATATATTTCCCTTTTAGGAGTAAAATAAGGGGAAAGTCAGAGTGATCCCTTTGTTGACTCACTCACCAAATGGTGGTGTTCTCTGAGTATCCCACGACGACGTTGCACCCCATGGCCCTCGCGTGCGACCTCACTTCCATCCGAAGCTCCGTCCACCAGGCATCCCTCGTTTCCGGTTCCTCCAGGTTGGTTATCCTCTCGAGGAGCTTCACCGACCTCGCGCTCACGGTCCCTCCCAGGTGCTGGATGAACCCGGAGGGGTACTTGGACATGGTCAGGAAGGGGTACTCCAGCATGTCGAAGCTCTCCTGGTTCACCGAGGGCCTCACCAGGAGGGAGTTCTGCCGGCAGTGGCCGTCCCTGGGCCCGTAGGATCTGTCGCTTCCGGTGAGGCTGTTCCCTGCATCGAGGTAAGGCTTAGACAAGGACGAACCTCTTCTGGTGCAGGACAATGCTTAAGGGAAGCATGCGGGTGACATTTAGCCAATGAAACCTAATCAAGTGCACACGACAATACTGGAAAACAATTTTCTTCACTGACATAATGTCGATGATGTCGAATGCGTCTACACACATTGAGAACAACAACCTAAAAAGGGTTTGTACACTTATAAAGGGTCAAATCCTCACACATAACACTGAACTTACTTTGTCGAAACTCTCCTAAAGGGGGAACGAAAAAACAAATGAGTTCATTAAAAGTTTGCTTAAACTCGGATAAAACATTATAATACAATAAAAATCTTTATCTTTATTTATCTTTAGAAGAAATGGAGGAAAGGGATTCTTTGAAAGAGTAACCTAATCCCCGACTGCCTAAATGCTAAAAGAACTACTTTTCCTCATGTGGCAGCACTTCTTGAATGAAAGAAGTGCGAGCACTCACCTTTTGGAGTTATGCTAAGGTCCGAATCCGAAGAGCGTCGATGGATGCATGGCACAGAGCTGACTTTGGCGGGAGAATGGGATTTGAGTCCTGTGGCGGAGTGGGAGGTGGCGGCGTGGGAGGAGGCGTTGGGCGTCCCCGAGGCGGCCCTCTCGGCGACGTCGGCGTCGTTCCTGGAGGACGGGATCAAGCAGGGACCATGCTCTTTGTAGTCTGGAGCGATTAGGACACTAGAAAGGGTGCTTTCACACTCATGCGACGGATAACCAGACAAAGCGGTCGCGCTTTTACTCTTGTACAAATGCGACTTGTGAGCGGCGGGGTGGTGGTGTGGCGAAAGCGCGCATGCGGATGCCTCCTGGTCATAGCAGTCTACACTAATCGTGGGGCAAGCCATCCCCCCGGGGGAGGGTTGGTGGGGCGGCGTTGGGACCAGAGCGGAAGCCTCTCTGTTCTGGTGAGCGTCCTTCTCGGGGTTGACCACCTTGGGAGATAGCCCTGTCTTGTAGCTCATTCTTCGACAGCAGACGCGTCGAAGGGAGGGGAGGAAAAGGGTGCCCGTTGGTTTGAGGGATGACTCCGAGGAGGAGTCATCGTCGCTGGAGCTCTCCGAAGAGCTCGAATCCCCGGAGGACGGGCAGGCGGACTCGGGAGGGTCGGAATCGTCCACGAACACCTTATCATCCAGTTTGAGCTCATCAGGTACTTGGGGGTTGGGCGTCCCCGGAGGACTCAAAGTGGTTTCCTTCACCTCCAGAACCCTGTCTAACCCACAGTACGAAGACTCGCTGCAGGTACGGAGGTATATATCCCCGGGAGGTATCTCTTCCTTTAAGCTGTCCCTCTGAGACCAATCCGACAGACTGTCGCCCTCCGTATCGCTTCCCTCCAGTGTTGACGAGTCGGAATGAAGCTTAGATCGAAATTTGGATATTTTCTTGGGGAGCTTATTGGAGGGGGAGAACCCGATGGCTTTCAACCCCCTCATGAACTTCCGCACGGTCTGCGTCCCCATCCCGTACTTCTCGAAGCCTTTGCTCGAGCCCACGAAAAGACTCTGCGTGGACGACCCCCTCTTTATGTCGGAGAATCGCTGCTCCCCGCGGTCCACCGAGTGAGACCTGGCTTCGTTCTGTCGGATGACGAGCACCCTGTGCTTGTCCTTGAGCTTCGTCTTGCCCAGTCTGGGGAATCGCCTCCCCATGAGGGTCCTCCCCTTCTGGGCCGTCTCGGGGGGGGCGGCGCTGTCGAAGGGGGAGCGCTCCCTCATTCCGGGGGAGATCGATCCGGGGATGTTAACGTTGCTGTTAGAAAGCATGCTTTTTCGAGAGGCGGCGACTAGAGATGCTCTAATAAAGCGGAGTGCCAAATACGGGGAGAGGGGGAGGCAAGAACAGAAAAAAGAATCAATTCAGTTTTGTTTTCCAAAGTGAAAGCAGCTGTGAAAATTTTCCGACAGAAAAGAAAGAGTGTTTTTCGAATTAAAAATATTTCGGAAAAGTTTCCAGTCTGTTTCCAAATTTTAATTCTGTTAATTGAAAAGAAATCAAAAGATCACCAACAAAACGCAAACCGTTGTTAGTTATTAAAACTGCATTCAATCCACTGACACTTCCATTTCAAATTTAGAAGAAAATATAATTCCCCCTCCCCCAATTCAGCCGATAAAGCAACCCTTAAATGCCCAACTTCAAATTAAATTCAAAGCAAAAAAACGGATTCATTCTCTCTCAATAAGGAACTTAACTGTTGAAAAGCACTGCCCCAACAATAAAGTCTCATGTTGCAAAGTCTTCAGTAAAGGTGTGAGATCTAGAAATGTTCACTCATATTTTATTCCCTTAATGAAACCCTAAAAGACTACACAATTTTCAAATAAATTCATAAAAGGGAAAACTCAAAATAGAAATGAGAAAATATCAATGAAAACCAAAAAAGCTGATCAACTGAACTGACTGACAACTGAACAACTACAAAAACATTCTTCACTTATTCAATGGACAAGCAAGCAACAAAAAAATCAAAATCCAAGCATGAAGGCTGCAGAATGGAAAGTTTTCCATTTCTTGTCTTTAGAAAGCCACAGCCAAAAGCTCAGAATACAGCTTTCATACTTTTTCTTTTGAGAAATTACACCCTCACATACACTTCCCAAACCAAATAACTCACAATGTTATATCATAAAAAGAGACTCAACATAACAAAGTGTTATCAATATAAAATCTAATCTTTTGTTACTGAAATGTTACATCCTGACAAACAATGTTAGTGTTTACATATTTACTAATCGTACTTACTCGTTTGTTAAATTTCCATCAAACTGAGGCGGACTGTCCTGAATTTTTGTTAAAGTCACAGCTGTTCCAATTCCTCTGGCAACAATGCCTGATTCTCCCTCAAGATCAAAATTTTGACAGTACCTGAAAATTTCCATCACCACAATAAAAGAAAACTTCACACATTTAACAATACAACTCACCCAATTACGGCATTCCCACCCAAATCCAGAGCTTTCAAACCTATTTTTCTTTGGATTTCTCCAGAAAGTTTGAAAAACAAAGTCTGCCTTGCCTCATTGGAAGCTCTTGGAGTCCTGATTTTGTCAATCCACTGATACTCTGGGTCATCATTCACTATGAGTTCTTCCACAAAACCATGTATGACTTGGGCATGATATCCTTGTGGAATCACAGGAGCTGCAAAAAAAGAAGACTCATTCCACTTCAATTCCTCAGACAATTTCAGGCACACAGCACTTACAGTAAAAAAACTGAACCCCACAAGAAGACTGTCTGAACTTGTTAAAGTCTGAAAAGAGTTCCACTTTGACAATGACATTCACTTCCCCCCGGATCCCATGCATTGTGTCATATACTGGAATCCACCCTGACATGAAGGATCCGCCACCTGAACCTGTACAGCAGGTGTTGCCAGCACTGTCTGTGTTCCAGACACTCCTCACAGGGGGAGGAGCGCTGGGCAGTAATAAAGGATTTAAGTCTAGGTAAACCTTTCCGATTGCATCATTAGCGGAATAAGTATCGTGATCCATTAAGCGTATTTGTAACGGTTCATCTTGCAGTTCGGAATCGTCAACTTCAAATCGGTACCAGTCCGAATTCCATTGAGGATTCAGTGATTTCCTGCAAACGTCCGTCTTGTAGGTCGTGTTGCCCAATTTTATCTCTACGTAAGCATCGGTCGTATCGCTAGAACGATCCATCACAGGTAAATTACGACCTGACAGGATTTTCACTTTTACTTTTCCGGGCATTTTTTACTAATTTTAAAACCTTAAAAAAAGTGTAAAAAAATTTCACAGCTGAAGCCACAACTGTGCATTATTTCTGGCACGTTCTGCTTTGTATTACTGCATTCATTATTTTTAAATTTTAATTTTTCCTCACTTTTTCATTCATAATTAAATGTTAAAAGTAAATTAAATTTGATAAAATACAAACATAGCAGAAGACGAATGATTAAAATTTCGCCATAGAGTAAATAAGATTTTTCCAAAGTTCTGATTTCTAACTTCACTTGAACAACATTTACCAAATACTGAGCTTTTCTAATAACATCAATGTCAGTTAAGTAATTATTGTTTTATAAACCCATTTTAATTAAAAAATAATCAAACTCATGTCAAACAAGGTGAAGTTTTTGAGATTAATTTTGAATTTTAGAAACTGCGGTTTTTTCAACTCTGTTCAAGCACAGAGTGCGCTGTTAATCGGACGCTGTCAAGTTATGAACTACTTCCGGTCGTCCTCTCCTCCATTTGCAATTTGAAATAACCAAATATGAAAGTCAAGGGACAGGTAATTCACTTTATTCACTATATTTTTTAATTCTTAATATTGAGCGCTTAATTGGTATTAAGAATTGGCAATGCATGTTTATTAAGATTTGACAAATATTAGTTTTTCGTTTTAAATTAGATGAATATGTTTGATGAACACGTGTATGTTTTTGTACCGAGTGACCTAAGATTTTAAAACCGTTTAAAACTTGTTATTCTTTTCCAGTTGAAGGAATATGAAATTATCGGTAGGAAATTACCTACCGAAAAGACGAAAAAACTACCGTCTCCGTTCTACAAAATGAGAATTTTTGCACCGGATGCGATAGTGGCAAAGTCTCGATTTTGGTATTTCTTGCGCCAGTTGAAAAAAGTGAAGAAAAGCACTGGAGAAATCGTTTCATTAAAGGAGGTGAGCTTTTGCTTATTTTTATGGCATTTATTGAAGGGTTATAATTCAGACAGAAGATATTTGTACTTTTAGTTCATGTAAATTCAATGAGGTAATTAACTGGTGAACTCATTCTGAAAACAGCATTGAAATTTATATGTTTGTACATTTACTTTTTATTTAAGTTTAATTTTATGTGCAGTCGTTTTGCAGTCATTTTTTATTCTGATTGAAATTTTATTGTCTATTCCAATAAGCTATCTTTGTTATTTCTTGAATAAAATAATTAAAATTTGGTGTTATAATTAATTTTAAAGTTATAATTTGTAAAGGATTTATTATTGAATTTGAAACATTGGATTTTAAGTCCTTTTGGTGGTTTTCATTAATTTTTATGTTCCATTTTTTCAGATTCCAGAAAAATCCCCATGTAAAATAAAGAATTTTGGAATCTGGTTGAGGTATGACTCCAGATCAGGCACCCACAACATGTACAGGGAATACAGGGATGTGAGCGTGGCCGGCGCTGTCACCCTCTGCTACAGGGACATGGGGGCCCGCCACCGCGCCAGGGCCCACTCCATCCAGATAATCAAAGTGGAGGAGGTGAAGGCGGCCAACTGCAGACGACCGCAGGTGACGCAGTTCCACGACGCCAAAATAAAGTTCCCTCTGCCGAAGAGAATCCATTCGGCGAAGACAGGGCCGTTGTTCTCAGTGCGAACACCGCGCACTTATTACATGTAATGGATTATTTGAATATACATTCATAATATTTTAATGTGACTTTGTTCTTTTTATTTTCAATGGTTGAAGCAGAACAGTCTTTCATAAAGAAAAAAATATATTTTTAGATGAGTTCAGTTGAGAGAAGGCATTTATTGACAAGGACAAGGTTTGTCTTCCATATTCAGCACCAAAACTGCTTCTATTTGGTTCTTCAACCACTGAAGCAGCTGTTTGTCACTGACAGAAATGCTTTTCTCCTCATTCCAACCAGTTGCGGAGTTTTCCTCCTGAAAATGAACAAATGTCAGATGATTTCCTCAAATTTTGCACAACTCAACTGAAATTTCAGTGACAGACCTGTCTGACGTCGAAGATGAGTTTATCGTCTTTGATTGTTGGTACACTCATTAAATCATCGATTTGCAATGTCCAAATGGGTTCATAAGAGCCCCATAATTTGTACTTTCCAATCAAAAAAATATGCCTGAAAGAATTAAAGGTAAATGGAAAAGCAATAATGGAAAACCAAATATTTCCTGTATAAACTGCTTACTGTAATGTTATGAGCAGTATGGTTTTGGATTCCGACGTGAGCTCTGCATGATCCCAATACACATCGCTGCTGTAGAGGCCTTTGCAGAGGATTTTCTGGAGCGCCAGCCCTCTCGCATGGTGGCCTGCATAGGGTTGCAACCCCAAAATCGGATTCACGTATCGAGGAAGACGAACTCTGGCGATTACTTTTTCTCCCATTTCCGTTGCCCTGAAAAAAGATGGACATTTTGTTTTATTTTCACACAGTTACGCCTCAGAAAATTATACTATTAGGTTGTGTCGTGAATAACTTCTTGAGCAGATAAATATTTGCTTTTATTTCCGTTACTCTTTTGTCCGAAGTGATTCGACCCAATAATTCAAATAAGCATTCGATTACCTCTTCACTCCGTCAGTGATCATCGACAAACAATTGAAAACTCGGCACGAGGATTTCGTCATGAGGCCAAACAAGTTCTTTCCAGGTCCTTTGAAGAAGAACTCCACCCCCTGAAGGGGCTCGCTCCCCAACTTCCCCTTCACGACCACCCCGGACAGCGCCAAAGGACACACCGAGGCGAAGTTCTGCGAGGAACTCATAATTGACTGAGGCAGCTCCTTCCTGACTTCGCCCTCAGGAGCTCTCCTTTTGGGGTCCTCGTGGCCGACGACCGTTTGGAGGGCGGTGCCCAGCAGGGCGGCGAAGAGGGTGGCCGTGCCCGAAGGGCCGCCCGTTTCGTGGCCCAGGAGGCCCAGGGCCCCGGCGCTGATGCCTTCGGAGAACTCCTCGGGCACGCCCGTGTTTTCCTGCGCAAAGGTTGAGTGAGTTTCCTCCAGGAAGTGGTTAGTCGAGTGGGAACTTACCAGGAAGGGTTCATAGAAGAGAGGGTGGCTGTCGTCGGAGAAGTCGAGGAACTGAGAGAAGGGATTCGCGAGGACTTTGATCTTCATTATGAGGACGTGAATCTGCTGGGAGAACTGGGACCTGAAGTGCCTGAGGGCCTGGTCCCAGACGAAGTCCTTGTTGCACAGCTGACCTATTATTTCGAAGCACAGCAGCCTGAAAAGTCAAAAGTGTTGTGTTGGTATTTTGTCAGCTCAAACTAAGAAGTGTATAGCCAAAATAATTAGTGAGTTAAAAAATGAATAAAAATACTCACTTAATGGTGATCGATCGCGTTTGAGCAAAGTTTGGCGCCAAAGAATACAGGAAGTACTCTATGAAAGGACTCCACACGACCTCCCCAATTTCCTGTTCTGATTGCGAACAAAAACTTATTTGCACTTTAATGGGCGAACAGTGCAGGTACTCGAACATGTTTTCGTTGCCACTTCCGCTGGCGCTCTGAAAAAAGCAAAAGTGAACCCCTCTCCCTCAGGGGATGCCAACCCCCCTTCACTCACCCTCGGGACCACGCCGGACAGCGGCATGTGAACGAGAGCAATGTCGCGTCGAATCCCCGCCGAACTGCACCCCTCCTGCCACAAACACCCACACAGCCCGCTCATCTCCCACATCCACCTCCTCTCCAGCTGCACCACGTGCTCCTGCACCACGAATTTCACGAACTTGTACACGTCCTCGCTCGTCGGGGAGTACTTCTTCAGGTAGGCGACCTCCAGGGCGGGGCGCACGGCGGAGGTGCTGCCGCCGGGGGGGCGCTGCACGGGGTACAGCACCGTCGGGAACGCGGCTTCGTGCAGCTGGTTGTCGACCTGCAGCCTGTGCAGCTGGAAGTGGAACAGGGACATGTGCTTGGAGCGGCGGTACTGTATCCAAATGGCAGGTCTGTGTCTTCGTCTGAGCTCCCCGAAGAAAGGTTTCGTCATCTGCATTTTCTCGTAATCGATCTGAAACACGAACGAGTGACTCCCTATCCTTGGCCGGAGTGCTGTCGCCTTTGTCATCACTCACATGAATGTAGTCTTTGATCTGAGCCTTGGAGACGCCCTCCTTGTACTTGTCCTCCAGCCAGGAGGCCAATTCCAGAGCCACTGCCTTCCATCTGTGAGCCACGGTCACCTCCCACTGAGCCGCGGAGTCGGACAGACTCAGGTATGAGAGTTCCCTGGGGACTCCTCTCTCGTCTCTGTTTATCTGAAACCGGGAAGAGGAGGTTGCAGGGCAGGAGCGCCACCCGTGGGCTCTTGTGTGCTCACCAAAGACACTCCAACGCCGGCTATGGACACAAAGAGCTCAAGATGGCTCCTTTCGGCGTCCAGGCACCGCCTCACTTTCTTGGCTATCCTCTCGTCCTGCGTGAAGAGCAGGACGCGCTGGCTGGCCTCGAGGTAGCTCGCCCAGTACACCACTATCTTGTCTTTCCTTGTCTTCTTGGCCAGCTGCGAAGGAGGCTTCTCCGCGTCTTCCTCCGAGTCGTCGCTTCCGCTGCTGCTGCTGCCCTCCGGATGGGGCGACTTCGGAGTCAGTCTTTTAATCCCCGCGGACAGTTTGGCAGTGACGCCCTCAGCGAAAGCGGAGGGGCTCTGCCGGACGACGTGGAAGCTGACCTTCTCCTTGCCGAAGCCGTCCTTCCAGAAGGGGACGCACAGGTCCTTCCCCTTGTTGTTGTAGACGTTCCAGAGGAGGGACCTTTCCTTGGAGGGGTCGTCCCAGGTGTAGAGGAGGGACTGGTAGGGGCTGAGGAGGGCGACCTGGCCGGACTCCTTCTGGTGGAACTTGAGGAAGAGGTCCTCGCACTGGTTGTCTATGCGAACGGGGGCGTCGCCCGGTTTGTAGTTTTGAAAGCGAATGGAAAAGGGTTGGTCCACGCTACCGGTGACTTCTACGGTTATTCCACACTGAAAGAGAAAGGAGGAGCTGTATTTGAGGGAGGAGAGGAAGGCTGCTCATCGATGCGTACGCCTTTGTCCATTCTGAGAACGGTCGTGTGCGATATGGTGACGGGGAAGTGTTGCGAGATGTACTTGCTGTCCCTGAACTTGACGAACATTCTCATCGAGTCGGTCTCCGGCCAAAAAGGAAGGCACTGAAAAGAGAAGAAGGTTGAGGGTCGACCATCTTTCTCAGAAGAGTCAGGAAGGAACGAACCTGTCCCGGAGCGATGTCGATCCATAAATCGGCCCTTTCATTGTCCTCCATAAAACGAAGGTGTTTCCTGCAGGAATTCGTCACTATAAAATTCGGCAGGAAGCTGATTATCCTCGTTAACCTGGGAGACACGTGGGAGAAGTGCATCTGAACGAGAATCTTATACCGGCGCTTCCTCTCCTTGTCCCTGAAAAAAGGATCGCTACAGCCGGTGCAACAGCGAGACTTCCCTACAGAACCTTTCCCTCACTTGCACACAACGAGTCCGCTGCACCCCGCAGCATCCATCGAAAAGGCAGACGACCACGAAGAGTTGAAAGCCCTCACCCTCACACAGCGCCTTCGCTGCTTCCGGAAGCAGAACAACAGCGGTCCCTCTCCCGACCACTCGTGGACGAAGTCGGTGAGCGAGCCCTGCGGAAGAGGAGGTTGGACACGAGGGTTGTGGGGGCGGGAGCGGGGGCGGGGGCTGCTTACCCGAATCTGCAGAGGGAGTCCCGTTTTGTTGATGACCCAGTAGGAGGAGTAGACCTGAATGCTGACGGTGGAGTTCCTGGTGATTCGGAGACCGAGGGCGAGTTGTTTGTTCCCTCCCTCGGTGTCCTGCTCCGTCGTCATCGTCAGAATCTTCTCTTCGATCTCTGCAGTGAGAGTGAAAGCTCCCGACCACAGGATTCCCAGGTATTCTGGAATCTTGACAACGGGGGAATTGTGGTGATGATAGTTTCAAAACTTTTTGGCAACAAGTCGAACAAGTCCAAAATAACCGTCATTTTATTACAATTCCTCCACTTACTTCGATGGTGATTTTCTGAGGTTTCTGCAGATTCAGAGAGTATATATTCGTCTTCTCTCCAGCCTCGACTCTCACTTCGTATTTAATTGACGGCAGTTTCACCTCCATCGCGTACGGGAGGAGGTTCGATATGACTAAGGGCGACAGCAACCGGATTAAGCAGTTGGCCAGCGGTCTCGACCCGGCGCTTTTTTTCATGGTCTCATCGCAGGACGCCTGAAAGCAAAACAACAGCTTTTCAAGAGCCCTCTCTGAAAAGGAAAGCACACTCACCCTGACGGAAAACACAGTCTCATCGCTCTCCTGTCGCGACAGGCAGCACAAGTCCTTGGCCGTTCTCAAATCCGTCAGCATTTCCTGCCACGACACTCCGCTTTCGCTGATATGGTAAGTGCTGAAAACACATCAGGTTGGAATTACACATTCCAAATTGGAAGGCGTGTCGTCTGCAGATGTACCTGACGTGCGCAGGCATGACGTGCAGTCTGCAGTGGTAGGCGACGAAGAGGGGGACGTCGAGCACGTCGTCAGGTTCGACGACGGACAGTCTGATGAAGTCTTCGAAAGGGTTGGTCGCTTCCCCTATGAGTTTCTCCCCGAGTGCCTCGAGGACGCTTTTCTTGTAGTATATTCCCATGGCGTAGGAGGTGTCGTTGCGTATCTGGAGAAGTATTCAGTTCAGTTCCCAACACCAACAAAAAGCAAACAAGTTGTCACCGAAATTCTCATCTTTCATAACAGTCTATAGAACTCCGGATTTATACACTGCCGATAACGTATATACAGAGTATATATACTTCACCTGCAACGGCCCTCTCACAAAATACTTTCTACAACCAAACTGCTGCACTGTGGTCAACGTGACGTGATACCTCGTCTGATTACGGCTGGGGTGGAGGACGTGGACTTTGCTGCCGGCGACCTTCGGGGCGACCACCCTCAAGTCGTTGAATCCTGCGACAGCACCCACAGTCAGCAACTTCTCCAGCGATGCATCCTGTCGTCAACCCACCTGGCACTCGGATGAGCAGATGGCTGTCGGTCAGTCTGTCGTAGAGTTTGGACACGGATTCTCTGGAGTAGTGGAAAATGGGCGACATCCTCGATTGGTGAATCCCTTTCTCAAAGCTGAAAACAAAAATTCAGAAAAATTATAAGCCGACGGTGAGGGCGACAACTTCCACCACTCAGTTTCCAGACTTTAAATAAAATTTAAAAAAAGATAATGAATTAATAACAAATATGAAATTTAAAATTCTTCTCCTAATTCAGCATTTCTCCAGCAGACTCCAACACTTCTCTAATAATCTAAATTAAAATCTAAAAAAAAAGAAGCCAAACTCACTCATCAACGTCGGAGTCCCAATCTGAGATGGGGCTCAAATCGGGGGTTGGTGAGCCCCCCGAACTTGGCGGGGACTCGTCCCGGTCGTAGCTGGCCGTCACCACAGCCGTGTAAGAAGATGACTCCGTTTTGCTCAGCAGAGTGACCACAGTGTCGGGCCCCAGTGAGTTTTTCACCACAGTGGCACTGCTGAATCCGGCGACAGGAAGCGAAGGACAACCGGAAAACGCTTTGGAGATTTCTTGCAGAACCCTCACCGACGCCGGCGTCACCGTCATTTCCAGCCGACTTTTCGAGTGGATGAGGACGTGGACGGCGAATCTCTCCACCGCCTCCGTCTCCAGCCCGGAGTCGACTGAGTCAGCTGTGGGTCAGAGCAAAAGATCTCCGTCAGCTGCCCTATCGGGGGTTTCTGCTCAACGCCCTGCTTACAGTGCTTCTTCAGGAAGACTGCTCTCTCCTGGGCAGCACTTATGGCGCTGGTGGTCTCGTCTTCGGTGACGACCTCCTGCTCCTCGAGGTCCTCCTCCCCACTGGCGCTTGTGTCCGACTCGCTGAGCTCTCCGCCGCTGCCTCCGGTGAAGAGGTGACCCACCGCGTCCGTCAGCTTTTCCAGCGCTCCGTCTTCGTCTTCGGAATCAGAAGAATCCCCGCAGCTGAGGGAGACTGCCAACAGAAGAAGCCATCAGGATTGGGACAAGGCGGGGCAGTCAGCAGCAGAACGTAACTGACAGCTCCGTTTGCTGACTTCCTCTGCGGCGTCGAAGTTGTGACGCTTGAGGAAGACCATTCCGTGGTCGGAGTCGTCACCGGAAGTCTCGCTGTCCTCGGGGCCGTCGGTGTGGTCGGAGACTTTCCTCGCCTTCCCTCCGGACTGTTCGTTCTGGAAGTCGATGTGGGGGGAGATGGAGAAGGACTTCCCTTGGAACACCTGGAAGACGAGTTCCCAAGGGCCGTGGCCGCGCTCGTCGCCGTTCCTGGGTTCGATGAGAGGCTCCCAAACACCGATGCTTTCGTTGAAATAAGCAGCCTCAATCTGAACTTCACCTGAACAATTCTTTCGCTGATTACATTCTGATGGAAAAAATCTTGGAAAGTGGGAGAGGTTTTTGGTTAACTTAAAGCACCTGATTTCTGAAAAGTAAAAGAAAGGAAACTGGAGAGAAAAGAAGGTGAAGGAGGAAAAAAGAGAAGAAGAAGAAGAAGCAGAAAAGAAAGAAAAGGAGATGAAGAAGATAAAATAAGGAAGAAGAAAACAACAGCAGTTCACTCTGTCGTCGACTCACCTCTCAAATTCAGCGATGACGACCAGTCGTGAGCACCGCAATTGAATGAAGCCTTCACCAGAAACAATGACCTCTGGTGACCGCCTTCAGGTACGTCCAGAACGATCTTTATCTTCGGAATGCTCACCGACATGCTTTCTGCGGGTCTCCCGACGGGAAATGAGGGCTGTTGCGACAGCAGACTTTCGTTCGCCACCGCTGCGGCCCCAAAATCAAATAAGTACCTCCGAAGCGACGCCCGTCCCTCTTCGGGGGACCAAACTCACCGCAGGTGTCGGCCAGACAGTAGGAGGAGATTTTCTTGGGGGACCAGAGGTCCTCGAGGTCTTGCGCCGTTTGGGGTGCGACAGAGTGGTTCTTTCCTTCCTCGAAGAACGTCGCCACTCGGAGCTCCTCTATGATCTGTCCTCACGTCAGCAATGAATGCATGTCAGCATTAGAAAGGCGGTCATTTGAGCCCTCATACCCAGCAGACGACGTACCTCTGCAATGGAAACCACCGTCGCCACCGACAGACGGACGTCGATGGGGCTCACCATCGCCGTCACCCTCAGACCCTCGTCCAGACTCTTCACGTTCCTCGCCACCTCCACGTCGCAGTGATGCAGCACCTGCACACAGAGACAGCCCTCGTACCTGAGTCAGCACTGCCCGCCACCGCACTGCACTCACGATGCTCGTCCTCTGCCTGAGGGTGGTCGGGTCGGGGTGCGACCGCGACCACGCCTGGAGGCCCGCCAGCGACACGACGAGGGCGTCCCTGCCGGGGTGCTTGCTCCAGTCGACGAGCACCTCGCACCGGAACAAGATGGCCGCGGTCTTCCGCTCTCCCGTCGAGAAAATCACCACTTCCGGTTTGCGACATTGCAGAGACACCGACAAACCTGAAAGCGAGACTCACTTGCGGAGATGTTCACAGGAGGACACATCCACTTCCGGGGAATGGGACAAACCGCTCTGTTCATCTGTCGCGCAGGACACCCCTGAAGAGTAGCACCCACTGGTGCTGTCGACGCTGAGAGGCAGCCTCGGCATTTTCAATTCGCTCACCCGTACCTGAAGGCAACAGAAAGGTTTCATAGTCTTGGCATTTGCTGTGGTGACGTATTATCGTACCTGTTGGCCAATATCTCCAACATAGCCGTGATTGACGAATCCTCCTTCAGTCTTTGTCGCCGGCAGCGAATCGACAGCGAATTTGAGCAGAGCGGATATGAAGGAGACGGACAGGTTGAGCCTGGTTTTCTCTACCAGAATGTCGACGCATCTTTCTCCTGTTTGCGTCTGTTTGAATGTGACGTCCACTATCGGCGGCGTCGAGATGGATATCGTCGAGTCGAATTTGCTCTCCCCCCCGTGGTGCGACTGGAACACCCTGGATTGAAAAGATTGAAAAACAACAGCAGTGAGGTCGGCCAACAGGTGGAGACACGACAGAACTCACTTCTTGACCGTCACAGATGGATCCGAGCGAACGTCCTCGAGGAGACACGTCTGCAGCGCCATTTTCATCTCCATGCTGCTGTCGTAGTTCCTCTCCAGGAAGAAGGACACCTCCCAGAAGGTGAGTCTGCACAGCCCCTGATTCACATCCCTCACGGGCGAGCTGAGGACCTCCCCTATGTCGTTGTACAGGTCGATCGTCACCGAGTCGATGACGAACCTCCCCACTGTGTCCTTCCTGCACCCGTCCCCATGACTGAGAAACACCTGCAGCTTCCGGACGAACAGGTTCTCGTTCTCCGTCGGGGTTCTCCCGTCGATCGGGGAGGCGCTCTTCCACCACCAGGAGACCTCTGCGGGCAGCGGTCACGTCACAATCCGTTTCGAGGCAATCGCCGCCTATGACTCACCCAAGAACTTCCGGTCGACGAAGTTCTCCCTCCAGATGGAGAGACAGGTGAGGAGATCCTTCTGGCCGAAGGACACCTTGACCGGCTCCAGGTTCCCGTAGATCTCGAACAGGGGGATCTCCCTGCACCGGCCGCTCCTGAGCATGACCGCCGTGCCCCCCACGAGTCTCTTCACGTCCAGCTTGAGCTGGATCGGCTCCAGGACCTCCTCCCGGATCTGGAGGCTGCCCGTGAGGCTCATCGTGGCCCTGGACACGCAGGCCGACTGCAGTTTGAGGAGGATGTTGTCGATGGCGTTGGGGGACGCCTCCTCCGAGGGTCCGAGGGCTTTGAAGAAGTTTTCCACGCTGAGCTCGCCCAGGTTGGCGACGAGGAGGTTGGGCGACATGGCCTTTTGGGGGACCAGGAGGACGGGGAGGTTCAGGTGCAGGGAGAGGTGCAGCCGGGTGTTCCACCCCCTGAGCTGGTTCACTTGATGTGAGATCGACTTCCGGAGGAACGCCGTGATCTGCCAGATCATTCCGATGGGCACCAGAGGCTCTATAAAATGCTGGAACCAAAACCCCGAATCACTCTTAACACTGACCCTCAAATTTTAAGTGTCCCACACAGACCCCCGCACTTACCTGAATATCTACCGCCATTTTGCAAATGATGACAAGATGAATCCTCTCCAGACTCAGCTTTAGGCTCCCGTCGCTGTGCACATCGTCCTGCCCCGAAGTCAACCCCTTCGCGTACAGCCTCGGGCTGTGCCGGACGTACTTGACCTCGAACACCTTCTCCTCCTCGACGGACACCACCTTGGGGTAGAGGGTGCCCTCCGACAGGTCCTCCAGGGACACGTGGGACAGGTACGCGCGGAGGACCATCCTCTCGTTGGCCTTGAACATGCACTCGCTTTCGAAGCCCTTCACCTGCAACCGAAGCACAGTCACTTCCAACCCTTCGCTCCCCACCCCTTGACCACTCACCCTCAGCTCGAGGAAGTCGAGGTCGGTGTCGCAGAGTTTGGCCCGGAACTCCATGAGGTGAACGGAGTAGGTGAATTTGACGGCCCCCGGGGGGATGGGGGGGTCTCGGGGGTCAGAGCCCGCGGAAAGACATTTGAGGAGAACCGGCTCCAAGGGCAGCATGGGTTCTCTGTGAGCAATCCTGAAATTCAGCAAAAACACCGATCAGAAATCAGCAAACACTTCGGACAACGCACGATTTGGATTCTTTCTCACTTTTGGCACAGGTACTGCAGGTACTTTGTGAAGGTTAGAATGGCCTCCCTGTGCAGAGTGAGGGCCAGCACCCCCACATCCAGAACCAGCGACTGCTCCACGCTGTGGAAATGCGACTTGAAATCCGGACAGTCCGAGCGAACCTTCAACAAAACACCCCCTCACTCGAACGTCGACCACTTCCGCCGGAAATGGAGCGCTCACCTTCCTGTACAGCACAGACACGAAATCGGCGTCGCTCTGCGTCGTCACCATCTCCAGGTACTCCCCCGAGGGGCCCACGTGGAGCCTGTCTATCAGCTGAACGCCCCCCAGGGTCGCCTGGACGGCGGGCCCGTAGGCCATCAGGGCGGCGTCCACGCGGCATTTGGACATCCTCGCCATCACGTAGGGCCTGTCGGTGGTGTCGTTGGACCTGCAGAGCAGCAGCACGATTTCCCCGATGACTATCCGCAGAAGGGAGGTGATGCTGTTGTTGGGCGAGACGTTGTCGTCGAAGCCCGGGAGGTCGACCGTTCGGGCCAAGAGTTCGACGTCCTCATCGCTGACCTCGACGGACGACCAGGCCTTGTCCGCGGGCAGCGGGGCTGCTGTCGGGGTGACGGAGTTGGAGACGTCGGGCGTCCGCTGTCGCGACAGCTCGCTGGAGACGACCTGCGTGAGATGAGGCATTAGCAGAATTCGTCACGAATGAAACGACAGCGGGACAAATAACTGCTCACCAGGTCTTTCATCTGCTTAAAATCCAAATCGACATCGGGGGTGATGACGTCATTGTCGAAGAGTGTGCTGACAATAACCGGAGTGACGGAGACGGTGTTGGAAGCCGGAAGCGACAGCGCCTCGAGAAAATCTAAAAACATGACGATCCTCCTGTCGGAGAGATTGAGCTTCAAGCTGTAGAATGTCACGTTCAGCTTGGATTTCGGCAGCAGTTTGTAGTCGGGTTTTATGCTGCTGGAGAGGACAATCTGCGCGCGAGTTCGCGAGAGAACATCGCATTCACCGTCATCCGCTTTCAGGGATTCTTTCCAGTTCACGTCTGAAAACAAGAGGAAATGTAACGACAGCGAAGGAGCGCCTCTCGCAAAGGCAACAGCAACAGCGCGCACCCGAATCGCAGAAGAGTATCCGAAAGCCGTCCAGGTTCAGGTAAAGGCGGTCATACAGTCTTTCTTCCAGTTCTGTTTGTGTGACGTCGTCGAGGCACAGTGGCGGCTGCAGGTCAGTGTGGACGGTCCACTGACCGGGATTCAGCACTGCTGTCATGCCCGTCCTGAAAGGTAGAAACGGTCCTTGTCAGGCAGGAAATGGATCGCCAGGGCTTCTTGTCGAGTACTCACTTGTGGAGGGAACCGCCCTCGGGGATGACGAAGAAGGGGGTTTTGAGGGTGACGTTGAGGTGGACCCTCAGCTGCCTCTTTTCCAGCATCGCTCTGAACTGCTGAACTTTGTTCAGAAGCGCATGAGACTTGGATTTTAGGAGCTTTTGACTGAGTCCGATGCCTTGGAAAAAATTCAAAAATTCCGAAAAAGCGTGCTGAAAAAACGGATTCGGATTTAGATGACGCAATGACGGGAAGAGATGAGTTGTGTCTCACCTCGCAATAGAGCACCTCCAACTGCTCCAGGGTGACGGTGAGGCCATAATCAGCTTCTACAGCCAAAGGGTTCTTTTCGAAGTCGAGGCAGAAGAAATTCGAGGTCGCAGTGCCTGAAGACCAAAACATGCAAAATTACAGAAGCTCATTCCGACGACTCAGGAGGCACTCACCTCCGCCCTGGGCGACGCCCACGAGGGGAACCAGCAACCCCTCCTCGCCCGACGCGCCCTCCATCGAGAAGCTCTCCGCCCTCGCCGACACCTTGAAAGCTCTTCCCCCCGGACGCGTCTCCAAACTGGCCACCAGCTGACTCCAGGCCATCGAGGCCACCTCCTTGCCCCTCACGAAGACACTCCCCGAGCAGTGGTGGACGCTCACGTTGACCTTGTGCTCTGCAAGGAAGGGCTCAGTGTGGTCGTTTGGCTGGGGGTCAAAGGTCGGGAGGGATACGGACCGATGTACTTCTTCGCCTTTTCCGGGGAGATGTCCACTTCCGGTTTCCCGATGTCGCTCAGCTTTTTTCTTTCGGACGGGGACAGCTGAGACCATATTCCGCGAGGTTTTTCCGGCCGCACCTGAAACCTGATGGAATTCCTGCTGCGGAAGGACCACCATTTGTCCGTTTCCGACACTATTTCGATTCTCTCCGGGTGTTCGTTCCTTATCTGGAATTAATTTTCCGTTAGAAATGAAAGCGAGTTTCCGGTTGTAATATCCCTCTCACCTCTATCTTGGCATGCTCCCGCGCGATGACGATGCTGCTGATCTCCAGTTTGTCCTCCGCCCTGCTGAGATCCAGTCGAAGTTCGGTGTCTCCGGGGTTGAGCACTGCCTTCTTGAACAGTTCTTTGTACTCCCGGTAGTTCGCCCTGCAAAGACACCCCCGTAGAGACCAAAGCACTCCTCGCCCCTTCGCACCCCCGTTGCTGACCTGTGACTCCGAATGTTCTTCCACTTGTAGGGGTGGACTCTCTGTTGGAGGACGGCTCTGCAGGAATACTTCCACCATTGGGACGCGTTCCCGTGCACGGGACACAGCAACCGGAAGCTCAGGAAATTCCTAACAAAAGCAAGCACTTCCGGTGATCTGCGGAAGATGAGTTGTTATCTGATTGGGGGAATTTTACCTCCGGAGGTTTATCTGGTGAAATAACTGTATGAGGGCGATGATGGAGAGTAATTGTGCTCTCGAGATGTGATAGACGAGGTCGTGAATCACCAAATCTATCAGAAGTTTCGGGACTCGGGTTTCTGTTGAGCGACTGACGATGACTTTCATTTTGGCATTGAATGGTTTGATCACTGGAAAGAGGATGATTTTTTTGAAGTTCTAAATTATTTTCATCATCGAGAGCGACACTCACCGAAATCAAACTGTTTGCCTCTGACGCTGAAGCTCTGCAACCCCTCTTTCAACTCCTCCCTCCAGTTCTCCCCCAAAAGATCCCCCTTCTGAGCCTCCGGGTTCAAATACACAGTCGCCGCCTCCACTTTGGCCATCTGGTACACCGTCGAACTCCCCGAGGACTGCGTGCACGGCTTCCATTTGCTGCAACACAGTCTCTCCTTCACGAGTGCCCTCTCAACGACCAGACAACGCCCCTCACCTGTTGGTCGTCTCCACCGAAATCCCCTCGATGCACACCCCGCACACGACACCGCCCTTGCACCACTCGTCCTCGTACCTGAGGTGGACCTTCCGCACGAACACCTGAACGTTGTTCCTGAGGGCGGCCAGCAGACCCTCGAACAGCGTCCCTGAGCCCGCCCCCAGGAACCGCTCCTCCTCCAGGTCCTCCAGGACTTTCTTCTTGAGGGCGCGGATGAGCTTCCTCTCCCTCTCGGGCGAGTGCTCCGAGGAGCCGACAGGACGAGCGAGGATCAGCACATCCTGGAAGGCACCCAAGAGTGGCCACAGTTAGACAGGGCTGCCAGAAGTGTCTCTTCCGCGGAGGAATACCTCGACATTGACGACGATCGCCTGACTGGAGAGGGAGTTCCAGGGAATGACCAAATTGATGCTTCCGATGACTCCGTACTTGACTTCGATGGGCAGTTGTAACTCATACTGGAATGAAGAGGTTTGAGAGGAGGACATTTTGGGCTGAATGGGGCAGCGTTGGGGGGGGGGGGGGCTCACCAGGGCCTCGGGCTTGAGGTGCAGGTCGGTGAGTGTGGCCTCCCCGCTGAAGATGCCCACGTTGAGGTGCTCTGTGTCAAGGTCTTGGACGTATTTTCCCAGGCATTTATTCAAAATGCTCGCGACGAGGCCTTCAAACATGGCTTGTTCCAAATTAGGTGAGTTTTCCTCGCTGATTCACCGCTTCCCCATCTGGAAATTGACAGACTTTTGGCGGACAAGCAGTTCAACTTTTTGATATTTGGCCTAAAAGATGGGCAAAGCTTTTCTCTGCAACTTTGAGCTCCCATAACCTCCAAAGTTTTCATGCTACAAACGTCAAACATGGCTTATTTTAAAGCCTAATGTTGCTCTTTAGCCGTACATAGTTTGGTCGAAATGGTGGCTTTGAAAAGGAGTTATGAGACCTTTACGAGGTCAGGAAATTCCACACTGACCGATGCAGTTTCGAGAATTACAGAAATGTCCAAAGAATGAAATCATTTTAACCCTTTATGTCACTCAGTTTCGAAATAAAGACGATACAAAAAGGCCTAATTGCTTTTCACTTTCTCTTTCACTTTAATTATAATTTTCGAGAGTAAATTCAGCAGATGTGAGCAGACTGCGACAGCAACACGTAAACCCCCCATCGTCACCCCCAATTAAATTAATTTACAACTTAACATCCCCTCAACCACCCAGATGTTAAGGGTTTCAACCCCCGGCTTTTCCGTCCTGATTGAACACGCCTGACGTACGGAGTGTACAACGCGGGTGTTTGGATCTCCGCCTCGTTCAGCATTGTTCAGACCACTGTTCCATCAGAGCAGCACAGATGGGAACAAACGGAAGAGAGATGGAGCAAATGGAATAAGAGAGCGATAATTACCCGATCGGAATAAGGGTTGAAGCCGAACTGAAATCCGTCGGAGCCGAAATGAAAAACCCGAGACGACGACTTTTGTGCTTTTCCGGAAAATCCCGCTCGCGGAAATTCCTCTCGAGGAAAAGTAAATCGAGGACAGGGAAAGCTCTCAGCTTTTCCTTATCGATTTTCGTCCACGGCGCCAGCGCTCCACGTATGCAACACGTGGCCGCAATCGATTCCCCTTTTCTGGAAGGCGTCGGCTGCAAACGTTCCGCCAAAATCCGACAAACTTTGCCCCAACCGGAAATGGAGAATTTATTTGGTGTTTTCGTGTGTGACATCCGACCTCGATTGCTTTCACGCTCGTTTTTTCTTTTGAGTGTCCCTTCCCACTTCTCCTCGTGTCCCGGGACTGTCCCAAAGGACCCACGTCCCCCGGGGGCCCCATCCCCTCCAGGCCCCGTTTTCGACGCGTAGCCAAACTCAGCCTCGGTTGGGCACAACCCTGAAAGCGAACGATGAATTTAATGAGGGAAAATTGAATAATAATTTCATGATTCACCTTCGGAAATGGTCACGTGACTCCGGGAAATCATCCGCCAGGTCGCCATCCGTCGGGAGAATGAATTGCGCCGTCAGAATGACAACACGCGGCGTTTCCGTTTTGGTTCTCGTGGGGGCGTTGGTGAGTAAGGGAAGGGGTGGCCGCCCCGGACGGAGCTGAAGGGAGGTCTGTTTCAGGTGGCGGTGGCGCAGGGGTTGGGGCCGCGGGGGAGACTCGCGAGTGACACCCCCTCGGCCGAGGACTGCATGAACCCCCCGATGAGGAAATTCGGTCACGAGTGCTGCAGACTGCCCAAGGCCAGGATATGGGGTGAGTGTTTGGGGGAGGACGCCCCTCTAACTCTGCCTCTAACTCACAGAGCTATTGCTCATGGGTTTTCTCTTCAGGAGATCTCAGAGGATCGCTGAGTATGTGTCTGAAGAAACTGAAGGAAGAGGCCAAACAGGGACAGGAAGTGAGTGAGGGCGAACAACCGGGAATGGTCACCACCACAGAAGCCCCGAGCGAATCCGCATCCACTCCAGTGGTGACGAGTGCCCCTGTTACCAGTCCT
Source organism: Brueelia nebulosa (assembly GCA_028293925.1). Classification (NCBI taxonomy): domain Eukaryota; kingdom Metazoa; phylum Arthropoda; class Insecta; order Psocodea; family Philopteridae; genus Brueelia; species Brueelia nebulosa. The sequence continues at coordinate 312,462 of JAQIBA010000053.1, forward strand.
CGGCCCCCCAATCGTCGCGGAAGACATCACCCGAAAAAACCATGTAATATCATTTTCATACTTATTATACTGTATAATTTAGGTTCCAAGCTAATGTTTGCTTAATGTTTGGCGAGACATTACAGCCCATAACGGTGAGGGACGAACGCCTAATTTTCAGTAAAGGCTGTGGGTTTAGTTTCAGAGAGAGTGAAAGACTTATTTGCATCTCTCTACAAAGAGATAAAGAATACAGTCGATGCTTTATGGCAATCTGTTGTAATGATTACAGATCACCTCCAGAGTCAGGCCAGCGATTCGGTGAGTGTCCCTTTGTTCGCCCTAATTAACGCCTAATCTGCACGCGAGTTGGCGGTCACTTCCGCAGAAGGCTTTGGACTGTGAAATAGCGACTGCTGAGCCAAAAGCTGACCACGCAATTGCGTTGTGTTCCCTCGGTTATCTCCCAACACTGAATTAACACCTCTTTATAGAAAAATATCTCCCAACTTTGGCACAACTCTTAGACCGACTCATGACTAACTTCCATGTTTTATTTCCTTTTATTTCCTGGAATTGAACTTTCCTGTTGTCTCAGGATAAATAATTAATAATACATAAACAGTTTAATTGAAAGTTTAAATTTGGGAAATTCTCTCTCTCTCTCTTTGCACTCGTTCAGGTCCACCAACAGAACAGATACTCACATGAGAATATCTTTTCAGTGCTTCATGGAGTGCGTGTTCGAGGACCAAGGTTTCGTAAGTAATTTACCTGCGTTCTTTCCGAGAGTTGTTGGGGAGGACCGAATCAGAGTCCGGTTCATTTCAGTTGCTGAACAAAGCGCTGAACAAGGAGGCCCTGCTGACGAGGCTGAGCCTCACCCTGGGGAGGAACGAGCCGTGGCACGTGGCGGCGGCGGCGGCGGTCGAGACGTGCCACCTGGGGCTCCACGTGCCCGCCAACGGGACGTGCCACAGCGGCTCGGAGGAGATGTTCCGGTGTGTCTTCAAGCAGCTGTTCTTTGTGGGTATTCCCAATATTCAAATACTGTTTGAGAGGACTTTTTACTTTAACAAATAAAGTATTGTATTCTTGGTTTCAGAATTGTCCTGATTGGCTCCAAAGTAAGTATTTGTGATTGCAATGGGTCATTTTCTAAATAAAACAAACGGTTTATGTCTTCAGACGATTACTGCATGTCGCTGAAAGAGTTCTACCAAAAATGTCCGAACGGTCCTCCGCCCGAAACGATGGACACGCACACCACTGCAGCGCCGTCTGCTGCAGATGAAGAGACGGAAGGGGCGGAAGGGGCAGAAGACGCCGTCACGACAGAAAGTGAGCAACAGCAATAATTTTCCCTTAAAACAACTCCCCTTTGGAGGTGATTTTATTATTGGATATTTCATTCCCAATTTATTAAATGAAGTCTAAATTCCATTGTTTCCTCCGAAATTGCAAACGTTTATTTTCATACAACTTTTATACTGACATTTGTTTTATACTTTATATCGTAAAGGTTTATAAGTAAGAAACAATAGCAGATTTTTATACAATTATTTTATTTTGTCTTTTTCCAATCGAAAATTGTATTTGGCATTCTCCGTTTGTATTTTAACATATTTAACATGTAAAAAAGCCTTTTTTACTATATTCACCTTGTGACTTTTACCATCATCTTACAGTCCAAACTTTTTAGGCGGAAGTTGTTTTTTTATTAAAAAAAACTTGGTCTAACTTTAAGTTTTATAAAATGAAAATTATAATAATAAATATATTTTGGAGCATTTTTATTTTCGAGTCCTTTTGCGCGTAAAAAAAAGTTAAGGAAAAGAGAGATGAAAAAAAGAGTCAATATTTTCAGTGTAGTCTGTATTTTGATTGCTGAGACAAAGACAAAGAAAGATCTTGTACAATGGCATACAGTATGAATACAACTGATTGTAAAGGAAAAACCTACGAATTCGAATTGGGCTCGATTCAAAATGTGACCACGCGAAAAGAGAAACCTGAAACCATTTCAGGTGCGACTCAGCACTGCGACAGCGAAGAGTTTCCAATGCTGCGGCCGCTTTATATGAAATAGCCGAAACCGAACGTTCTTTTAAGCGATTCCCAATAGTATTTCTCCCAATTCTCCTTAATTGTGTCGGCTTCCCTGTAAGAAAAAGAACCCATTTTGAGAGGGGCGAAGGAAATAAATAAATGTTTTAAATGGGCAAAGCGAACAACTTACGCCACGGGAACACCGGTTTGCTTCAACTTCAACTCCGTGTGGTCAGACTGCTGCTGAATGTCCATTGTGACGACGGAGAAGTGACCTTCCGGCCACCTTTTGAAGCGCCATGTTTGAACGATTTTTGAGTCCGGCACTAAATCGATGAACTGCCCATAAATGTTACCCCCAAATAAATGAAACTCTCCTCCCTTTCTCAAATCTATTTTCACCGGACCGTGCGTGAATGCTACAACCATCTGAAAACGGAAAATCAAATGAGTTTTCCCCTCCGAGGCCACCTTCCATTTCCTCTCTCTCTCTCCACACTCACTTCACTGCACGTGAGAGCGTTATACAACTCCGGGCCCGTGCACTGGAATTTTCTCGATATTTCTAAGGTGGCTGTGTTCAGCTGTACATTGTCTGCTTTGGCGGATTCGGTGCTCTTCGCCGCCGATCCTTTGCTGGCGTTGTTCATCTGAACCTTCGTTTCGAGTCCTGCCGTTAGGTTACTAATACTGTCCCTCATTTTGGAATCATCACTATTATTTTCTTTGCTTGGCAATATCATTCCTTGTGAAAACTCTGAAATTTAATAATAACTCAACTTTGGTTCTGACATTTTATCTCAGGGGGGAATTTCATTTAATCAACCACCAGAAAGCATTGATGTGAACAATTAGATGGTATTATTTTAGCAAAAATTAATGCATATTCTTAAGAGTAATTGTTTTTGCTGTAATTAATCAGTTATTAATTAAGAGCTAATAAAACTGCCACAGTCAATAGCTGTCACAGTTTTGTATGATTTTGGCCGCCCCATTTGATAAGCACAGGGTTGCCAATGAAAACAATTATCTAACAATCTCTCACCTGCTTTTAGGCCTTTCACATATTTTTCCAATTGTTCTCTAACTTTTTCTGTCCCCATTCCTCTCATAACATCCTTCATGATTTCTGCTTCAGGAGTTGAGTCATCTGTGGTAATGTTTATGTCCACTTCGTGGACTTCGTTTTCCTCACTCAGGTTAGGAATATTGATTTTGCCAGTGATTGATTTGTCTCCTCCACTGGCCAATTTCCCTTTCCATTTCAGGGTGATATCCCATTCATAAAAGAAAATTAATTTCCCCTTTCGGTTGTTGGCGACCGCTTCCCCTTCGCACTTCTCTACCTCTACTATTTTACATTTGATCACATCGTTTTCGATTTTAAGGTCGCTGAAGAGCTCCTTGAACTTCGTTTTCGACCAGCCGCAGGCGTTCTTTTCCGTCCAGTGCCAATTGTTCACGTTGGTTGCGTCCGGCCTTTCTTCTACGATCCAACGTGGGTCTCCTTCTCCCCATTTGGCCATTGTGCAAGATTTCCTTTTGTTTGTTTACTTTCACAAACAGTTGTAATTATTTTGTCTTTCCAGCCTAATGCGAAAGATAACAATTTTATTAACCAAAAAATTGCATATAAACTTTCTTTGATCAATTCTAAACTACTGAGTCGAACAGAAATTCATCAAAACATGAACATGAGAATACAAATTTATGAAAAATTAGGTTATGATTATTCAATCGTCGACAAAATTAGCCGATTTAAAAATACTAAACTTAATAATAGGTTTAATTAATAAAACTTTACCTTAAATATAATTAAAAACACTAATTTCATATAAACTTTTATTAATTGCTACACTTTTCAAGTTTTGAAATGTTGACTGATTTCTAGAAAATTCCAGAAAACTAATCCGAAAACGAAACTCAAAGCAGAAGACATTTATTTCCCCGGTCTTTGACGAAGCGGCGACAAAATTCGCGGTTGGCGGTTTCCGCCGCTGCGACAAACACTCGACATTCAAAAGTCATAAATGTGACCTTCAGTTTCAAATGGCACACGCGAGAGATAAAAACTGCTTAGTGAAAATATCACGAGTTGAAATTTTGAAACTCCATTTGATCTCCATATTCGTCGCAATATGGTTTCTGGCCCAGAGGCTGCTCAAAATGTTGTGGACAACGGAAAAAAAGGGGACCGAAATTCGTGACAAACCTCTCTCTTGTTTGGTTGATAATAGTTTAGGTTTTCATTCTTATGTTAAACTACAGGTAAACTATTATTGATTCATCGAATATTCGATGTTTAGGATGCAAGTCCTTGATCCTCAGGGAAATCTTTTAGCGTTTTACGTATTTTGAAACTACTGTAAAAAAGTTATGGCAACTTTCTCTATCACTGGCAAAGGTACTTTGGGGAGAGTAAAGTTTATTTTTAATATTATTTGAAAAGGAATCACTTGTTTGTTTGCATATTTATGCCCATAAATAGGGGATAATCTGACCAAAAATTGTTTATAATAATTTGTATAAGTTTATTTCTCCCTCTCAAATTACACTTTGTTAAAAGTAGTTTCATTGTGGTTTATGATGGAAAGATTATGAAACCTTGTATGGTTTTGTGTCTTTATAATCTGACCTTCTGCTGCCTCTTTAGGATATGGACTAGGCTTTTGTTGAAAATATATGTGCAAATGTTCCCAAAAATGTAAATGAGATTATTGCCATTAAATTTAAACAAATGTACATTTTTAATGACGACAATGTAATTTCAAAGTTAAAAGTTGAAAATTCATTCAATTTCCAAATCATAAATATTTCACATTTTCTATGTAAAAGTTCTTTGGAAATGACAAAATTAAATTAATGGAGTTGTGACAATTTTTAAAAGATGAATTTCATGAAATTAGAGTTTTGTAACCCAAAGTCATCTTAAGTAAAAAATTCAAATGAGAAAGTTTTGAGTGAGGCAGTGAGAGCTTTAATATGGCTGCTATAATAACCACTTTTACATTGTATTACTGTTTGGAAAAATCATTATTTGGTTGGATTTAATAATATCAGTGCCAATGGCTGTTAATTATGACAATTGTTTGGCATTTTTCAATAACTTATACAATTTTATTTTTCTGGGATTTATTATTTTTTTTTGATTTTAGTTTGAAAATCAATCCAAAATAGGTGTAAGATTATGTGAGCATAGTTACCACATAAATTTGTTGATATAAATAAAGTAAAAATTTATTCCAGGGAACAAAACTTCATTATGTTGAAGTTGGCAACCCAGATTCACCTTTAGCTTTATTACTTCATGGTTTTCCAGATTGCTGGCTGGGATGGAGGCATCAGATGAAGAGCCTTTCCCACCACTTCAGGTGAGCCCTCCCCTCCCCTCCCTCACCCCCCACCACCCCCTCACCCTCACTCAAACACTTTCCATTCGCAGAGTGGTCGCAATCGACCTCAAAGGCTTCGGAGACTCAGACAAACCAATATGGCGGACCAATTACAGGATTGAGACTCTCATCCACGAGATACACGAACTGATTGTCTCCCTGCAGGCGCACAAGTGCACCCTCATTGGCCACGACATTGGCGCCCACATCGGCTGGTACTTCGTCACCCAGTACCCGGAACTCGTCCACAAGTTCGTCGCCATTTCCTGTCCCCACCCGAACGTCTTCTGGGACTACACCGCCACCACAAAGTTCAGCTCTCAAGGGGGGCAAAGGTCAGCAAAACTCTTCATCTCTTTATCTACTTGGGGTTGTTTGCGTTCCACAGATAAATGAACTCTGTTTGTGACTGGTCTCTTCCAGGTGGATCCAGTTCTGTCAGGTTCCTCTTCTCCCGGAATTGGAGGCGGGGGGGAACGACCTCGCCGTAATCGAGGAGTTCTACGGGCACCTGGGCCTCCAGAGGGAGGAGAACCTGATAGAGGCGTACAAGTACGCGTTCTCCCGGGCGGAGGACTGGACGGGGCCCATAAACTACTACAGGAACCTGCCCTTCTGGCGGGTGCGGGAGGGGCGGGAGGTGGAGGTGCCCACCCTGCTGGTGGTGGGCAACCGCGACCCCTTCATCCCCCTCGAGAGCATCGTCAAGTCCACGGAGTACATCTCCAAGTACGTTCTCAAAATCGTAAAGAACGGGGCCCACTTCCCGCACCAGGAGAACCCGGATTATGTTAATAATTTACTTCTTCAGTTTCTAACAGGTGAGGGGGGGGGGGGAGAGGAAAGGAAAATGCCGGAGGAGATTAATTATCGAGTGTTAATCAAATAATCGGTTCGAAATTCCTTGGAAAATAAACAACTGTTCATAGTTTAACAGATTTTGCTGTTTAACGGTTACTGGTTGCCATGACAACGAGTTTTGTTTTCCTTATATGGGCGACGCTTCCGTTATTCTTTTGTCAGTGGTTAACTTTAAATGTTTTTTTTCGTTCATAAATGTAAAATTGTGAAATATTCATAATGAAATTGTCAATGGCTATGCATAATGTGAACAATCAGTTCGATTCGTTTAAAAGACGACATTACCGCAACAAAAGATTGAAATGTTCCCATGAAATCAGTGGTTTCCAATCTCTTTGTATCGGCGCCCCTTTTTTTTAAAAAAAAATGTTGTGTTCCGTTAATTTATCTAAAAATTAAATTTCATAATTATAATATCAATACTCAATTGATATTATAATTTATTATTTAAACCCATTAAATTATTTATTTAATGGGTTACAAAATAAAATAAAAATATAATATATTTATTATAAGAAATACAATAACAGAACAAAAAAAGAAAATTAATTTTTGTTTTGTATTCGAAAATGGTATTTTGTAAACGGCTAAACGCCCCCCCTTGCAACAGTCTTCCGCCCCCCAGGGGGTGCGCCCCGCGGGGTGGAAACCACACCAAAGAAACGAAACTAAGAGAAAACGGAATTGGGTTATTATTGTTTCAGTTCCTAAGGAAAAGACTGAATCAGCAAACTCCACAAAGGGTTTGATGGGGAGCATATACACGAACACGATGAAGTACGGGAATTCGCTGGTGGACGGGGTGAAGAAGACGACGAATGGGGTGGTTCGGCTGCCCTCGCAGATGCTGAAGCATTCCAGCTGAGTCAGCACTGCCCCTCGGCCTCCTAGTCTCAGACATTCACTTTGTTAATACAACTCAAGAAAAAATTATATATTTTTCCATATTATTTATACATTATATACTGTATATATTGTTATATTTTTTAAATTGCATTTATTTAATAATAATAGTTAATAATTTTAGTTAAAATTACAACTTTGAGTTGTTTGAGAGTTTATTTTTTGATAGAATATTCTTCGATTGTTCTTTTATTATATGTTTTTGTTATATAAACTCAGTTTTTATATTTTTTTTTTCCTTTTAATTGAATTGAGTTGAAAAATCACAAAGTTTCAAAGGTATATATTTATTTATAAGCAGTGCATTTCACAAATTCACAAATTGGATAATATTTCCTAAAGGAATTACTTTTGATTTAAGTAAACTTATAATAATTAAACACTAAATTGTGTTTCAATAACAAACAATGGGAGCGATGGCTTTGCAGGGTAATTTGAGTAGAAAATAAACAATATTTTCTTTTTAAAATTTTCAAAACAATTTTGAAATGTTTTTCTTTCTTTAATATAAAATAAATATCGTATGTTTTTGGCACTGCCAATCCCTGATTTAAACACACACATTACGAAGACATTCACCTGTTTAATACTGCCCAAAAAATGACTCTCTTTTCTTAGAGTAAAGCAGAAGAAAATGTGTCTTTGAAAAGATTTGCCTCTTCGCATTTCCAAAAAGAACAATATCGAGATTTACTTCAATACCAAAAAGAATTTGAGGAGAGACATTTTTTCTTAATCTTCTGACTGCGACAGTTGTTTTCATTCAATGTGAAAATGTGGTTTTGATTTGGGATTTCAGTGGAAAAGAATGATGAGAAAAGAAAAAGAGTCACACGAAAGAAGTGCGGAATTCCCCATTTGTGAGCACAAAATGTTTTTAGATTTGGCGTAGAAAAGTCTTTCTCTGAGAATTGAAAAGAAACACACCAAACATTTCACACATTGTGGCCTTTTACAGCGGTCAAATCAGCGGATGAAGTTACATTCATTGCTAAGAAGCTGCAATTTTGGCCAAAATGTTCAGAGTATAAATATAAAAGTATAACATCGATTCGATGATGGGAAAAGAATGAGTTTTTGGACATTTTCTGCAAAACCATAAGTTTTATCGTAAAATTAGCTCAGATAAAAATTGTAGAGCATAAAATTATCTACAAAAAATGTATCTATACTTTTTTTTCTAAAAGCCACCGTTTCTGAGATATAACGATTCTAAAAGTTGTGTGACACATTTGACATTTTGTGTTCGGTGGCCATTTTTATTGCGACCACTTTGGGGATCAGTTTTACCCACTCAAAATAGTTTCTCTAAAATTTAACCTTTAAAATTGACCTTTGACTGGCACAAATTCTTTTCTCATCACCCGAGCATTTATTAACAATTTGACAAAGTTTCAGCTTTTTAGAAATTTACAAAACCTTTAATTTTTATTTAAAATGGAGACCCTTTATTAAATTAGTTTTAATTCAAAGCCCACTTAAATCTAACAAATGCATATTTATAATGGTTCGCCTGAAAAAGCACACAAACCATAATTTCTGTTTTGCACTCATCAATTCAATTAATTATGGCGTTGAAACTTACGGAAGTGCACAAAACAATGCAATTAACGAAAGCGCAAATTCGGGAGAAAAATGTCTGAGTATTCATTTCGAAAGAAAAAACTGAACAACATTCGAAGAAAGTCCGGAAATGCGTAATTTACAGTCGCCATTTTGATGAGTTTTGGGAAAAAACGGACGTTTTAATGATTCCTTTTCGCGTCTTTCGCTTCTGTCTTTCGTCTGTCATCTGATTAACATCTGATTAGCGGTCGGTCGACGTCCAAAACAAATGAAATTGGAGAAATCTCACTCCTCCGCAGTGACACATAACACAATTATTTATTTTATTTTATTTTCTACGAGGACAATGGAAATGTGATGCCTTCCAACGACAGTTGTCCTCTGTCAGGTAATTCTTCCTTTGGACTGTGTCTCTCATATTTTCAAAGAAAAGAGGCGATTAATTAATGCCAACTTTATAGTTTTCTCATCCGAAGCGAACAATTCCATTTTTATATAATTAATCCTTATTTATTGTTTTATTACGATTTCCGGTGACTGAGAAAATGTGAAGAAAATTACAGCTCAACAATACAACGGACGTTGTTTATGTTTAGTTTTCATTTTGTTTCACTTACAGTATACAGTTTTAAGATTTTCAGGATGCATTTATAACGCGTAGTATTAATAAAAAAACAGAAAAAATAGAGAGAGTAAATAAATTATTCTGATTTTATAAATAAAAAATGAGGATTATCACAAATGAAAGGCAGTTCGTTTTCGTGTGTCGAAAAGCTGAGCCAATGAATTCCAACTTATTATGATTATCACTAATTAATGAGGAAAAGAGAGCGAACCTCCATTTTTTAATGGTCATTCATTTTAATAATTGTTGTATTTTCAGTGGAAAGGCGATAACAGCAATTATCCTCATTGCTGTTATAATTATCATCACATATAATTATGTACACTCATTTAACATATTATCAAAGTGAAAATGTAAAAAACCCCCATTAGATGAGAATTTGATGAAAGTGAATATTCTGAAAGACATTCATTCCCAAAAACAATGCAAAGAATTAAAAAGCAAAAAAAATTATACTTAGATTTATTATAAATACAGATTTTTCTTACCTTTCTTCAAAGTTATACTATTTTTTTTAACATCCGGAAATGTTTTTGGACTCTCTTCGAGCGAAGGAAACCGTTTCTGTGTAGAAAATGTTATTTACTTTAAAATGAGGAATGTTTGTATAAATTCTTGAAAACAAATAAGTAATAATATGATTTATATATATGTAGAAAAAGTATGTACAGTAAAAAAATAAAAAATAAAAATAAATAAATGAAATATCTATATACATTAAAAACAAAAAAAGCTAAATTTATGAATGCTTTATAATATAATATATATTACTTAAAACACTTAATATGTTAGCAAACAAAAGAGAAACAAAATTTTATTGATTCTTATACAGAAAGAATGCAAAGAATAACGGCAACATAATAAATACGGGTATATAAATAAATATGGAGGAGATCTCTGTAACCATTGGCAGTGGAGTCCTCCACTTGTGCGCCCCGAGAGCCCCACAAAAGGCGAAATGTTAATCATCCCTCCTCCCATCCCCGAATTATGTTAATTATTAGCTTTGGAGCGGAGGGAAAAGTCCCCCGAACCCTCGGCGGGACACACAATGGACAGAGGGCACCCCACGGCGGCGGCCTCCGAGGGGTGAGAATGTGGGGCGGTTAGCGCCGGCCCACCGGGGTGGGCGGAGACAGGAGAGGGAGAGAAGGGGATGGAGCCCTAATGGAGGGCTACAAAGGGAAGCGACAGGGTGCCGCGGAAAGTTAATGCTCATTGTGGAGTCAAAATGTTGAAAATGTCGTTAGGGGATGTTTCGCCATTGTTATTTGCGAAGAGCTGGGGTATTTTAGGTGAGACGTTTGGGTCGTCGGGGGAGGATTGGGGTGGAAGGGAGGAAAGGGGAGTTTTCCTCTCCCATTTGCTCCAACGGGAGCAGAGCTTTCATTTACATTACTGTTATACAAAAATTGCTGAATACGTTAAATCAAAGTCTGCAAACCTCTTTTATTTATGGTTTTTATACTTATTTATTTGTGGAACCAATAAAAAACATTGAGGACTTTATTTATTAGATTTATTAAAGTAAATAAATTCACACAAATAAAGAAAAACATTATAAGTCCTAAATTAACAAACAAATGTGGAAATAAATCATAAATAAATATATACAAAAATTAAATAAATAAGTAAATAAAAACACTAATTTATAACAAATTAAACACAATGATTTAAAAGGGGCAAAAATATCCGAGAAAAACCTTAAAAGTAAAAAGAAATTGAAAAGAAAATGTGCAAACACGAGTTCAAAGTTAAAGAAAAGCGAAATGGAACATAAAAAGGAAAGAAGAGCACAAAAAAGGAATAAAAGAGTATTCGGTGAAAAAGAAAAAAGTTATTGTGGCCGAAACGAAAAAAAATAAATATATTAGAATAAAAATATGAATAGAATTAGGCCTAATTGTAGATATTAAAGGTGTTCAAAGATACAATAAATCAAACAATTGTATGAATAAATAAATATGTATATGTTTCAGGCAAAGTATGAAATTCAGTTATTCTATAGAATGACGAGTATCGTTTAGGCAAAGTGTAGAATAACACAACAGAAATCTTTATTGATAGTTATTTATTAAATCAATTAATAGATAATAATTTAAACGTATTTTAAAGCGGAAGGAATATGAAATAAAGCATATGATGTTCATACAGACAGAAGAACTGAGATTGTAATCACATTTAGAATTGTAGTGTTCTTTCACACAAAAAGCACAAAAGCTCCACCGCGAATATCAGTCGCGGGAATTAGGAATTACATACTTATACATACATACATATACAATAAATGAATAAAAAACTACAAAAACATTAGGGCCAAATTAAATTGGCCGATTTCAAATCATCGCTGACGTTATTAAGCAGTCAAACACAAACTCTTTTGTAAATTTTACGTATACTTTACTTTACTTTTCTTTAGCCCGCTTTTCCGTTAGGGTCGCGGGGTTTTTGCGAAACATTTTGTTCGCTTGCAAAGCGCCTGAATGAACATGTCAGGTACTGTAGCGGGTGGCGAGTCCACTGACAGTACTTCACCGAGGTGTTCGCAGGTGAATGCAGGTGAAGGAGGCGGAATTTCGTAGTGTTTTGCCAGACTTTCCAGGCGCAACACTACGCCATTCCGTCCTCCCAGCTGTGGTCTAGGTACCTCGCAGTGCTGACCAATCATCTGCGAGGGAGAACGGCCTTAGAAAAATACCCACCGAAAATTTTACGTATTTTCTATAAATAGACGATTGCGTAAAATGATATCGATGATGTATAAATTACTGTATAAATGATTGCATAAAATGATGTATAAATGTTGATGTTTAAAAAGATAGTATAAATATAAATGAATTGAGGTTGCTCAGTACAAACGGTAAAAATTAGTATAAAATTTCAACTAAAATGTGCAAATAATTATTTATAATTATTTATAGCCGAAAGCGTATTTTACAATATTAATTAAGAGATCTCATTAAAAGTAGTGAAAATTAATAGAAAAATAAATTCCTTTTCTCTCTGTTAATCGGAAACCTTTCTAAGTTTTATATAAAAATACACTTTGGATTTGGATTGTTTTTTGGAAAAATCACAAAAAGCCATTTTTCACCTTAATTAACGCCCCCCGCCCACACAAACCCCAAAGGGGGATGACCCAATGACCCCAACATGATGATGCTCAAATTCATTTGCTGTATCATTCGCCCCGCGATGGAATGGGCGTCGCCCAAAGTCTTAAGCTCTCTATTTAACAACTAATTACTTACAAATATGGGAAGCAGAAGGAAGCCCCCGGGGCGGGGCTGGGGGGCGGGGACGGGGGCGGAAGAGCTTCTGAGGCTGTGCACGGGAGCGGAATATTAAGAGAAAGCTCTATCGCCTCCCGTCAAGTGCTTCATTGAATTAATGTCAATTCGTTAACACGAACAACTCAGTGACACAATGGCGGTGTGAATTTGAAATTAGTTTCCGGGCGGCGATGCCTTTGCTCAAATTGAAAGCGCTTTCAGGTCCGCAGAGTCTTTGCTTACGATGAAAACCATTAAAATATTTATGACGTTAAAGGGTTGCCGTTTGTTTTGTCTTTCTGCTGACGCTTTAAGTGGAACCGCTTTGTTTTCTTTTCCTCTGTCCGCCCTTTAACAGCCTTTGGGCGGCGCTCACAGGCTTTTAGGTAACAACTGCAGGGGTGAGCAGTCTTTTGTCAGCAAAAAACACTTATTAATTCATTTATGATAAACATATAAAAGTATAAAAGTGATGATTTCATTTGTAAAATAAAAGCAAACAATAAAAGAATGGAGTCTTCTTTCCGTTGAGGCCAAACCCTGAGAGTGCAATTAGGGTAATTGCAGGGGTTGGGGGTGGGGGTGTGGGGGTGTGGGGGCGCAGGCATCCAAGGGCCATTTCCAGGAAGGGAAGCGTTTCCTCTCACCCTCGTAAGTGGAACACAACATGGCTCACCCCAGATAAGGATCTGAGGGACGGTGTCAAAAGAGTTCTCGAGCAGAACGATAATGAGGAGATTATGGAATGAAAGGCGATGCATCTGCCAGTTGTGGTTGTGAGGTGCCCGGACAGGTACACCTTGTCAAAACAGGGCATTACCCTATCATGATATCGAATGAGTTGGCGCTTTCCGAAGACTCCGGCGAGACGAGCTCAATTTTCACTAAAACCAAACATCTCGACTCGAGAGCCCAACCCCAGCGCCCATTGTACCTCTTTCATCCGGAGACGGCAGAAGTGGCCGACGCACGGGTGGCCGCCAGTGGCCGACGGTGGCCGACGAAGTGCTCAGCAGTCGCCTTTCGTTGACAATTATGCGTTGCTGACTCACATTACTTTGAGTTTTAATTTCCAGTCCTCTGGCCTTTCTCACTGTTAATTCTTCCCAAAGCAGCAGAAGATCGTCATGGCCAATTCAGACAAGAGAAAAGAGGACAAAATGGGCAGGGAGTCCCGCAGGGGACTGAGCGAGTGAAGGGATTAGGTTACGGGAACCTGAAGGCGAGGCATTAGGGAGCCTACCTGGAGCGATACGTGGGACCTACTGACAGAGACATAATCGATAATTGAAGTAATATGACAGGATGTAAAAGGATCCCACAGGATTACGTCAACTTGTCTTGTTCCCAAGTCAGGGATTACCATCACATAAACCTCGGCTGCCCTCGCGCTTATCTCCAATCGAGTTTTTCTCCAAATCAGACGCATTACACCGTCTGATTAGTGGAGTGAGGGGGGCGTTGGGGGGGTGAAGGGGGAGGCGAAGGGGGCGAAGGGGCTGCGGGGGGACACACGGAATGAAAGGCAACGAAAGGTGGCGCCATGACAGGGACGGGATGATTTGCATTTTCTCATCAAAACCTGCTCTTCTGAACAAAACTGTTCAGATCTTTCTTTTTTGACTTTTATTTCCACTTTCACTGCACTTCTCTGTCTTTTCCATTCCATTCATTTTGTCGTTCTTCTGTTTCAGTTTTTTATTTCTTCTTTACGGTCTTCTTTTTCCTTTTTATTCTTTGTTTATAAATTAGTCCGTATTTCTCTTTTCATTCTTATTATTGTTTTTATTAATGTTTGTTTTTCCGTTCTTTTAATTGTTTGCATTTATTTTACAAATGAAATCCTCACTTTTATATTATTATACTTAAATGTTTATTATAAATGAATTAATAAGTGTTAGTTTATGTGTGGGCCGTTTATAAAAAAAGTTTTCTCACCTTCAATTATGAGCAGAAGACAAAGAAGTAATTTCGTGCAAATGTGTGCGAATTGGGTGCAGGAACCCCAGCGGATGCCGGGGCTCCCGGGGGAGGGGGAGGGGAGGGGGAGGATCGTCGAGGCCATAATAATTGAATTATTATCTGTGGAATCCATTGTTGCGGTCTCCCACAGGATGAATGGGTGTGAAAACTGAGGAAAAACATGAAAGGCGATCCCTGCGCTCCTGCCACCGAGAAATCCGATCCTTAATTCCACAACAATGCGGCAAATAAGATTATTTAGTCCACGTTCAGGTTCACACCTGCCCCTTGACCGAAAATCACCCCCCGTTTACCCCAAAACGCCAAACATTTCCCAGAGACATTCATTTAAGGGAGAGTTTGCCATTGGCCGAAGTGCACACTATTAATAATATATTTGTTGCATTCAAATAACAAAATATACAAAACATAACATTATTTTTAGTCTTTTTAGTCTTTTTAGTCTTTTTAGTCTTACTTAGTTATATTATTATATAATTATACTGTTATTTTTACTTTTGGCAAAGTTTAATAATTTTAATCTTTTCTTGTGATAAAATCGTTCGTTTCTTAATATATATTTAAGATTCCCTATCTTTTTTGCAATTGTGAAGTCTTATATATATATTTTACATATTATAAAAAAATAATAATAATAAATAAATGATATTAATTTGAGTTTTTATTGAAATTAAATAAATAAATATTTTAGCGGCAAAACTTTCAGTTCAAATCTCTTTAATTTCCGTTGAATTTTTCGACGTTTTTGGTTTTCGCTTTGATAGTATAATATTTATATTAATATACAGTTCATATACTGTGTGTTATAAAGCGTTGGAACAAGAGTGAATCTTTTTTACGAACTCCACAATTATTTATTCGCAGCCAAACTAATTTCTTTTCGTTTCAACCGTCCGCCATTTTGTATTATTGGGAAAGCAAAGTTTTCCAAAGCGACACTTCCCCAAAACAACCCCATCTGGCAGGGGGTGAATTATCAAAAAATTATCCCTTTCGCGATAATTATCAGTTTCCACCCCGACGAGGGGATGAAGGAGCGAAACGTAATTATCGTAAATTCGATCTGCGTCCATTGAAATGTCGGGGCGGGGGAGGGGGCGGGGAGGGGCGAGAGGGGCGAGAGGGATGAAAATGAAATTGTAATTTGTAAAACGCAATCGTGGAAATTAACATGTGTAAGTCGTGATGGCGTCGCCCTGGATGGAAGTGATTTGAATGGAGTCAACATGGATCCTCGACGGATCGGCGGGGCGAAGGGATGATTGCGTTACAGAGGGTGAGAGTCTATTCAAAGGCGAGGAGGGGCGTTTTTTCTTCTCGCCATTATTTCCCTTTCAATGGGGGTGAATTTTATGTTCGTTGACGTCGTTAAAAACTTGTCTCGCGTTTAAAAGTTTTCTATTGAGATGAAAAGAAAACTGTTTTCGAGAGCAGAAGACTCAAGTGTCTGGAAGATTCATGGCTCGTTGGCCCCTTGTTCCGAGGGGGTTGTTCATTTATGCCCTGGGATCAGGGGTTGAGAGCCTCGCCGAGGGGTGGCTTCGCCCCCGAAGGCGGACTGCCGAGACGTTTCCCTCCGAAGCGCGGGAACATTGTCGGATGGGGGTTGAAGGGAGGTATCACTTTAAGGGATGAAAAGGAAAGAAGGCTTTATTTGAGGAAAATAAGGAAAGAAGAGGATTCCGAGTAGATTTTCTAAAAATAGAGTTACAGATTTCATTCTAAAAATAGACTTTTAAAAGTATTTTCTGAAAATAAATTTCCAAAAATGTGAGAGGAAAAATATAACATTATATTAATCTTCAATGGCGGCGGTAAATATTAAAGAAAACATTGTTACAATTGTTTTCTATTTTTTATTAATATAAAAAACCGCATTCCTTTTTTTAACAAATTATGCCTAATTATCAACGACATAATTAATGAAACAAATATACATATAAACTGAATAGTGTGATTGTATTTAAAAGGCTTTGGTTGTTTGTGTTCGCATAATCGCGTACACATTACAACGGCCAAACACAATTTGTCTTTCCCTCTTCGCCAACCCTCAAATAACCCTCTAAAAGTCAGACATTTCCTACATTTGTCCCCAAATGCTGAAATGTTCGTTCCGGGGCGAATCCGCCTGTCAGAACTGTCTCATTGTCTCCCCCCCTCCTCCCCTTCCCCCTCCCCTTCCCCCTCCCCTCCTTCCCTTCTTCCCTTCCCCCTCCCCTCCTTCCCTTCTTCCCTTCTTCCCTCTTATTAGGCCCTCATTTGAGCGGAAAAGGCGAAACGGTCGGGGTCTTTCCCCGGGGCGGTCGGAGGGGGTCGCAGGGGTGGGAGGGGGGTCGAAGGGGGGAGGAGGGGGGGGGAGGAAAGTTCATTTGGAAAATTGCGCTCTGAATGACGTATTGAGGATCCTTAATCCCGGGGCTAGATGACACTCGGCTGTCATTGTTGGTGTTGTTCCCTCCTGGAGGAGAGGCTAAATTAAAAAGCATCCCTTTTGTCGGGTGTTGGGGGTGTGGGGGTGCAGGTCGATAATCCACCCCCTCAGAGACACCAGCCTTCAATTGTTGGAGTCACTTCGCTTTAATATAAAAAAACCACAAATAAAATAAGTTATTAATTTTTAGGGAAAAGTTATTTTAGTACAAAATAACCATAAATTCGGGATAATTATACAATGTATGAGTAGGAAAGAAAGTAAGAAAGAAAAAAGAGAAAATAAAGGAAAGGGAGAAAAAAGTAAAAAAGAAGGAAAAGTCGAAAAAAAGAAAACAAAAAATAAAGAGAAAGAAAGGAGAGAAAGAACGAAGGAAAAGAGGGAGAAAGAAAGAAAAAAGTAGAGAAAAAATAAAGATTAATTAAGGAAAGAAGAAAGAAAGAAAGCAAAGGAGACTTCAAATATAAAAGAAATGACCAAATTTACTTTTAATCTTCTTTTTTTTTGTTTTAATTCGTGAGAATGTTTTTTTCTGACATAAAAAAGCCGACGGCTGACGACTGCTGATATACGCGTAATTCCCTTTTCTTTGCTGTTAATGTGTGTTGTCCATCTCAATCTCAGTATATAATAATCAAACTAATAATAAACCATAAAACGAATCTGTAAAAGTATAATTGATTATAATAATGCTTTAATTGATATAATTTAAAATCATTCTCTCATATAATTTCAAATATACAGTGAATAATATAAAAGAATATAATGAATAAGACACATTCCAAATTCCACTAACTTCAATATAATATTATATAATTTCGTGTCGACATTCGTCTCATTATATAAGCAGATTATCTCCTCACCAAAGATGGCGTCTCTACAAAAGAGAACACGATCCGACAGCGAATGAATATAATCAGGTTCTCTTAAATTTCACCCAAAGGATTTCCCCCACAATTTCCATTTCACGGAATCCCTTCGCCCCCCCCTTCAACCCCTTCATCCCCTCATCCCAACTTCTTCCTCTCAATTTATTACTTGTCATCGGAGATCTCCATGCAGAGAGGACCCATCTACCCGCGACGTACCTGGGGTTATGTCTTCAGGGACGCAGTCATCGCCTTTAATAACCAACTGCTCGTTTGGAAGTGCTGACCTCTCACTTTGGCGAGTTGCTGTCTCACCCTCAGACTGTCAGACTGTGCCTCAACCTCTCATTAAGAGAGAGAGAGAGAGAGAGAGAGAGAGAGAGATTTTAGTTTTACACCGGTGACAGCGTCTTTTATTATTTATTTATTTATTATTGGATTTGTGCAATTAATTGTTTGCGTATTTATTGATTCATTTTTGTATATATTATGTACATATAATTTCAACATTATTATTTGATATTTGTTTTTTTTGTTGTTTTATTTTCGTTTTTTGTATTTCTTTACTATTTTACTGTATATTTATACTGTTTTTTATTGTTTCTTCTTTAAATTCTATTTTGTTTTTTTGAGTAATAAATACTTCCGTTTTTGTTAGATAGAGTTTACTTTATATTCACGAGTAACTTCCGTGATAAAAAAGCTTTGACATATACACATTTGTCTCCAATATATACAGTAACTTCTCAATGAAGTTAAAGTTAGAACAACTAAGCCAACATTGATTGGGTCCAGAGCGGCGGTGAGGGGTTGGTGAGGGATTGCTGAGGGGTTGCTGACGAGATGTTCCCTTGTGGTGCTGAGGGGTGACGATCACGTACGCAGTCATTAGCAAATGACAACTGGGAGCGAACGTGTTAATTGGCTCTTGAAAATCTCCCATTAAAATGATTGACGGAAAGTGTCTTCGCTTTTCCGATTTTAATTTGTTTAAACAATTTTCCGAGGAAAAGTTTTAATGCGTTTTTTAACGAGGTCCCGGCCAAATTGAAAATTTTTATTACTTCGTTAGCCCCGAGTAAAAAACTGTTTTAAATTTAAAATTTCGCAACCCCTCAGCCTTCCCCGAATAAATTAACCGAAAATGGCGGCGAGCGGGCGGGGGTTGGAACTCGAGTCACGTCCCAAGGTGGTCGTCATTAACATCCCTTACAAATGGGGGATGGAACTTGACTTCGCGGACAGATGTTTCATTTTCGGCCACGTAATGAGTCCCCGGGGGCGGAGAGCTCCTCCCCTCCGCCCTTCCGCCCTTTCGCTCTCGTCAGCACTCGAGTTAAGCTGCAGTTAAGATAAGGATCACCGAATGGGATTATCTTCATTTGGGGAAAGTTGGAGAAGTTCTTCATTTAACGGTTTTTATTATATCCTATTTACATAATATAAATAAATAAAAATGATACATTAAAATTTCTCCAAATATTTTATATTAAAATAAGCGAAAAATACTTCAGAAATGCAAAAAATAAATATATAAATTAAACAAACATTGCATAAAATACAATGTATTATTTACTATATTACTTATTTAAAAATTATTGTTATAAACATTGTTATCCTTTTCAATTACACCAGTCCAATGTACAGTATATCAAATAAAAAGTAAATAAAAAAAACTCATAATAATTTTATAAAATGAGTATAAAATTACAAAGTTTATTATTTACTAACATTAAGATTTTTGTTATTACCGTTTAAATGTTTAAAGTTTTTGTTTTTTTCTCAGAAGATTTTCTGCAATCTTTTTTATCTCCTTCCCAATCTTTTCTTTAATTCCTTTCCAGAGGTATAATCTTTCACTATAAATATTCTGTATTGGTTGTTTTGTTGCCTTTCATCTATATATAATAGTAGATGGAATTATAGTGGATGGAATATATATAATATAGTGGGTACATAATCTTAATTCGCCTATGATTTTTTATAATATAATATTTTAAAAATCTATCAGTGCATTCTGTATATTTTAAGACTTTCGCCTTTTGGTATGTAATCATAAAATATAAAAGCAAAAACATTCATTCGGTTCTTCTTTTCTTTCGGAGATACAATGGGTGTCTTTACATTTCTCTTCTCTTATTTTATTGTATTTATCTCTGTCTGTTCTCACACGTTTTCTTCACTATTCGTTCTTCTCAAGAATTTTCTTTCTTTTCCTCACCATCTGTCTCCTCTGTCTTCTCTGTCTCCTCTTTTACAGAAATTTTTATGTTTCTGTGTAAATTTTAAGCAAAATTTGTATCAACCCCCGACCCCATATGTGCAGCAGAAGAAATGAATGGAGCCATGCGTTGCCCATTAACATCTGCCCTGGAAGTTTCTTAAAACCGGAAAATGAGTTCCTCCGCCTCTTCGGAAGGGAAGTTAAAGCCGTCATTATAATAAAACAATTCAATTGAAATAATGAGGGGTTGTTTGTGGAGTTCTCTTCGGGGGTGGAGCGTCCCTACAATGCGAAAGGGTATTTCACTCGGGCGAAACTTTTGCAGTGTTACTTAATCGGGAGGGAAATGGCGGTTTATTTAATTAATTCCTTTATCTCCCTTTGTGTTCATCCCTCTCTTCCGTACGATTAATTTCTCATTTATTTCAATTATAAATATTATAATCTGCGGTCGTAACCAATTTGAAACTAATTCAGACTTCTTCCGATTATTAATCATATAAATTATTAATAATTATTAAAATAATGAAATTATGAGTTAATAGCGTTACGGGGGCGAAGTTATTCCGCTGTTATCTATCTGTTATCTATAAGTGTTTAAATACAATTAGATATGCTAGATTAGAATTGTGTTAAAAGCTCACTGATTGTCTTCTGTTGTTCTGAAAACGTCGAAAGCTTAACGGATAAACGGATTGGTTGAAAAGAAAAGATATAAAGAATATAATTTTGAAGAATTAAAAAATGAATAATAAAAGCAAAAGAAAAAAACAAAATTGAAGGAAAAGAAAAAAAAGAAAACTGAGGAAGAAAAGTAGAAAAAAGAGAAAAAAAGTACAAATGAAGAGCAAAAGCAAAGAGAGAGAGAGAGAGAGAGAGAGAGAAAAGAATCAAAAAAAGAAGAAATGAAAACTTTCAATAGTTAAAAATTATTAATAATTTTCTGAATTTATTAATATGGATCAGATTTGTCAGCTTTACAAACTTTACAATTTTTATAACTTAAAATAAAATAAGCAGAAGAAAAGAATTTTATTAATAAGAATACATTAAGAAGTTATAATTAAAAATATACTTATATATAACTGTTAAGAGTGTTGATTGTAAGCGTTGAAGAGAAAATTTTTGTTCGTTCCTCCCCTAAGAAATACTCGAGCAGAAGAGCAGGAAAACCTGAAAAGCTCACGAAAAGCTTTGTAAAGCTTTGTCTTTCGAATCGGTGCGTCGCCGGGAAAACCAATCAAAGGAGAGAAAATGGAAAGCTTTTCTTTCTCTTCTTCATTGATTTAATGAAGTCACAAAATGGCGAACAGAGGAAAGAAGCTTTCTTCTCGAGGGGAGCTTTAAGAGTCACTGCTTTCAATCGTAATCGAGTTTGCCCAAATTCAAAATGGCTGACAATAACCATTTTTATCTCATTTTCTCTTCCATCCCTCTCCGACTTCCGCTAATTGACAGCCTTCGACCTTCACGTGCTTCCACCCCCGCTCCCCCGCCCTCTCAATGATTAATCGCCACCGGAAACGGAAAAGGTTTCCCTCAAAGACAGGTGGACTCGCGCAGATGATTCCGATTAATTAAACTAATCCGGCGATTCCACTTTGATAAAGTGAGCGCAATTAAGGGGCGACGGGGGTTGAACGGCGATGGAAGGCAGAGGGTGAGTTATTTCTCCAATTCAAATCCAAAAGGAGTTAGATAAGACGATGTGGGTGCAGATGGTGTCTGAGTCTGTGCGAAAGAAAACATGAAGAATTAAAATTCATTGAAAATATGTCGTCGTTATCGAAACAGAGAGAGTATAAAGAGGCAGAGTAGAGAGAGTGTTTGGGAGAGTGTATAAAGAGTATAAAGAAACTATTAAGAGAGAGAGAGTGTTTGGGAAAGAGTAAAGAGTTTTAAAGAGTAAGAGTAAGAGAGTCACAATTATTTCATTAGCACCCTTGCAAAACTTTATTGATATTTCTCCCCCAATTAAATTATTTCCAAGAAATTCAAAATGTCTTCGAAGTACAAAATGAGTTGACAAATACTATAATATTCCACAATGACAATTCTGTATAGAAATGCCCATTTGACAGACATTTCCTTTTAAGCAGAGGAAATGGAACAAACGAGCTGCTTTTTACAACTTTCTTAGGGTTGAACAACAGCCATTGGGGCGAACCCAAAGGGGATGAAACGAACGCCAACTCTTTATAAATGATATAAAAAGCAAACTGCCTCGGGCACCGAACCAAACAGAATAATAGTAATCGATGTGGGGGAAAAACAAATTCAGATAATTCGATATCGCCTTCCTCCATTTCAGCCATTATTACGCCGCCCTGGGCATTTGCGTGCATGGGCGGGGCCAGAGGAGAGGCTCCGCCCACCACGGCATCCCCGCCCTCTCCGCTCTCTCCTCCCTCTCTCTCTCTCTCTCTCTCTCTCTCTCTCTTATTGATCTCGCCACTGCTTTTCCTGGGAGCGGAGCTTCGCCTGCAGCTTTTCAGGGTGTATCCACAGTGGAAAGCAGTTCCATCGGTCGAGGGGATTTGGATCAGATGCCGTTTTCGGGAGTTGTGGAGGGGGAGGTGAGGGTTGGAAGTCCCGGGGGATCCGAGAGACAAAAGAAGTCCCGGAAAAGGCGTGGGGGTTGGAAAAGGAAGTGGGGGCGCACTGGGCAAAATAAAAGGAAATTGGCGCGGATGTTGAGAGGGAGGAACGGACGCTGATTGGGAGATGGAAATGGAGCGGAGTGGTTCGGTCGGCCGCCGCCGGATGGCGGTTCGGTCGCCTTTTCCGTTACTCTGCGACACAATGGCCGCCGTACCTGATTTCTTTGCTTTCATTTCAGTTTATATGAAACGATGATTAAAATATAAATGCCATCACAACTTTTCAATTGTTGCACAATCGTTTGACAATTTATCTATAATTAAAAAACAATTTATTTACAATTTCCGGACGACTGTTCGAGTTTATTTAAAAAAAAAAAAAAAAAAAACACCTAACCATCATTATGATTATTAAAACTCATTCATATAAAATGTATTCAACGGAGTAGAATAAACGACGTTAGTAAAATAACGTATAAAATGTATGTGAAATAACGTTTGTATATTAAACGACAAATATTGAATTAATTGTAATTTATGGGAGTTTTCAAAAAAGTTGAGACATTGAAATAATAATAAAATCTATTATTGTTTTTTTTTTCACATTAAGAGGCGAGAAAAAGATAAAAAATTAATACTCTTTCTTTAATTCATTAAATAAAATCATTTTAAATCAATAAAAAACCGATAATACAATTAATTCGTGGCAAAGTAATTAAAATACTATAATTAATTTGAAAAAAAAATATATATACGAGGAAATATTTTAATTTAAACGGAATAATAATGTGTAAAAAAAGGTGAGACAAAATGAAAGTTAATAGATTTTATTTACAATCAGACATATTTAACAAATTGACCTAATTAATTTTAACTTCACCTGCGTGTCATTGGTAATTAATAATTCTTTGTTTAATTAAGAAAAATGAAAGTTATTATTAAATTGAAAATTTGACCTTTGAGTTTTTGGGCGCATCAAAAATAAATGGAAAGTTTTTATTAATATCGTAACATTAGAAAATAGTTCCGTTGTTATTTGATAATATTTTTTTAACGTCTATTAATTATTAATTTATTGTTGTTTACTTTTGTATTTGCTGTTGTTTTCCATTCTTTCAGTTTTATTTCAAATATTAAAATTTTTTTCTGGTTTTGTGGGTTTTCAATTTTTTGTATTTCTTTTTTGAATTTTTTCAGAAATGGAAGTGTTTCCGTTCGTTTTTCTTTTGTTGGGTCACTGAATTGCGTAATAATGTGACAGTTAACACAAAAACCACAGTGGAAAACTTTCTCTTCGCGCGACTCCATTTCCGTTTCCGTCTGTGGGCGCTCATTTCGCCTCAGATTGGCGAGAAATAAATGATCGCCGTCCTGAACAAACATGTCCGCCTTTTGACAATGCCCGTCTGTGACAACAACAACAAACGATGTCTTCATTTTAATCCTTTTGTTTTGATTGCGATGGAATACGAATTCGCGGCTGACAACCGCTCAAGTGTGGCTCTTTTCGGATAACACCCCCTCGCCCCCTCGCCCCCTCTCGCCCCCCTCGCCCCCTTTCACGAGGAATGACAACAACCGGGCCAACAACAGCAACAGCGAAGAATTCCCAAACGGGGAAACAACAGAAAAAAAACAAGGATGTGAAAATGAAATTTTTTTATTTTTTCCCCCGAATCCGAATTTGGAGTTGGGGAGGGAATGTCTCTCGGGGGAAAGTTTTGGAAAAGTTTCCAGGTGCGTTTCCTTTCCTCCATTCCTTCATTCGTGAGAGGTTTTTATCTTTTCCAGCGAATTGTTCTGTGAATCATTGGGAGAGATATGAACTCGGTTGGAAAGACCAAGAAGGGATGAAGGGGATGAAAGGGAGGATTCTTATTTTGTATGTGTTAATAATATTCTTGTCCATATAAAAGACCTTTATATATGAATGTTTTCTTCCCAAATGTATTTTTTATATAATATTATTCCCAATGAAGAAAGCAAAAAATAAGAAAGAAATAAGAAAAAAAGTGAAATACAAATAAAAACTATAGCAAAATGTCTGCTGAATTATCCGCAATTTATTCCAAAATCGGACTTGAAAAAGACTTAAAAGAATTCGGCCAAATTCGACTTTTAATTGAAAAATCGCCATTAAAAGTAGCGGTGATTGCGGAAGCGTCCGCGAGGAGCGCTGGTGCGGCCAACGGAAACAAAAGTTATAAAAATTTGAACCCCCTCAGAAGGGGAGGGAAAAAGCTAATCGCGGCGGGAGAACTCCAGACGTATAATATTGACTTATATAAAGAAGGAAGTGGATGAAATATTGGGGTGTTGGGGCGGGGGTGGCTGAGAAAGGGAGGAAATTCTTTGCTGATCAAAGCTTTGCTTTTATGCTTTAAATAAATTCTTTTTCGCTTTTACAAATTTCTTTTTATTTCCCAAACGGAACTCAAATGGCGACCAACGTCATTTGTCTACAGTTCATTTGTAGCTTTTCCATTTCTGCATTTTCAATCTGTATGTGAGCCTCTCCTGCAAACAACCAACTCACTGCTGACTCCCCACCCCCGTCCTGTCAGCATCCCTCACCTCTCCTCCCCACTCGCCGGATGAAAGAACAGCCAACTAGTGACTGATAAACAAATAAATAGAAAAAGGCAGCAGAGAGCTGTTGGTGTTTGTTTTAGTGAATGGGATTTGTATTGAGATGGGGTGGGGGATGCGAGGGGGTGGGGGAGAGTAGGGGGAGAGTGGGGGGAGGGAGAGGGAAAGCGACAAAGAAACAATAACGAACTAGCTGGGAAAATTATAAGCTCGATCTTATTTGCAGATTTGCTTCCCCTTTGTTCGCCCCTTTCGGGGGAGCGTCGTCGGGGGGTGATTTTTCTAAGAAAATATCGGAATGG
Organism: Brueelia nebulosa; assembly: GCA_028293925.1. Lineage (NCBI taxonomy): Eukaryota > Metazoa > Arthropoda > Insecta > Psocodea > Philopteridae > Brueelia > Brueelia nebulosa. Next base: position 338,107 of record JAQIBA010000053.1, read on the forward strand.
TTTTGTCATTGTGTCGGGGGGAGAGGGCGGGGGAGTGTTTCTGGCGGAAAATGAGAGAAAGTCCAATTAAGAGATTTTTTCTTTTCCCATTCACATCTCCTTCCTGTTTTGCCTTCTCCGGAGAAAATCCGAAAATGCACTAATAAAACTCATTCTTCGTCGTTTCCGCTTTAGTTTTACATTTTTTATCTCTTTTTTTGTTTTTTTTTATTCGTGAAAAAATTCCCCTTTCCCTCGGAAAAGCTCCAAAGGGAGGATTTTTTTCTTCGAATCACTGCTCTGCAACTTTGCTGTCGACTCTGCTGTTATTTTCATATGTATACAATCGACGCCATTTATTTATTTATTTTTATTTCTTTGTTTTGTTGTATCTTTTCTATTGTTTTTGTTGTAGTTGTCGACTTAACTTTTTGTGGGTTTTGACTTTTGTATGTTTTTGTTTATTTGTGTATAATTTGTTCAAAACGGTCTTTTGTCTTTCCCAAAAATAAAAAATAAACTTTTTTTAGTTTTCTCTTATTTTTTGTAAAGTTTTAAAATTTATATTTAATACTTTTTTTGATAATAAATGGTCTGTTCAAGTGAAAATATAAATGTCTTTTATAACCCCTAAAGGGGAAGGAAATGTTTACGAAGAAAACGAGTGAAGAGTACATAAAGTGCGAAATGTCCAACGAAGACAAAAGAAAAGAAACCGTAATAAAAGTTAGCGCTCGTCAAACACAAGAGGGTCGGAAGAATGGAAACGTCTCCGACAACAATGGTATCACTGGGCCATGAAGAGTCATGTCATTCTGCAGATGATTGCTGTCGGCCGTCGGCTGTCGGCTGTCGGAGCTGTCGGGGTAATCACTCGGAAAATCCTCCCCTTTCATTAACTCCCTCCGCGCTCTCTCCCCCTCCCCTTCCCTCACCCCTCCACACTCACTCTCCTCCACTCAGGTGATCAATCCTCGCCTTTAACGGTCGCCGAGTGCCTGCGAACAAAGACAACTTAATTTCCACTTTGGCTCTCGTGAGCGCAGACTTTGTAATAAACCATCAAATAGCGATCTTTCATTTCTTTCTTCTCTCCGCTGATAATTTGTTGTGGATTGTCCTCCTCCGGAGAATGGGAATGTGATTGAATGCGGGCTCAGCTTCACATGGCGGTGTGTCCTCGTGAGGAAAGGGTTAAAGGGTTACAGCCAAACAGCCCGGAAATGGCGGAAATGCTCTCTCTCCCCCCCCCCCCCCCCCTTCCTATATAAAATCCCAGAATACGTACGTCCGTTTGAGACTTCGGTTCAATTCGGGATTATTCGCGAGTATTCGTACTAATAAAGGAAGGCGGTGGCTGAGTATAAAAGGATTTGGGTTCGAATTCAGAAGCAAAGAAAGATTTTAGGTTTTATTGCCGCAGTCTGTGTTAGTTTATATATCATATTTTATTCTAAAATGTAAAATAACTGTGTCAGCAGTGAGTGCCAAACGGAAGACTTTTGAGTCAAAAGCTTCGCGCACTCATTTTGGCTTTTTTGGATAAAAAAAGAAGAAATGGAAAATAAGGAAAGAAAAGAAAAAGAAAAAAGAAAGAAAGAAAGAAAGAAACGATCAATTCACTTTGAAACGGTTAAATTTATTACCTAAAATGAATACAAAGTTAACGTTACCACTAAAACCGCCGAAGAAGTCACCGTCACCGCTCAGTTTCACCGGTGGTTTTTTCCTCCTTTTATACATTTCCCCCCTTTTCATGTTTATATAATTACATTATATAAATGTGAATGTTCGTCCTGGGTCCGACCCCTGGGTCTTCTGCGGTCTCCTCCACAAAAAGGAGCGAACGGTAGCCGGGAAAACTCATCCGACCACTTTACCGCCAACCGAACACGGACATCCCTCGAGTGCTTTATTAACTTCGTCCACAAAACACGATTCGATTCCTGTTTTGTTTTCGCGCTCGAGGAGGAAGTCGTGCCAAGGAGAGCACGAATCGCTCTCGAGAGCGAGGGGCGCCCCCGGGGGGAGAGGGAGGGGGAGAGGGGAGGGGGAGGAGAGGAGGAGGGAGGGACGCCCCCGATCCTAATATAGTAATTAACAAGTAGGTTCGTTATCGTCGCTTTCGCTATGGATCCCTCTAATTAAAGTCTATAAATCATAAATGTTTCTTCTAATGGTGTTACTATTTAAATAAGTATCGATAGCATCGGTGGAGTGTTAATGTGTTTATCTGTGGCGGTGTCCATTGGTCGCCGGGGGTGGTTTTCAAAGGGGTGCAATGAAGAGAGTAAACTCTTATGTTTCACATATTTTTTCTTACTTCAGTTAATTTATATATACGCGTACATTGCGTATATATATTTTCAGATTATAAATAGCGAATGTGTGGAATAATGGAGGGTATTTCTTTTCATTTTTTCCATTCCTTCAGCTAAGAATTAGAAATATTTCCCAAAAAACCCCCGACATTCTTTTGCAACTTTGTACATTCATTTTAAGCGTCAGTAAAACAGAAATTGAACGCTTCATTATGTAAGAAATAATGGCTGAGAGCATATAAAACTGTGTTAAACGTCACTGGATAATGGGAAAGCGTTTACGAATAAGGGCAAAGCCAGGCTGGAGTCAAAATGAGTGGGTCTGGGGCCCCGGGGTCACTCCCCTTCGCGGGCAGAGGAAGCCAATTACTCTGAGCAGAAGGAGCAGAAGCCAAAGTCATCCTCTGCCCGCTACCGATTCGTTATAATTCCCTCCGTGGCCGTCACTCTTGATTGATATTAAACGGACACAGCCGACATAAACTCCCATATTTATTGTCCTTAATCTGGCGCTGCGCTCCAATCCGCGCCATAACTGCCATAACTGCCATAACTGCCATTACTGCCAACACTGTCATCTCTTTTATGGCGAACGGAATCAAACACTCACCCTCCGCCTTTATGTTCCCGGCTTTTATGGCCCCCATTGTCCTGCGAGCACTCGCCTTTATGAGCCAACACTGTTTATGGTCTGCTGCCAGTTGCTGCCGTCTCTTCTCTCTTTCGCTTCCGGTTTCTGTGTTTCTGTGTCCATCGCCGCCAGAGGAAGCAAAGAAGGTCGTTCATTTACTGAAATTAAATTGTCAGGTCGCCTAGATAGGAGTGATGGACTCTGTCACAAGAGCCAACAGCCAGAGAGAAGGAAGAGAGAGAGAGAGAGAGAGAGAGAGAGAGAGAGAGAGTTGTAAAGTAATTAAATTTGATTCCGCAGATTCGCACATAAAAGGGTTTTGCGGCCGGGGGCGGCGAAGGGTTGTTGTAGCGATGCGGAATTTCCTCTGGCGCTTTCGGAGTTTGTGTCCTTTCCGGATTTGGGGATGATAATGCGGTAAACATCCCTTCCCCTCGGGGGCGATTACTTTCACTCGAAGGGTTGACGATTCTTCTTTTGATATTTCATCACTTTGTCGCTTTGTTTGACCGCAGAGCCGAAATGGACGTTACTTTGACTACTTACTGTTGTAATAAAAAGATAAATGTTGTTTTGATTTTTGTTAATTTAATTCAATTATTTTGCATTGTTGAATTTAATTAAAAAAAAACTGTCTTTAGTTTCATTATAATACAGTATTTATCATTTATGGTTGTATTGGAATGAACATAATTCTTTCGCTATATTTCTCTCTCTCTCTCTCTCTCTCTCTCAGTGTTTTCTTCTATCATTTCTGCTTTCTTTTTCTGAAGATCTTTCCATCTTTCCATCTTTCTTAATTCTTTCCTTCTCTAATGAATCTTTTCTTCTCATTTATACTTTTTTTACTTCTACGAACCACTAAGTATTAATTTTAATTATATTTTCAGGAAGGAATACAATTGAAAAGCCGCAACTGGCGATCGCCGCCCAGGGAAATACAATATGGCCGAGGATTCCACCCTTAAACCTCTCCCGTTGACGTTTAACGCTCATAAACACATTTTACACCATTTAATGTGGCAGATTTCGATTAAAAAGCAAACCGCAGAGCCCCGGCTCCCGCTTTGCAATTACCTCTCTCTCTCTCTCTCTCACTCTCTCTCTCTTTCATCTCCTGCGGTTTCCCCCTCCGCCCCCCCCCCAAGGGAGTCACTCACTGTCCCGAATTCTCCAACAACGCGAGAAAAAATCAACATGGAAAGGGAACAGAGGAACAGAGAGGAACAGAGAGGAACAGAGTGGGCATGACCAGAAATCGTGAGTGAGTTTGGAGCGAAACTATTCCTTGTGCGGGTGCCGTCATGTTGGAAGTTGTGCCTTTTGGAAGCCGACGAGTGATACCTGGGGAGGGAAGGGGCGAAGGGGGCTGCGCCATTCTCCATTCTCTCGTGGCGCAAAGTGGGTCCTCTCTGCTAATTGGAGAAAGCTTCAGCTGCAATGTATTTGGGCTTTCCCTAATGTGTGGGGAAGTTTGCTTTGAGAGTGTTTGAGGAGGAGCAGAAGAGGTGTGATTTCGGGGGGAGGGAGGGGAGGGGTGGAACGGTCTGATTAGGCGATGGTTCGCCCTTGGACGCCTCATCTGTCACCATCATCGAAAGACAGCTCAATCTACTTCTGGTCATGTCAGTTATGCATAATTTAAAATGACTCCTAAAATAATGGCTTCATTCTCATTCAATACCGAGACTTTCATTTATTTTAATTCGTTCACGAGATTGTTTCCTTCCACGTCTTCCTCGTCCTCTTCCCGCCCCGGTTTGTCACTGCAGACGCCCTAATGTGCTTTCTCGGAAGCGAGAGGAGAGCAGTTACGACGAAGAGTGCCTGGAAACATCACCAGAGACAGCAGTGCCAACAGCAGCAGTGACGACACTGCTTTCACAGGTTTCCTTCGTGGCTTTCCTCATTCGAACACTCACTTCCGGTGCGCACAGCCACGCATTACTCATGTCTCGCCGCCGCCCTTTATTTGGAACCTAAAAGAGTAAAACCAGAACCGGAAATCGTGCGATTAACTTTTATTTGGCGACCGGGACACCGCCCCATCGTGGCCCAGTCCCACCCCCGCCGCCCTCTCCTCCCCAAACGCAACGCAACCCCCGACGCCCATCAATCACTGCCCTCGCAGGTGCCCGAGAACCCCGAGGCGCCCCGCCAGCCCGAGTTTGTCGGGCCCTCTGGGGTACCTGTTACAATCTCATCTCCATCTGCCATCATCCATTGGGGCCCATAAATCATATCGAGGCCGGGGCCACCTGCACTCGCCGGCAATCAATGCCAGTTTTGTTTTTAATTCCCCGACGCCCTCGCTAATGAGTCTCGTTAATTCGCGGCATCGCCCCCCGCCCCTCCGCCCCCTCTCCTCCTCTCACCCCTCCGCTCCGAGGAGACGACATTCTCCGATTTACGGGAAATAAAACATGTTTTATGGCGGACATCGAAGGAGCCATAAAATTGGGATACAATGTAGCACAGTCGAATCGGTGTTAATGTCAGCTGACAGTTGTGCACGTGTTGAAGGGAATGTCCCAACAGCGGCAGAAAGGCGGTGAAGGGGTGCGGGGGGAAAGGCCCCGAAGGGTGGAAAGCGCTCGCGAAGTGGACTGGCGTGTGGGGGAAAGGGTTTAATGGCGGCGGTGGTCAGACCCTCATAAATCAACGCTCAACTGTATCATTTTGGTGTAATTGGAAGAGAGCAATTTCCTTCTGTCAAGCGGCTCTAACTCAATTTATAACTCCTGTACCTGTACCTGAACCTGTCCCCTCCTCGCATTAATTCCTACCGTTCCGAGGAGGGATGACTCATCCGCCAAGAGGCACCCCAAGGGATGAAGGCTTTGGCCCCCACCGCCTCCGCCCCAAAACCCCTGACTCATCCCCCTCTCCTGGAAATTATTCAGCAATATCCGAGGAGCGCTGGCAGCGGTTCATTCATGGCCCTCTCCGAAACAATTTCTTTATTGAGGCGCTCACGGAAAGCCTCCGCCCCCGCGCCCCCACCCCGAGGACTCGTTAACGAAAACAAATTGGGAACTCGTCGACTTCTTTCTGGTCATTTGAATGACGATCATCATCGAGAGATTCAAGTGGTGTCCAGCAGAGCTGCTTTGTTCTCGTGTCAAAACAGTGGGTGCCCCGCTGCGGTTCTTCCATTCGGTTGTCGTCTGCTCCATTGTTGTCGGGCCTCCTCTTTCGACACGGGGCCACGGGACTGTCCCCGGGACGGAGGACATGCGAAGGACGCCCGAGCGGGACGAAGTTGGCCTTTTTCTCGCCCTTGTTGTTGCTCTTAGAACAACCACCCTCAGGGGGTGTTATTATTTATTTCATTTTCTCTCTTTATTATATAACTGTATATTATAATTTATACGCAAAAAGTCGTATTATATCTTCTGTGTATTCATACACAAATATGACTTTCATGGCAACGAATGATAGAATTTGGTGTAACTGCGGCCATCGGAGGGTGCACTGAGGGGCTCCACCCCCGGGGGGCGGAACGTTCACGAGAAACGCTAATTCAACACTCCTTCCCTCCCCGCACCCCCACCCCGCCTCCCCAACAAAAGATGAAGTAATTAAACGGTTCGCGAGCTCTTTGTTGATTTTTTATAGTTGAAAAGACGGACAGAAGAAAATGTCTGATATTCTCACGAACTCTAATTCACCGCAGTTGGCAGACGATTTAATTGAACAATTCATTCGAATCACTCACATTCCGGTTCTTTCAGTGGAGCTACTGTTGGCGGCAGTGGCGTAGGGGGCGCAGGGGGCGCAGGGGGCGCAGGGGGCGCTGGGGGCGCTGGGGGCGCTGGGGCGGAATTCCTTGTTTGCATTCCACGAGGGGATGCAAACATTTCCATTTCCGCCCTCCCCTCCGCATTCATTTGAATACTGAAAATACTCAACCGCTCCCCGTCGAAATCTGAATAAATTTGCCTCCCTCCCTCCCTCCCTCCGGTTCCAACCCTCCCCCGTCCGCCGCGAGAGTCTCTTAGGAAATTAGGGTCAAATGTGAACCGGCGAAATAATAAAAAAAATTGGCCATTCAATGATTATTTGATTACAGTTTTTCTCATTCTCTTTTGACAGCGTGTTTGCGCAGCGGGACTCAATCGGGAGGGAGTTCCCATTGACCAGTAATAACCTCAAGTACCTGGTCCCTCTCTCTCTCTCTCTCTCTCTCTATCTCCCTTTGTTCACCTTCACTCATTGGCGAACACTTCTCCCGGCTTTTCCTGGAGGAGTGTTGTGCTTTTTGTATTTTTTCTTGGATTTTCCCATTATTTATTTTAATTAGAATTTTTGTACTTTCTCTACACTCTGGTTCATTCTTTGTTTTTCCTACAACTTTTCACACAGTTAATATTGGCGCAGTGAGCTTTTTTGGAGAAAGTGTTGTACTCTCTGTACTCTCTCTGCTTCTTTCCCCCTTCTCCTCGAAACAGAAATTGCCCTCAGTGTCCGACGTGAAAAGCTCTTCCGGTCGGTCGAGTGCTCATCATACGACTGATCCATTGAATTCGGCTCCCGAATTACTCCTCCCTTTATTCTCTTGTTCTCCTCGTGATGAATAAGCAGAGGGGCGGAGGGCGGAGGGCGGAGGGCGGGGGGAAGCCAAGACAAAAGTGCATTTATTTTTGTAAAGGCTCAATTATGGAGTGAAATACATTGTAACAAGTACTCGAGCAACTACTTGGATGACCCTCGACCCGGCCGAGTGGCGTGAATCTCGCGAGGAAAGGGTTGGCTGCTCCTCTCTTCACGAGTGAGAAGCATAACACTCGACCACCATTGATTCCTCTGCAGAACCGGTCGCTGCTGCTTCCTGTTGCACCACAGCAGCTGTTGTTTGCTTTGCCCGATGAAAGGGATGAAGGGCAGCCACCCTCGGGGGCAGAAGAGGCCTCTCCATGTGGATGTTTACACTTTGTCTTTGTTTATTTTATAATATCATTTTAAATTTCTCTTAATACGCTTTTATTTCCCTTCAAATGTATACTGTAGAAGTTTAATATTGTTTGGATTTGGTAAGGAGAAGTTTTAAAAATTAAAAAAAACTGAAAATATCATCAGCATTTAAGGGTAGCGCAAACACTCTCCAGTGGGCAATCTGTACCTGAACCACCCTCACAAAACCACCCCCGGGATGCGGCGAGCTTTCCTTCCGGCCAAAGGGTGGAACACAAAGGGAACCAATTTTCCAGGAGAATACATTTAAAATGCTCCTCCACTGGCGGAATTAAACGGGCCTTCCTCGCCCCATTTCCACCCCTTTCTTGGCGCACACGAGGGGTGTTCAATTAGAGCGAGCGGTCTCCCCAACTCCCCTAACAAGCTCGGTTAATGGGAGTCAGCGATTTGGCGAAAAGGGATTGAGGGGGGAGGGGAGGGGAGGGGAAGGGGAAGGGGAGGAAGGGGCGGCGGAGACGCACAAAAAATTTCCCTTAAAAACAGTGATTTGTATCCGCATTAACTCATCATTTTTTTAATGATGTATCATGATTTAAAATTACGCATTAAGTGAATCCCATTACCGAAGGAAGTTTGATACAAAAAACATTTTTTTTTAAATGCTGATTCTGATTTTTTATGCGTTGTTTATTATCGTCATTGTGGTGTCAGGGCCGTGGCCAAGAACACCCTGACGCCTCATTCCCCTGACTGACGCTCTTCCGGTGGGGCGCTGCCGTCGTCATGGCGTTCTTTTCCTTTTGGGGCGTTTTTCGAGAATACCATTTATTTGTCTTTTCTCCTTCCCCTCACTTTTCGCCTCCGAAGAAACGGGGCGTCCCCCGTCGCCCCCCCCCGATTACATCTCCCTTCGTGATTGGTTCCTGCGATGCTGGCAGTCGGTAATTGTTAAAATAATTTAATTATTTGTTAATAACAATTGCGATCGGTATCTGATAATTGTGTTTGCGAGTTTGGCAACCTCATCACCTCTTTCGGCCTTGTTACACAACCTTACACAATGAAACGCTCACTTTTTGGAGGAAGAATGCAAGAGAGAGACAGCTTTGCTGAACTAAACCTCAAATAAATTTATAAAATAAAAGTATGAATGTAAGAAACCTATAGAAAGTATTTTGATAATACAAAATTTAATGGTTTCTCAGTTAATTATTTTACTGTAAAACATTATTATGGTTTTATCATAATAAAACTCATATAATTATATTAATAATGAATTTTTCTTTATTTAATATGGATTTCCATTTTGTAAGCGAATAATATTTCTAAATGATTGTATGTATAACTCTGAGAAAGTGTGAGTCGGCGGTCGTGACGGAGAGGAGCGAAAAACGGGAAACTGTGTAATGACTCAATTACGTCGTGTCGGAAAGGAATAAAGGAAAGAGAAAATCATGTTTACAACTAAATATGTTGTGGGCGAGCGTCAAAGGAATCAAAGGAACACGAGAATCGTTAGATCCGTTCAATTCGTCGGGAGCTCATCAAAATCGAATCAGCCACGACACAAAGGATTCCGAGAAGACAAACTGAACTAAAAGTGAACCAAAAGTGAACCAAAAGCGAACCAAAAGTGAACCAAAAGTGAACCAAAAGTGACTTCCTCTCGGCGAACTGACGCTCCTTCGCCGTCCGGTGGGAAAGGGAAGGAACAAATATACTTTATATTATTGTAACGGCTTTTGGGAGATATACATGGTGATATAATGACCAGAAGACCTTTGCTTACATGTATGGCAAGAAAGGGTTCGTGAAAGAAAATGGGGGAAAGAAAGAATACAAGAAAAAAAGGAAAAAAAAGGAAAAAAAGAGACTACAAAATGAATAAGGAAAGAATTATAACTAAAGAGATATAATATATTATATAGATTGAGTGAGAATCAGAAGCGGAACTTTCGACTGACAAAGGAAAGAAGAAAGGAATTCGGGCGGACAAAGGAGTGAGTAACGATATTTCCAATATGGCGGAGCGTTGATTGTGGCTCCAAATATAAATTTCAATAAATTAAATGAATTACTTTTGAAAATCATCGTTTCAAGTGTGATATGCAGCAAACAGTAGTCAAAATATCGGTGGTGATAATGAGGGCGGGCGGGGGCGGCGGGGGCGAAGAATGCCTCGTAATTAAACACTGCGGCCGGGCGCAAGCTAAGCACGGCGCGAGCTTCCATTGTTGATCCACCCAAGATATCTCGGACTGTTTCTGCCTTTTAACAACAACACTCACAAAAGAATCGAGAAAAATAAATAAATACAGAAAATTATCCCAAATTGAGTTCTCGTTATCAGATGAGTGACGCGTGAGTGGCAACAAAAGACTGTCGATGCGGTCTCTCCACTCTGTACAATCCTCCTTTTCCTTTCCTTTGAATTTCCTTTGAATTTCCTTTGTCCCTTCACACTTTTCCTTACATTTCTCACCAATCTTCTCACCTTCTTTTCTTTTCAGCCAAATCTTTCATTCGGCATTTGTCGCCAATTTACACTTTTCCGCTCTCGGATTCGCTTTCCTATCATTTTATATAAAACTCTGTTCTCAACTGAAAATTGTTTTTATAATTACAACAGTTATTGTTTAAAATAAACAGATAATATTCTGCTTTCGTTTGGTTTTGTGTGGTTTCGTCTGCTTTCATCTGCTCCTCCCCAACTTGTCTAACAGGAGTCTGCCGAGTCCGAAGACGTTTCCGAACAAGAATTAGAACTCGCATGTCATGGTACCAAATGATGCCTGTTATCCCCCGGAGCGGAAGAAGACCGCGCGCCCCCTAAGCCCAGCATGGGCCCCCCACCCGCCCAACTCCCATTTACGCTTCTGCTACTGTGTGAATGCCTCAGATACCACGTTTTATCTGACACCGCTTTTATGGTCATTAAGAATATTGTTGCCCTCATGTTGGCGTTTATCCTCCCCCCGCCCCCGCCCCCCGGTCCCCCATTCCGGGTTTCCCACAGGAAAAGTATCGGTTGGGAGGGGATGAAGGGGCGAGGGGGCGAAGGGGGCGAAGGGGGGCGAGATATCCGATGATATTCGAGTGTTAATATCTGCGGGTGAGAAGTTGTCGAGGCAGGAGATGGATGTTAATTAACCCTAGAAAGACCGTGGGGTCCGTGCGGACCCCAAAGCGGTTTTTCTTCCGCTGTAGCTCTTTTGTTTGTCATTGTAAAATGTTGAAATTCGGTGACTTTTCCTAACTTTTTTCAGGCTTTAACCCGGTGTTTTCAGATTTCCAAAATTCCTTCTAGTTTCCGAGTAAAAAATTACACTCCCGCGAAAGACCGTTGGGGTCCGTCCGGACCCCAGACTATTTCCTATGATTTTCAAGTTCCCACGCTTCTTGGGCGCTCAAATCTCATAGATAATGAATAATGGGTGCCGAATAAATGCAAAAACAGCTCTTCTAGCTTGTTTATCTAAAAAGATTTTAAATTATATAGCTAAAGATACAATGTCGAGCATTGTTTTTCGCAAAATGTGTGCCTTACTGTTCTTAAGAGTCATATTCTTTTTTCATTTTTGTTTTGACTTCTTTGTTCTGAGCTCTTTATGCCCCCATATTCGCTGTTTCATCAAAACTCGAAAACGCTGTTAAATTCGGACTTTGTCAACAGTCAGAAGCAAATCACCCAACAGCTTGGTTCTGAATAATTGAGGGTTTTGTAACATAGCGGTCATTTAGTTTTTTTTTGTGATTTTTGGAAACAAAAAGAAAAAAATCAAACATCCAGTCACCATGTGCAGGTGAGTAATCTTTTACCTTAAATTTCAAATATACCCTTTGGTGAACATATTTACAATTAGACTGGATTCACAAATGTCACATTTTGTTTAGGCAACTGAAACCTCAGGAAATACGAAAGATTCTCGAGGACAGTTTGGAGGAATCTGATGAAGAGAGTAGTGAAAGTTGCAGTGACAATGAAATAGATAGGATTATTTCATGTGACTCAGAAGAAGGAGAATGCAGTGATGATGAAGATTCCGAAGCTCAACCCCTTCCTGATGAAGAAACGGAAATGTTTTTCTCCAAGAACGAAGAAGAAATTTGGCTGAAAAACCCCATGGGTAGTACGGAAGGTAGAAAAAGTAAAAAAGATATTCTAGTTGAACAGTGTGGGATAACTCGCTTCGCAAAAACTAGAATTGTTGATTTACAATCTGCGTTCCTCTTTTTCTTCCGCAATTCATTACTCGAAAAAATTGTTAAATGGACAAACAAAGAGGGGCAATTGCATTACAAACAAAATTGGGTAAATACAACCCTGCAGGAAATAAAGAGACTTTTAGGTGTGTTAATTCTGATTGGGGTCTACAAATCGAAAAATGAAGAGATTAGTCAGCTGTGGAGCCAAATAGATGGCAGACCCATTTTTAGTAAAATAATGGGTCTGAGAATGATGAAAATGATGAGAAATGATGAATGAGAAAATGATGGGTCAAAGAATTATTACGGATTCCTAGATTTGATAATGCCGAAGCTCGCCGAAAACACAGATCTGATAATAAAACTGAGCCTATCGATGACATTTTTCAAGAATGGAATAAATACTTGGGTGAGGGTTATAAACCGGGGTGGTGTCTTACCATTGACGAGCAACTTGTCACTTTTCGTGGACGTTGCCCTTTTAAGCAGTATTTACCTGCCAAACCCGGTAAATATGGTCTAAAATTTTGGGCCCTCTGTGACTCTGAAACAAGCTACTGCTTGAAACTAATGATTTACAAGGGCAGAGAGACGGGGGGAAAACGGGCAGTAAATGTGGGTGAAACGGTGGTGAAAAATCTTGTTTCGGACTATTTAAATACAGGGAGAAATATAACCTGCGATAATTTTTTTACAAGTATCAGACTAGCTCGGTTCTTGCTCACCAAAAATACAACAATTGTGGGCACAATTAGAAAAAACAAGGGCGAACTTCCACCAGAATTCATTAGGGGTAAAAGATCAGTTGGGTCCAGTTTGTTTGGTTTTCAACCTGACGTAACAATTGTTTCTTACTGCTCCAGAAAAAACAAGGCGGTCACTCTTTTGTCTACACATCATCATGATGACAAAGTGGATGAGCAGAAAAAACCAGAAATTGTTTTATCGTATAACGCAACCAAAGGTGGGGTGGATCGCATGGACCAAATGACTAGATGTTATTCGGTAAAAAGAATGACCCGAAGGTGGCCATTGGTTGTGTTTTATAACATGATAGACATAACAGCCCTAAACGCCTATATATTGTGGCTCTCAGTAAATGGTGAAAAGAAACTTCCAAGAAGAAAATTTTTAATAGACTTAGGGAAACAGTTAGCCGACGTCAATTTAGAATTCCAAGAACTTGAGGTTGCTACCACTGCAGATTCTACCACAAAGAAAAGATGCCACATTTGTCCCAGAATTAAAGACAAAAAATGTAAAACTCATTGCTCTCGTTGCAAACTGAATGTCTGTCCTGAACACTCTCAAGTATTTTGTAAAATATGTAGCGAAAAGTTATAAAACAAAAAAATTTTACATGAGTGATTTATCTTACTAATGTTTGTTGCGTTTTTCAATTATTTTATATTCAATAAAAATGCTTATTTTTACATTTTCGACTTTTTATTAATCCTTTAATTCGCCTTCAATAAAAAAATTAAAAAAAACCATCGAGAAAAACAAAGGAACTAGCGCAAAGTCTCTGGGGTCCGCGCGGACCCCAGCGGTCGTTCGCGGGAGTCTGAAATGCCGGTCTTTCCAGGGTTAAAGACGATCGTTGATATAAAGTCTTAATTCCATTAAGGAAGGTGGGATGACTGTCAGATTCAGGCACGGAACGAGCCCGAGTCGACATTCGACCTTCTTATGAAAAATTACACATCACCTTTCGTCATAGTCATTCTCTTCGTTATCGGAACATCGCCGCTCCGGAGAGAGTGGGTCACTCGCATTTCATCGCCGCCGTCTATCGATAGATGGATCGCTCCCATCGGGTGTTCCATCGGGAGATGACGGGAAGATTCCCCCCCGCGGACGGACGCCCGGAGGGGTGTTTATGGGAAGAAGAAGACGAAGATGAATAAAAAGAAGAAGATGAGGGAATGGGAATCTCATTTCTTATTTTATCTTTTTCTTCGTTTTCTCCTTCATCTCCTGCTTCTTGAAACCCTCGTCGAACATTCTTCTGCTTGGAAAACAGAAAGAAGACAGTGTTCGCAGAACGGTTCTGCCCACAAAGACGTCCATTCAATCCGCCAGCGATTGTTGCTTTGTTTTTGCCTTCGTCTCCTTTTGTTCCATTCGATTGTGGCGAATCATGCAGAGGAGGAGAAGCCCTGCCATGAAAAACTAATAATAAGATCTATCTTTGGGATCCCACGTAGACAATGGGGAGGGGAGGGGCGGGGGGCCATTGGGGGCACTTCGCAGCCAACTCGAGGATTTCTCAAGTCTCTTGAGGCGTTGCAAAATGATATTAACAATGGGAAAGTGTTTTTGTCTTTTATTGGGAAAAGCAGAAGACGGTCGAGCAGTCGTACGCAAGCGAAGATTAGCCCCGAGGTGGATTGTCCTCCGATGGGTGGAGAGTTCGTCGCGTGCTGGAAAAGGGAGTCGTGAAAAGAAAAAAAGAAGAGGAAATAGATGAACACAGAAGAAAATCAAAAAAAAGAGAAGAGGAAAAGAAAGAAAAAGCGGACATATTTCTGTCCAGAAATGGACAAATGAACCCAAACGGTTATTAGCAATTAGAGGGAGGGCAGGGGCGAGGGGCGAGGGGAGAGGGGCGGCGGGGGCGGGGAGAAAGCTCTTGAAAAATAACTGTCACGGGGTTTCAGACGTCGAGGAACGGTTATAAAAATAAACGCGAGGAGGACTGTTTGTTTCTCGAGACACGTCAAACCAATCAAAATACTGTCAACCTTCGAGGAGGATGTTTTAAACTTTTGAACCTGTCAATTTTTTCTTTCTCTCCACGCACCACCAGATGAGACGAATCAACCCCGCCCCCGCCCCCGCCCCCCGACGCCCCTCGACGGAACCCCCTAATTACCGGAAATTACCGTCGCTCACCGCTCAGGAAGTGGCGCCCCGACGCCCCTCTGCTGCCACGACGGCCCACCAGTCGCCCAGAACATTCAACTCGAGAAGATTAATCAGATTGTCCGGTGTAACTTAATATGGCGCCCCCCGCGCCCCCTCCCGCCCCTCCCAACCCTAATCCCCACTGACATTGTCATTGTCCTCGTGAAAAGTAATTAACAAGCTTTTGTGGGAGACATCGGCGGTGATCGGTGCCTGATTGAGTCACCCCGTGGGAACCCCCGCGGTCGCCCATTCATTGGGGTCCCGGGGTCTCCCCCCACGCGCCCATTCATTCCCTCACGTGAAGGGCTCATTAGCAGACGATGGCCAATGGGGGAGAGAGTGGGGGCGTTGGGGGCGTTGGGGGCGTTCACGATTGGGATTGTGAAACGGGAGGAAAGAGAATGAGAATGGGAACAAAAAAGAAAAACAGGAAAAGGAAACTCGAGAAAAGAAAGAAACAGAACAGAAAAAGTAGGAAAATGAATGAAAACTAAAAAAGTAAAAAAAATTAGAAAAGAAAAGAAAAAGAAAGAAAATTTTATTAATTCAAAAGAAAAAAAAAGAGAAAAAATAATGAACTTAAGAAAGAAAGGATTAATAAAAGAGGAAAGAAAGAGAAGACAAAAATCAAAAAGAAAAGATTCTGTATTTGAGTTATCCAAAGATGAGCAAACTGTTCATCCCCTAATCTGAATGTCCGCCTTCAACCCCATCACGACAGCGCGCGCCACCCGGGCTGTGCCTCCGTGAGTCTTCGCACCCCCTCGCCACCCCTCACCCCCTCGACCATTAATTATTTCTTCCATTTTTCAAAAAGCCAAGAAATGCGGTGAGGGTGAGAAGAAAACAAAACACGAGAAACCTTCATTAGGAATTTTCATTTCGGCTGCATCAGATTAATTTCCATTTGGGGGTGCGGGGGGAGGGAAATTGATTAATGACATCCCCCGCCCCTCCCCTGTGCAACTCTTCCGGGCGAGGGGCTGCGAATCAACGTTTCGCTCATTTTTTAAAGGAAACAGTGACGTTTTCCACTTCCGGTGGATTTCGGCCTTTTCTCGACAACTCATTATTTAGTTTTGGCAGAAAAATTAATTGCTTTTCGGGGGTGACGGTTCAATTTTGGCAGCAATCGAGGAAATTTGGATTTTATGGTTTTCGCCCCAAAAAGGGTTCCCGGTGTCAAGGGATGAAACGATTGATGCTTTTTTAGCCAACTTAATCTACTCGGGGTGTTTCAACCCTCAGGTGCTCTTCGGGGACGAACAGAAGAATTCGAAGACACACTTTCTATGTCTTTCATTTTCTGTTCTTCATTCTCTTATTCTCTTCTCCGCCACTCATCTTTTCTACTTTTCTTCTGTCCTTTTGTTCTGTTTTCTCTCTCTCTTTTCTGTTCTTCATTCTCTTATTCTCTTCTCCGCCACTCATCTTTTCTACTTTTCTTCTGTCCTTTTGTTCTGTTTTCTCTCTCTCATTCCTCTGGGCGAAGGCGTGGCTCGCAGCGAGACTGCTCTCGCTGCTGTGCCAGTCTGCAGATAGATAAATAAATAAATAAATAAATAAATGCATGGAAGGGCAGCCCACGTCGCCTGTCAGAACCCAATGGCGATCCACAACCGGTCGGAATGCGGCTAATCATCCTAATTTACATTTCATAATATCATATCTGATTCGAAGTGAAACTATTCGATACAAATACAACTTAATCTGACCTATCATTGAAACTTTATATTAAATATCCACTCTTTGTTTCTTGTTTGTTTATCTCCTAATTCAATTTCGGAGAATTAGCAGACGAAATGATTTTTGACCGCGTCAGCACCGCGGGCGAGTCATGCTCACCCCTCACCCCTCCGCGCCACCCCTCCCGCCTCAACGGCGCCATCTTGTTCAGCCGCGGTGCTTCTGAACCCGATCGAGCAGATGAACAAACACGAAAGATGACGCAAACAACAGAATCTGTAGAAAGGCCGTTGCGACATAAGGGTTGCAGCCCTTTCGAGTTGTTTTCACAACGAGAATTACTATTTTTAATTAGGGGTGAGTCTCGAGTGCCCCGGACTGATTCGGGGGTGGTTTTGTTGGGCGTCTTCGGACCTTCTGCTTCTCTTTTCGTCAATGATATGGGAATAAGTATATATATGTCGAAAGGAAGAAGGAAGAAGAAGAAGAGCAAAGAGAAAAAAGATAATTGAAGAAAGAAAAATAAAAATCCACAGAAGAAGAAGAAGAAGATGAAAGGTATCTTCTGGTTTTTGGCCGACGAAAGAAAAGTGTTCAATCATTGGGATATGAGGCAGAGATTGAAGATTTCCAAAGCTCACGACCCTCTCTTTTCAGGCGCCATCTTGTCATTGGCGAGCACGTTTCCTCCGTGATATTTCAATTGCTCGTCTCTCTCCTCGTGACTCAGGTGCGAGGGATGAGGGATAGGGATGAGGGATGAAGAGATAACAAGAGTCGCATTAATTGAAAGGATGTTGTTGAATTGACTCCCTGCGGATTTTCCGGGCCGTCACCCCGGCTCGGGGGGAAAGGGAAAATGTTATTGGAAGCCGTGACGGGATCATGGACGCTTTCAGCAGAGTCCACAGACCGTAATGGAACTCGAGTGAAAAGGCTCTCCCAGGAGGTTCCTTGAGAGGTTCGTCCTTTCATGCGCTTATTATCCTCATCGACAACCTCCCTTCCTCCCTTCGGCTTCATCCCCTCGACGCTCTTTTCATTCCAAACGGTTTTTATTGAGGGGAGGAATTGTGTTGAACCCCCTCTGTGCGATGGCTTTGCATTGGAAATGGGATCGAATGAAGAAAGCGAAGTTAGAAAAGGAAGAAGTGGAAAATGAGAGGCATTGTAATGCGGAAATTTGAGTCGGTTTCAAAATATTATAAAATGTAAACTGAGTCGTAAATTAGAGTAAAAAATAAAGAATTAACGAAGAAAAGACAAAATGAAAAAAAAGAAAGAATGATGAAAAGCGATTTCAAAAACGTTTAAAATAATATCATAGAAAGAAGCAAAAAATATAAAGAATTGAGGAAAAGAAGAGATAAAATGGAAAAAGAAAGAAAGAGGAAAAAAGAGGGAAAAGGAAGGAAAAACATGAGTGAAAGAAAAGGAAAGAAAAAGAAGAAAGCAGAAGGAATGAGAAAAAATAAGAAAATAATACGGATAGAAGAAGGAAGAAGTTAGAAAGATAAAGAAAGATAAAAAAGGAAGAAAGAATGAATAAAAAACAAACATAGTTTCAAAAGCGATCAAAATAAAAGGAAGAAAAAGAACAGAAAAGAAGAAGAAATTAAAAAAGAATGAAAGATAAACTTTCAAAATCAAAGAACACATAAGAACAAGAGCAGGAACAGAATTCACAAAAAGAAAAGGAAAATACAAAAAGAAATGAAAAGGGAAAAAATAAAAAATACAAACTGTGCACAAACACAACCCCCCAAGAAACAGAAATTTCCTCGAGGGTGGAAGTTAACCCCACCCAGATTAACAATCCACCCCTCCTGAAATGGATCCACAGAGGGGGTGGAAACCCAGGGGAGGCCACGGGTGTTAACTCGCCCTTCATCTCCGCGGGAAGGAGTCCGGTTCCGGGAAACACTTCGGCCTCTCATTCAGTCATTCGTCCGGGGGAAGGGAAGCTTCATCCCCCGCGGACTCCGGCCCCCACCGGAAGTCCTCGAGCGATTGGCCGCCCTGCCGAAGCCCTGATTGGCGCTCGCGGTGCAATGACCGGACACGGGGATCAATAGCAGAACGCCGCCCCTCGCGGGAGCTTTCCCGGCCAGGGATTTCCCAATCTGCGCCATTTTCCTCCTCTATCGATTAATTGCTTTCCGCTGCGGTGAGTCCTCTTATTTTGAGGTGAGGTGTCGCTGTCGCCCGCTGTTGTTTGCTCACTTGCTGACGGGCCGAGGTTTGGCCACCACTGAGCGCGGCTCATTCATTCGGTGAGCTAATTGCCGTTCTCTCGAGGGTCAGCAACTGTCTGGAGAATTGACATAAGATACCTCTTCTTCTTCTATTTCTCTGGGGCTGAATGAAAACCGAAGAAGAAATCGCACGTCTTCATTGGGTTGTCTACTGAGTAGATGTAATTGTTCGTTGCCATGGCGACCTGATTGGACTGTGAGAAGTAAATATTGGTCATATGATCGCAGAAAAAAAGGTACGAAAACAGAGCAAAAAATGTACAAAAAGAGTAAAAAGTACCAAAATAGGAATAAAATGAAGAAAAAGAAGATAAAAAAGGAGAGAATTTCATTGTGAATACGGACAGTTCGCAACAATTGTTACAAAAATAGAAATTATTTATGAGTGACAAAATAAAGTATAAAAAGAGAAAAGTTATTTATGAATCAACCGAATACCATAAAAAACCGGAAGCAATTCATGATCGCACCTGAGAGCGTAAAATAACTATACTGTACCTGAAAATGTATAAACCAAATAGTATGTATAAATACGGAGGTCATTAAGACTGCACCTGATAGCACCTGATAAAGCAGAGGAGGTACGCGTATTCGGGATTGAGTGAAAAGGAAAGGGGAGGGGGCGAGGGGGAGACAGAAGAGGAGGAACGGCTGCGGGGTGTTGCGGGCCGGGAGGACTAATCTCGATGCAAATGCCATTGAAAACTAAATGAGAAACCATTAACCTGGTGAAATACCTCGACGCCATTGTGAGGAACACCTTTTAAAATCGATAAGGTGTCAATCCGTCTTGTTAATTCTTCCGCTCTCTGATTCCTCAATGGATATTTTGTCACATTATGGAAACACCTTTTGATTCCCTGTCACACGCACCTTTCAGAAATCGCCACCAAATGAACTCCGAAATGCTGTGCTAACTTTCACGCCTGCGTTGATGGGTTTATCTGATTTGGGTTGGCGGGGGAGAGGGGTGGAAGGGGCTCAATGGGGTTGGGGCTCGGATGTTTTTCCAGATGGCAGGGACCGCATTAAAGGATCTTCGGGGTAATCGGTTTGACAATGTTTTCATGACTGCATGAGGACGTCAAAATGGTTTTCTGGAAATGTTTTTCCTCTTTATTTTGATCGGTTGATCACCCCTTGACGATCGCTCAGGTATTTCGCCCCGTCACCTGGGGTTGTCTTCGCTCGGCCATTATGAAACGATTTAGGGGTGCTTGAGGGTAAAAGTTGACCACTTTTGGCTTTTCCAAGAATTCCTTCATTTCCCGGAATCCTTTGGGGATGCCTTCTGCATCGACAGAAGCAGCCTGAAATGCGGAAACCGCCCCTCGCCTCCCCAAGGGGCGAGTTCCTCCCCCGATTAAACAAAATCCTAAATTGACGGCCCATCGCATGTGTTTTAAATCTAATCCGGGGTTTTATTACAATTCAAATAAATTTTTTTGTACTCTAAGAAGAACGATTTTCGTTATGTTTGACTTACACAAGGGAGGTTCTTTCCGGTTTTCAAAATTTTGGGGGAGATTTGGGGAGACGGGGAGGTCAGAGGGGAAAGAAAAGCGTGAAAATTCCGGTTCGTCCACCAAAAGGATCGGAAAAGGGTAAAAAATAAAGCACAGATTAATTTATTATCGATTTTATTTACAATGCAGCAGACGAAAATAAAAATAATAATATAATTTACATAACATTTACTTTATATATTGTATATACTAAATTTATAATAAATGTTCGAAAGGCAAAAAAAAAGGTTTGAGCTTTTGAGTAAAGGTTTGCAACGGGCGGCGCGGGAGCGGCTCTCAACCCTCGGCCACCCTTCGGCCACCGCCGCCCCCGCCCGCCCCTCGCCCCTAGCCTGAACTTTATTTAATTATATATATAATTCTGTTTATATCATATTAAGTGTTAAGGAAAAGCGATCAAAGGATTCGCGTGAGTCGGTGACTAATCGTCTAATTTTCGATGTTGCCCGCTCTTCAAAACGTCACCGCTAATGCCACGTCTCGGGCGAAACTCCATTTCACGGCCCTCTTTGAACATGTCACGAGACGCCCCTCGAGGGGCGCAGGGTGCCGGGGAGCCCGAGCCCGCGCCAGGACCGCCTTCGGGATTAGAGACAGATCTCTCTAACGGTCTCCCTCGTCGCGGAAAACCGCCCCTGAATAAGGGTGCAATGCGCAGGGGTGAGGGTTAAGATAAACAGGTCTTCGAAGGGATGAAAGACGGATTTTAATCACCGGGAGACCGTTATGAGAAACCGCAGGGATGCCAATCTCAAATGCGGAACACAACACAACTACCAACAACATTCAATTCGGATTCGAATCCCGAAAGCGGTCCTCTTTTGTTTTTCTGCTGTCGATTCTGTCGATTCGAAAAGATGACCCAATTTGGTTTGTTTCTGTTGAGATCGTCTTCGGGGCAGCAGAATAATCGGTTCAGCTGATCAGTTTTTGGGCAAATCGGAGTGGACAGTCTTAAAGAAAGAGGATTTTCTCCTGCCACGTTTTTTCTTCTTTTTTAGAAAACAGCACTTCTTTTGCGAGATTTTTGTAAAAACTATTGATAAATTAAAACTTTAATAATCTTAAAAGGAACGGATGGATTTTTCCCGACACGTTTTCTTTTTTCTTCTTTAGAAACAGTCCTCCGTTTTCGAGATTTTTATGCAAATTTGGTAAATTAACACTTAAGAATCTTATAAACAGGAAATGCTTTTCTTCTGCCACGTTTTCTGCTCTTTTTAGAAACAGCGCTTCGCTTTTGTAAATTGGGGAAACTCAAAAGGGGCAAACGATTTTCTCCTTGAGATGTCAAAAGAAGGCTTTTCTCCTGTTGTTTTCCACCGACAGCGTTTCTGCTGCCCCGAATGGCGGACATTCCACCGCACATCGCCTCATCATCATCCCAACGCAACAACGAATCCAATCAACACCGAAAGAGTGTTAAAGCCGAGACACGTTTCTCCAGAAGCCGCCGACCACTTTCAGGTTCTGCTGATTCGTGACTCTGTGTTCTCTCCGCGTGTGAGAACAGGAGCGAGACGCCTGTCGGAACTCCTTCCAGGTCCCGCCGCTCCGCCCCGGGGCGCCACTGCATTGCCCAACCGTGCGACATCTCCTCTTTCGACATTCCGAGACATTCTTCGCCAGAGAAGAAAACAATTGCAAAACTCCACTCGCCAGTTGCCTAATTGCGGTGAAACTTTAATGACTCTTTGGGCAGCCGGGTTAAGTGTTGGCGACGCCCCCCTCGGGAGGAACCGACTGCTGATATCACGTGAGTCGCGGGGGCGAGAAGGGCCTGTGCAGGGCGAGCGGCAGGGGCTGCGTGATCGTGTGCGAGGGCCCCGAGGGCGGCGAGTGCGCGGGCAGCCCCATCGCGATGGGCCGGGGCGGGGAGTGCGGCCCCAGCGTCATGGTGTGCGTCCTCGGGAGGGGCGGGCCGATGGTGAGCCCGATGGGCGGCGAGTGGGAGTTGAGCAGCCCCAGGTGCGCCCCCCTGGTGGGCGAGTTGGCCCTCAGGCCCATGAAGTGCCCCTTGGGCGGCGACTGGCTGCGCGAGATGGGGGGCGGCGAGTGGGGGCTAAGGCCCAGAGAGTTCCCCCTCGGGGGGGAGTTTCCTAATCCTATGAGGCCCCGCCGCGGGGGCGAGTGCCCGCTTAAGCTAAGAGAGTTGGACCTGGGGGGCGGCGAGTGGGCGCCGAGGCTGATGCTGGAGTCCGAGGTGGTGGAGGGCGCCGGGCTGGGGGGCGGTTCGTTCCTCCTGGAGGAGCCGTGGTGGTTGGCCAGTTGGGCGGCGAGCTGCTGCTGCTGCATTCTGCAAAGAGAGACAGCGGTGAGGAGCGCCATTAGGCAAACAATGGTTGCGCAAGGGTTATCTGCGGTGGGAAGGCGAAAAGAAAGAGTGTAACCTCGATTCGGCACTGCGATAAATCTTTATGCGTTTCCGTCACGATTGAGGTGGAAAGAATGGAAGCAGGGCGGGGGCGGGGGCGGGGGAGAGGGAATTCGTGAACAAACATCCACGTCCGAGTGAAAAATTTAACTGGGGGCGGGGGAGGGGAATTCCAAGTAATTTCAATCAAACCAACGATAAATCCATTAGAAATACCAACACGGACGGTTAATAATATACAGTATAATTGATATTAATAGATGGGATGAGAGCGTGCGAGGATCGGCCATTTTTCGGTGGCGGAATCGTGGAGGGGTTTTTATTTGCGCGGGGGGTGGGAAAGGGGAGGGTTATCTAAATTGGGAATCGATTCGCGAACCCCATTTCAGGGGTTGATTTTTAAAATGATAAAAATACGTTCGGAACCCTCGTAACGAAGTCATTTGAATAATTAAAAAGGTTTCTTGAATTAATTTGGGAAAATCAGAGAGACGGCGCTTTAGGGGTGTTACTCCCTTCCCACCCCCTTCCCACCCCCTTCCCACCCCCTTCCCACCCCCCTCCCTCCCCCTCTCTCATCCTTTCACTCCTTCTGCTGTCTTTCGACAGGTGACTGAAAAAGGAATTGTTTCTGTCGTTCGTTTGTTTACTTATTTTTAACGGTTGAATAAAATTTGTTTTTCCTCATAAAATCGTCTAAAATCCGTTTTCCCCTTAAGTTGATCTAAAATTTGAGTTGGCATGAAACCATATATATATATTTATAATAACTCTTATATTTGAGTGGTTTTCAGTGGGAAAC
This sequence comes from Brueelia nebulosa, assembly GCA_028293925.1. Lineage (NCBI taxonomy): Eukaryota > Metazoa > Arthropoda > Insecta > Psocodea > Philopteridae > Brueelia > Brueelia nebulosa. The sequence goes on from JAQIBA010000053.1 coordinate 361,714, forward strand.
TCCGTTGGTTATAATGCAAAATTATTATAGTTTTGGGGGCAAAAGCTGAGCCCCGAGAAGGCGTTCTCACCTGCGGAGTGTCCGCGGGCACAGATGGCACGGAGGTTATCTGGGAGATAATCTGGTCTGGTGCCACGACGGGCGAGTGGCAGGAAGCGGTCGTCGTGAAGGGAGCTGACATTTGCACTCCGTTTGGGCATCAGATAAACATTCGTTAACTCCGGCGCAATGTGTAACGTATAGCGTTCGTCTCCCCGTGAAAACATCGACTCATCATATTAAATGAATAGGTTTTATGGTTAATTGCATAATTATTTAAAGAGATAAAAACCTGGGAAATATGTGGAAATAAAAAGGATGAAAGGAAGATGGCTACCGGAAACCGGGGAGACGTGGCGCCATACGCTCACTGACCTGCGCACTCAACAAGTTTGTTTTGTTGTGTTTGAGTTTGCGTTTCTTTTCAAGTAGGGTTTGGGTCTCATCTCTCACGTCAAATTCAGGGCGCCGTGCAGGGGAGGACGAACCAAAACAACAACAACCACAAAAAACAACCAAAAAAGTATCACATCTCCGACCGAAATAACTCCCATTTGCGTAATTTATTTTGGCCGGAAGCGGACGAACCGTCCCGGAGGATCCAACGATCCTGCCACGACGACCGCATTCTTCTGACACGATCCCAAAACTACCCAATCAATTTATTATATAAATCCGTCCGTGAGCTTTTATTTATTAAAGGCTCGATAACTGGGAAATGAAATTTCTCCCGCTTTTCTGGGCGACGGGAGAACAATGCCGGACTAATAATGGGTCAATTCCCGGAAATTGTTTTCTTAAGCGTTCCACTAATATTTTCGTTCCCTTTGTGCTCGTTGTAATGTATATTTCGGACGGATTGCTTCCTTTCTCACACTTTTATATCGAAACCGTTTTTCTTTCCTTTGTTTCGCCCCCTCCCTCCGCGGGGCGGCCAAATCCAGCCCTGTTGCCCTCCGAGGGCTGCAGGCCTTCGTGGGAAGAGTCAGCGGGCGCCACTTTTTTGCTCAATTTATTTGGCCAAAATTTATTCACTTAATTGAGGTGACCAAATCTGGTTCGGCTAAGATTTGGTTTGTTGCCAGTCATGCAGAGAGGGGAGATTGGGGGGAGGAAAGGGGAGGAAAGGGGAGGGTCTCGACCTTTTCACGAGCGCTCACTGTTGTGGGATTAATTTTAGTGCTTTGTAATTGTGGTTCTGATATAGTATTTCCTGAATTTGATTAAACAAAATAAATTCAAAAACACTCTTTATACTATTGTAAATTCAAAAATAAACCATTTATTTGGTTTAACTATATATAATAGAAAACAATGTGATTATTGGCTGACTGGCGCTCTAGAGGGTGGACATCTTCAGGTACGAGAAGAGTAATAAATTAAAAAGTGTCACACGAAGCCACGCAGAACGGGGCGTGGTGTTCCGGCCGTTCGCTTCCCTCTCTCACAAATAAATCAACCCAAAGTGACAGCAAAATGGAGTCGCCAAGAGTGGGGAGAGTCTCATGGTGAGTGAGAAACGGGAATGACCGTGGGGAGATGGAAAATTAAGTTTTGAAAGAGGGAAGAAAGAGAAAATGAAAAGAAGGGCAAAAGAAAACATGGAAAACGCCGGAATGAATGAAATTTCCTGTGAGAAAGGTGTGTCAGCAGGCATACAAGGCCAGGCGAGGACATCGCTGATGAACGTCTGGTGTGCGCGTCATCTCATGTCAGGGCTGTGAGTTATGGAAATGAGTCCCGGAGGTGGGCCTAATTGATACAGGTTGGGAGAGGAGGGCGTCGAGTGGTCTCAAGAGCCAATTGAGCCCTGCCTCCTCTCGGTTACAGTGCTCGAGGACGCGGTGTCAGCTGTCAGATGGTTGGTGGTCGAGGGTGACACTTGACCCGGCCATGATACCCGCATCTCAGTTCACCGCCTTGTGGAGCAGCAACAAGTGCAGAAGAAGGCCGACTTGCGGGATTGGAAGGAAGCTTAGCTCACAATCAATTACAATATACAATTCAATACAAAACAACAATACAAAAATTTAAACCTTTTTGTTAACCCAAAATAATAACGCATTATTTATTATTTGGAAAATACAAAATTTTTCATTTGAATTATTTAATGTAATTTACAAATATTAATTTTCTATTATTATTTATTTATTTTTAATTTCTTTTTTTATTGCATTTTTTTTCTCTCGTTTCATCCAACTAACAAAGAAGGAAATCTCTCTTTTTTCCTAATTTTCTTTGCATTTCCATTCATCTTGTTCTCCCTTTCTCCCCTGCTTCCACTTTCCAATTACTCTTATCGTATTTTACTGTTATTTCTTTTTCGTGGCAAGAAGAAAAAACTTAAGACGAGTTAATAGAGAGTGCAGAGAGGAAGATAGAAAGGGCAGATGGAAGTGAGAAGAAGAGAGAGAGAGAGAGAGAGAAATCATGAGAACATTGTCTTTGAAAATTGCAAATCAAAAAAAATTTATGAAATGTTAAATGAAATATTTAAATAATATTTAATAAATTTTAATAAATAATTAATTAATATAAATATTATCATAAAAGAGTGAAGTATGAAAGGGGGCGGAAGTTCAACGTGGAGTCGATTATTAAGACGGATACTTGGGTCAGTGTAACTGTTCCCCCGGTGGAAACTAATTAAACGATTTCGGGATGGCCATAAAGAGGAGAGGAGATAATGTCAGGGCCGCCATCATTCCAAATCCAACGTTTAAACACTTTTGTTGTTTGGATACAAAAAGCATTCACCGGGATCGTTTGACGTGATCACAAAAAACCTTTCAGCCCGTCTTCTCATCTGCGACTCGGAATCATTCTCTTTTTGTACAGCTCCTGAATGTACTTTGGATCAAATTACGAGATCAACAGCCCCCTGTTCCTCCTTTCAGCTCATTGTTCTCTGCGCTCTCGAAATCGAAACCCGAACGCTCGGCTTCCACCCCCCGCAACCCCCCGCAACCCCCGCACCCCCACCGATCCCTCACTATTGCGCCCCAATCTCATTACCAATACAAACAAATACAACGCAATTACGCGACCATTATTTACATGCGCATAAGTTAGAGTCGCCCGAAATGACTTTTTCAGAATGGCGATTAGGGATGACGTGCTCGGCACCCCCGCCCGTAACCGAAGCTTACTAATGAGCTGAGTAAAAGCTCGGGCTTAATATTAGGGAGTCATGTTTAGATATTTTTTTAATGAGTTCTTTTGGAAGCGGTGTCAGGTGACCCTCGAAACAAGGACTTAACACCATTCGCTAATAGATCGTTAAATGAAGGGTAATGAGGGGAAGAAAGGGTGGCGAAGGGCCGCGTTGCGGGGGGTGAAGGGTTGCTTCGAGTCGTCATCGTGTCCGAACGCGGAATGATGTTTCAATGTATTGATGGTTTTTATCAACGTTTTCGTTTTGTTGTCAATTATTTTTGCTGATTCTCAATTTTTAAAATGAGCGACGCGTCATATTTTGTTTTCCCGTCTCATTCTCGTCTTTTAACTCAATTATATTTTAACATTAGAAATGAGCTACACTTATTATTACTTCAATCATTCTCATATACGTTTCTTATGTTTAATAATTGGCACAGATTATACACGGTGAGATTGTATGTGTTCTCCTGCATTTCTTTTCTTCTCTATTTTTGTCTTTTTCCCTGTTTTCCCCTTTTCTACTGCATTTCTATGCTTCGCCTAACTTTTTTCTGTTTTTTCCCTAAATTTTTATGTAATTTTCCTTTTCCCTCTGCTTTTCTTTTCTTTACTTATCCCCCATTTTCCCTTCATTCTTTTCCTCTTTTAACCGTTTTGAGGTTAATACTTCCGTAATTATTCGGTACTGATGATTTTCACAGTTAATTTCGTTTAGTATTTTTATGTTTTGTTGATTTTTTCTATCTTAATCAGTTTTTATCTGATCGGGAAAAGGACGAAATGAAATTTCGTCTCTCTCTCTCTCTCTCAAAAACACTCTCCGAAGCCATTAAGAAAAGATATTATCTCAACGGTCTTCGAGAGCGATATGGGAGGCTTCGACCGAGGGAAGAGTTAAAAGCGGAAGATTACCCGAGCCAAGAAAACAACAAATCCCCCGAAATTGAATTTTCTAATTTGGATTCGCGTTCAAAAAGGGAAGCGGAAGCCCTCAACGCTCTGAAAATTTCATAATGCCAACGAGGAGATGCGGAGGAAAGAAAGACAATGGACTCTCGGGGGAATTCCACTAAGATAAATAGAACCTCCTGAAAAGATTTAGCCGACGATGAAGTTAATGCGATCGCAACAGAAGGGTTGCCAGTTTTCCCTTCCCGCGTTACCGTTGGTCGCGTCCATGTTGTTCCCGCCAAAATTTGAAATGGTCTCGGAAAGGCGCGCGCAAAGGAAACAAAGGAATCGGACTGGCAATGGGGCGATGCGCGCGCATTACTGTGTTTACGTTTAACCGGTGTCACGTTCGAAATGTGACAATTTAAGTATTTTTCTCGGGCGCGATTTTCTCGAGTCATTGTTAGCAATTAGGTGGTAAGTTGGTTATTTTGAACTGGCTTTCATAATAATTCCTCGAGGAACAACTGGAAAGAATCGGTCTTTCGGTGTGCAACGAAAGCCGTGCTCATTGTGTCGGTTAAAGAGAGATTAAGAACCGGATTAATGAATGAATTTTCACGAATTCGAAATAAATCAACGTTTATGAGCGTCCAAATGGAGTCCATTGTGACTCCGAAAGGCTTAGAATCTCACAGAAGCTGTCATTTCCGCCCGAACGCCTCTGTAAAACCCTAAATGTTACCCATTTGTACGACATCGATGGTTTAATGGCGAGAACCGTTAACGACCGTTGAATTTGTTAATCGCCATTGACAGTTTCCTCGAAAATGAGACACCGGGGTGATGTAACAGCCTGAGTTCATACTCAATGAGCCAAACCTGACTCATTATGACCATTCCATCACCAAAAATACATAAAAGGTGAGAGACAATTTATCATATATTTGTTGTTATTCATACGAACGAGTCTTAACTTTGAGTAATTATTTCAGGAAGAGCGGAACACCACCACAGGAACAGAGCGCATGCTCTGCTCCGATAATTTCTGGGCAATTTGCCCCTTTCCGGGGGGTGAACGCCCCGAAAAAAAGAAATTACAACGGCGCGAGAAAACCCGAAGAAAACGCTTTCACAGCTAAAATATGCAAAACGCGTTTTCATCCTGCTAACCCTCAATTTGTTAAGGGTGGATATTTACTTTGACCTTTCTTTTAAAGAGAAAATTCTTTTTCTCTCATCTCCCCATCCCTTTCATCCCTCCTCCCTTCTCTCTATGCATTCTACGCTAATGAACGATAGTTAAACGGCTGCCTTCTTAGCCTCTCCGAGGGGAGAGGGGATTCTCTCAAATTCGATTGATCGAGGGGAGGAAAGCTGTTGTTATAAGGGATCAGAGATTCCATCCGGTCTGTGCGGAGGACTCGAAATAAATTCGAAAAGGTCTCCCTTTGCTCGGGGAGCAGTGGGGGGATGAAGGGGGATGAAGGGGTTCATTTGTCCAAGAGCTTTCCATTGTTAAACTCTGGGAAATTGTGCATTTTCAGTTTCAAGGGAAGATGACGAAGGTTTGTTTGAAGTCGCCCGACCGGAAAATGCTCATCCAAAAAATGTATAAAATTCCGATTTTTCCACTGTTATAAATTAGAAAATGTCAATTTTTGGGAAGAACAAAAAGAACTTGTAATGAAAAAGAATTTGTGAAAAAGGTTCCAGGTGGTTTCTGCTTTCTGCTTTCTGCCTTGTACCTGGATTCCATTATTCTATTGTGTTGTAATTGTCTTTGTATTTCTCTTCCTCTTTCGGTTACCAAATCAAAATTTAATTATTTTATCGCAAATTAATTGTTCCACTAATGGAAGGGGAGAGTTTCATTTAATTTTATATTTTCTCTGACGTTTTTATCTCCAAAATTTTGTACATTTTTGTATATTTTTTATAACAGATATATCCTCGTGAACGAAGGACGAATTGAGGAGAGAAAAGGCACACAAATGGAAATGGACTGGAGTTATAAAAAGAAGAAGGGATGACAAATGGATGAATTCACCCTGTGGACAAATCTTTGGTTGGAAGAAGGAACAGCAGAAGACAACAAAAATATTTCTTTATAAAATGTAAAATAAAGTTAAACCAATGCTTATTTATTAATGTATTTCTTTACTATTGTATTTGCAATAGTATTTATGTAAAAAAGCGATCCGATCTTTAGGTCAGCTGACAGCTCTTCCTGGCCTGTAAGTGAGCGAGTCAGTGCCGACGTGAAAAGGGTGACTTCCTCTGCCCGGATGAGTCGAGGGTTGTCGAATTTCACTAGCCTCGCCCGGAGAGTACAAAGCGAGGGAAAATGAAAATATTCGAATTTCATCCCCCACCCCTTTGATGCTTTCAAGTCGGCAAATAAAAAAAAATCTCAAAATGGGTTCCGATGTGTCTTTATTATTTAAATCCCTTAATCCGAAAGCAAAAATTTGTGTGCTTCCACTGGGGGGTTGGACGGGGGCGGGGGGGAGGGGAGGGGGGGAGGGGGAGGGTTTTCCAATATGGATATTTCCTCTAATCCGAAGAAATTTCTGTTATTTATAAGGATGAAGTGAAAGAAAACAAAAAAGGGCGGGAAGTCTGTCAGGATTTGAAAAAACAAAATTCCAGGGTCCGACGCGGAGATTTAAGGGTTCTTTTCAATGCTAAAAGGAAGGAGCGCGAAAGGGGTGGGGGTTGATCCGAAAATCTGTTTTGTTTTTATTATCTTTGCTTTTTTCCGTTTACATTTTCAATTTAAGCGATTTGCTCATGTTTTTCTTGTACGCAGGGGCGACCGACAGCGGCCGCCCTGCCAGGGGAGGGAGGGGGTGCGAGCCCTGCTTTTATTCAACCCCGACTCGGTTGTATTCTCCACAAATACACGCTCTCCAATCACACTCAGATCGGGTAATTAATTAGAGGAAATAACAAGGGCATTGTTTTTTAATTGAAACGGCCACAAAGTGGAGCAACTTTCGGTTTGAAATTAATGGAGTCTCATCTAATTAATAAATTGAAACGAGTTCTCAAAAGCGGATAACGATCGAATTTTATTTAAAATAAGTTAAATAATATTAAAATTGTATGGGTTATTCGACTCGAAACACATTTGGATTTTCTCTGAAAGAAACGCAACTTATTTATGAGTCGAATGTCAATGAAGTGTTATTTGCGACTCATAAAACTCCAAAAAGGTTACTTATAACTGGAAATTATAAAAGTACAAAAAGTGGAAAAGTGGAAAATAAATACGGAAGTACAAAAGACTCGAAAAAACAGAAGTCACCTAATTAATAAAAACGGAAGTTATTATGACTCAAAAAAAAGTTAAACCTAATTTATAAATAAAAGGGATTTATGGGTATACAAAAGTTTGTCTGTCGCTCTGCGGGTCCAAAGCGGCCAACAGCGGCCAACAGCGTTCCCTCCAGCATTCTGCTGACGAGGTGTCATCCATCTGCGGGAAGAGAAGTTTTCACGTGTCCGTCAGTCATGCATTAGACATGACAGATTGAGATCGCGACCGAATTCAAGGCAATGCGATTAGAAACGTCAGAAGTGACAGTTAAAGCTAAACAAAGCGGCAGACAATCAGAGCCATATTGGAAGTCATCGGCCTTGGGAGGCGTCGCCCCCTTGGGGCCTCTTTGGGGCCCTGGGGTGCGCCACCGTCTCTCTCCCTATCGCGCCATTTATCTGGAAATTTCACGAGTTTTCCTCTTTGGTGGGATCGATTATTTGTGTAAATGCACTTTCTGAGGAGATTAGCGTTAATTAGGCGTAAAAAACGGCGTGAAGAGGTGTCATTAAGTTTGTTTATGTCTTAATAAAGCGAGAGGAGGCGAAGGCAAACAACGTGAGGTTGTCGGGCGGGGGATGAATTAAACCAGGGGATGCGAGGGGAGAGTCCGCCGTGAGAAAATCCTCTCGCCAGTCATCTTTGCTTTTATTAATCGCTGTCGTTTGCTCTCCGTTTTGTCTTATTTCCCCTCTGTTTTCATTTATTTCGCCTTTTCTCACCCTTTTCTACTCACGGGGTTTTCTCTTCTTTTGTGGTTTATTCCTTTTGCCCTTTACTTTCCTCCTCTCTTCCTTCTTTCATTTCCTCTCATCATCATCACTTCACTGAATTTATTCTGTCTGTCATTTGGTTATCATCCTTTATTCTGGCAGTGATTGTACGATTTCTCGGACAATGCGAAGACTTATCAAAGAGGGAAAAGTCAGTGGTATCCGAAGAAATGCGAGTGAATGAAGTAAAATCGGTGGGAATGTCGGGGCGTCCGTCTGTCCCTTCGCCGGCATTGTTTGTGCGGACCTCAATTAGGGGTGCAGTTGGGCAGAATGAAATATTTGGAGAATATCCCGGGCTAATTGTTGTTAGGGATGGCCCACCGGGGGGCAGCACAAACATTTTCGAGACAAAGGAAAATCGATGATGATCCGAGCTCGGCTCGTTTGGGGCCCCCCGCCGCGCCATTTTTCTCCCAAATTGCGGCCGATCTCAGAGCTGTCGTCTCCTTGATTAAACCATTTCTCTTTCCAGGCACATGATATCTCCCAGACAGCTTCCGTTCGCCCATCCCCCGACACTTCGCCAGAACAATTACGAGGTGAGAATTACATTTTTTACTTTGCTACACCTGCTCCGCCACCTGGGTTACTCAATTTCTCTTTCTCAACCCTTAACTGCCCGCCCCCAATGGAAACCAAAGGGATTTGTTTGTATTTCCTCCGAATTATTAAATTGGAAAAGATTTTCCTGCGTATTGCCTCTAAATTGAGTTTTTGCTGATCGCTTCGTCCCTTCTTCCGTAGGCGCGTCTCAAAGGAAACCCTTAGGCCCCCGAGGGAGTGACCGCATGAAAGTGAGGGTTTCTTTTCTCCTCACCGAAATTGATTTGTTATTTAAATGGGGAGTGATTTTTGACCGGCGGAGATAATAAATAATGGGGGTGAAATTAACGAGGGGCGGAATAATGGGGAGCGCGAGACCTTTAATAAAGCTTTCGTCTGCTTTTGTTGTTGATTTACGGACTGCTGACACGTTACTGCTCACTTGTGTTTCTTTCAGGAGGATTTCATTCGATGAGCTCTTTTCCATTGTGCGCTATTTTTCAGCAGTCGATTTCAGGTGGCAATAACTTACCTGAAAACAAACCCAAAAAGGAAAATTAATTTTTTCTATCATCGGCAGATGAAAGGGAGGAAAACGTCAGACATTTTTACCCAAACGAAAGCAAAGGGGTGAATTCTCTCGGTCATTTTTTTTCGGTCAAAAAATCCATTTGTTATTGGTTTTAGAAAAAATTAATTAACTCATTTTACAACCCTTTTTCTCTCCCCTCATTTATTTCAATGTTTTTACCTATTTTAAAGCACGTGAGTACTATTTGTTAACTATTAAGAATTTTTTATTGCTGTAATAATAACGAATTATTGTTTTATATTAATTTAAATTAATGTATAATATTTCTTCCCTATTTCACCCGTAAGTATTAGGGTTTTTTCTTACAAACTTTTTTCAATACAATAAGATTTTCAATAGATTCAGATACAACAAATTTACAAGAAATAAATAAAATTACCAGTCCGGATTAGGGGGCAGAAAGCCTACCTATAAAAATTAAATAAATTCATAAACTGTGAGTATATAATAAATAAACAACAAGTATTTATTAAATTATTAATTGTATAATAATTAAGTAAACATTAAGTATACAATAAATAACAGTAAATAAGCAGATAAACAGACAATCCGTAGACAAATTACATGTAAATAAATAGATAAGCACAGAAGAATAAACAGAAAAGCGATAAAAAAACAGACGTGTAAACTAATAATATATAACAATAAAACATTAAATAAATAAATAAGCAAAAATTATATAAATTATTTGCTTAATATTATTTTTTTAATGAACATTTTCAAAATTATAGGGCTGAAAAAATGTATTTATCCAAATTAAAGTTGGGAATTGTATTTTTCCTTGGGAAAATTTTAAATACGAGAATTTGATGAATTTGTATGCAAAAATTTATAAAGTAGGCTAAATAACTAATTAAAATTGTTTTACAATTAAAGGCCAAATTTAAGTGCGTTGAGTTACGACTGTAACTTTGAGGTGTTCGGATGGAGGAAAGGAAAGGAAGGAAATTTAGCCACTTCACCCTTTGTCTCAAAGGAACGTGGGATCGCGGGAACAGCCGATTCTCCGCGCCCTCAAAGGAAAGTCTCCTGAAATCGGTCATTCGGAAAATTATAAAATTAAATAACGTTTCCATTTGTAAAATGAAAGTAAAACTGTTATCGAATTTCATTTCGGGGGCCCCTCGAGGGTTGCTTTAATTCCCCTTAAGGGCTCTTGACTTGTCCTTGACAATTTCCACCCCTTCCTCGCCGATCGGAGCCCTTCCCGTCGGAAGTCGCGTGGGAAGGCACCGCTCCAGTCAGCACTCGCAGTTGTTTTGCTTCGGAAAAAGCCGACAGCTGTTTGGGGAGGCAAACACTCGAGGGCTTTGTTGAAAAAAAGAGAAAAAGAGAAAAAAGAGAAAAAAGGGAAAAGTTGGCGGATCGGCTTAGAGTTTTGTCAGAGTAAATAAATTGGGGTAAATTCCATTAGGGAAGATGCGAGAGCTGTTAAACAAAGTGCTTCCAACTAAGAGTCCCGTGTAATTCGATCATTTCTTTTTTGATTCATTTCCATTGTTTAAAAAGTTTATTTTTTTAAAGTTTACCTCTGAACTCGTTGTTGTGTTTGAGGTTGGGGGAGGGGATGAAGTGGGGGATGAAGTGGGGGATGAAGTGGGGGATGAAGTGGGGGATGAAGTGGGGACACCCCTCTCTCACTTTGTTTGGCTGCTCTCTGTCTCTCTTTTTCTGTGTCCGCCTGCGTTTTCGCTTCGGAAATGTCTCTAATGTTTAACTCATAAAATTAATTTCACATCAAATTTTCAAAATCTGTTTCTATTAAATCCAATAATAAATAAAATAATTTTGTTTGATTTTTATTGTTCCATTAAATGAAATATAATAAAGAGGAAATGGTATAATAAGAAAACTATTCGTATATTTATTTAATTGTTTGTTTGGTTTATTTATTCATTTTTTTACATTTATTTACTTTAATTTATGTATATTTGTGTATGCGTATTTATGTGTTTATATTTACTTAATGTAAGTTATGTAATGCGGACATAGTTTTTTTTGGTTTGATTTAATAAAAAATTGTGAGATTGAGAGAACAGCAGACGACCCAAATTAGACTTTGAAAAAAGAAAAAATAAGAGAAACTAAAAATTCTTCAATAAGAGAACCAAATTATATTATTTTCTGTATAAATAATAAAATAATAAAATACACAACAAAATTTGTGATTATTATGTAACTGTATTTGGTCAGTGATAACTGATTTGGACACTGTGAATGACATTCTAAAGAAAAGGGAAACTCTCACAACCAAATAAATATTTTATTATCATTAAATTTGATTTCATTCACTTATGCCAATAACTGAGTGGGGAGAATTAATTAAGCGCAATAATTATTCATGAATTACGCCCATCTGCACCGGTTGGAGCTCACTGCTCTCCCCAAATACACCCAATCAAGTCCACTCCCACCCACCCAGGCTCGAACGACCCTCGCAGCTGCCGGAGACCAATTAAACCTCCCATTAGTGCAGTAATTAACAAAGAAATCCGCGTGAGAGCGATCTCTCCTTCCGTTTGACATATTTCCACCTTGGCCCGATGGCAGCCCTCCTTCCCCCTCTGTGAAAGCCGACACCCCCAAGGGCATCCAGCGGGGGTGGAAGGTCTCATGCTCGGCTGCCCTGACGGGGGTTGTTTAATCACGGAGACAAAATTATTATCTTGTCAAAAGTTTATTTCTAACAAATTGTAACTTGATTTGGTGAACCCTCGTTGAAAGCAAATACAGGGTTGCTGCTCTCAGGTGGTGTCTTTGGGTTAGGGGTGAGTTTCCCGGGATTAATTTTGTTTTGTCAAAATGACCGTTGCTTTGGAAATGTATTTCACTTTTCTTCTTAATTTGCTGTTGTCGTGTCTTTGAATTCCGTAAAAGTATAACTTTACACAAAAGTACTGTCGGTTGTGACTGACAGAGACTGAGGGGGATAAGTCGACTCCTGAAATCGGAGAGGAAATCCCGGGATAACCGCTGTCCCATGGCAAAGCTCCCCCAGACTTCGGAACCAATTTGCACAACGCCTTCCATCCCTTCGACCACTTCAACCCCAATCATTGGAAATAATTTTTGCTGTCGCGGGGGCGAATGATCTGTGAAGGGAGGTTTCTGAGAAGGACGTTTGGGGGGAAATGTGATTGAAAGTGACGTTTTCGTGAATAAGAAAAGTGACCTGCAGCGGGGTTGAAGAAATCGGACGAGTCCACCCCTCCCTCTCGAGCGCCACAAAGGGATGAAAATAAATTTCTCTTTCCTCCATTGATGAACCTCTCCAACAACTTAAAATTGATTGGGTTAAAATGATTGGAAACTCCTTTCACACCGATTTCTTTTCTGCTGTTGTGATTTATCGGAGCGGAGCTTTTAAAGGAAGGCGGTGAGCTTTGTCCTCGCTGACAGAGGGATGAAGGATCAGTGCCTGGATATTGATACTTTTTATTTCGTTTTAGGTTGCGCTGTTGGAGCCGCAGGGTTTCAAAAGAGAAGAAGAGTTTCAACCTTCGGGGGCTTTAGAAGAGTGAAAAATGGCGCCAACCACAACAGGTAAATCATAAAAAGGGACAAAAACCGTTAATTTAAAATTTAAAAAAAAAACGTGGCAGCAGAAAATTTGAGCAGATGCACGAAACCATTCCGAGTTATCAATTCCATTGTAAATTTTCTCTATAAAAACGGGGGTGTGTTGAACCCTTTTTGAAGCCTATTTAAAACCTGATGGGAAATTCACCCCCAACCTGCATGAAACGCAGGGAAGGGATGATTCAGCCCCATCGGTAGCGACAGCGAAATGCCTAAATAGATTTCTAATGAGTTTCGGGTGAGGAAGTGATAATTTCACACCCCTGTCAACCCTCTCTTCTCCCTTAACTCGTTAAGGGCTGAAAACATGTGTCTTTTGTTCTGCCTGCTAACACCTTTGAATAATTATAATAATGAAAGTAACCTTAAGAAAGGGGTGGCTGAGCTGAGAACCCTTCTTGGCAACTTTCTAATACCTCCCCCTCCGCCCCCTCCGCCCTCCCTTCGCCTTCGCCCCTCTCCCTCGCTTCCGTGGCTCTCTCAAAAGCTGTTGCTTCGACTTTGCGGATCAAAGAACACAGCCGAAGTCGCAAACACGGCGTCGAAGAGCTTTCGTGGAAAGCTTTTCTTCTGCTTTCAGAAAAAGTCCTCTCTTATTTTGAAAGGCATTCACATTACATCTCTTTTTTATAATTACAATTTTTCTTTTACATCTGTTCTTTCACAGTTACAATGTTTCTGTATATTTGCCTTTTTCTCGTGTAATTACAATCCTTCATTATATCTCACTCTTATAATCGTATTCTTTCTTTTACAATCGTTTTTTACGATTGCAAACTTTCTTTTAAATGTTTTTTTTCTATTAAGATCTTTCTTTACATCTGATTTTCCAATTAAAATACTTCTTTACATTTGTTTTCAAAAGTTACAATCATTTTAATATATCGTTTTTCCAATTTTGATCTCTTTTTACATCTTTTTCTTTCAATTACAATCTAATATTTTTTTTAAATTACAATTCTTTACAGCTGTTTTCCTAAAATTACAATTTTTTTGATTACAGTTTTTCTTTTTTACAATTTCAGTCTCTTTTCTCATAATTTGTGTTCCTTCTTCCTCTATTTTCAACTGTTTCGAATTGCTCTCGTCTTTCTTGTCCATTCCAAAGCGTCTGGAAGGCGCCTATTCGAAGAAGAATGCGGAAGGGGACGCCGTCGAAAAGGGGACGACTCGTCCCCGTCACCATCCCTTGTAATCATCCCCTAAATTACGCGCAGCGATTATACTTGCAGTTTTTGGTCGCGTCCGAAAGGCCACGTGATCCTCTCCCGACTTAATCATTATAATCGGGGAAATGTGCTTAAATGAGGATAATGACAAGAGACAAGAGGGGGAGGACGAGCCGGGGGTGAGGGGCGAACAATAAAAAAGTCGAAGGCTTTGATTGATTAAAAAACTTATTGAACGCGCTCCCGACACGCGTATTGATACACAAAACAGTCGGAGCTCCCGCCCTCGATCGCTGTCTGTTTGCTTTCGGATTCTTCTGTGCTGTCGCCGAGGGGTTGTTGCTGACTTTGGATCCGACAGCGCGACCCAAAGGGGGACAATTAACACGGATAACACAGCCGCGCAATTGACATCCATTTCAGAATAAGAAAGTGAGAAATGAAGAGTCTGAACTGTCTAAATAAAGCGAAATCTGTCACTAATTGTTCCTCGGAGGGAAGAGGAAAAGTTCTTAGCGAGTTCCTTTCCTCAATTTGTTCCCGGGGAAAGTGATTGAAGCTGCAGGGGAGGCGGGGGGAGGCCGGGGGAGGCCGGGGGAGGTCGGCGGGGGGGCTCACTCTTCACTCATCCTCAAGACATTTTATTTATTCAGACATGTAATTTGTTGTGTTTATCCAAACAAGTTGACTTAAAACACGTTTTCAATTATTTGATTTGACGAGTTCGGATATTCTGCTCGGCATTTCATCCAGTCTCTTGTTTCGTCTGTGCATCGGCTTCCTTTCCCTTTTTATTCTCTTTTAATTCCCCCCCTCCCCTTCCCCCCGCCGTGAAAGTACACCAAACCCTTCCGCATTGGATGTTTTTCCCTCCGGAGAATAAAAGAATAGATAAGAAGAAGCGAAAAAAGAGAAAAAAGAGAAAAAGGCAAGGAAAATGGGAATCAGGGGAAAACATAATAAAAGAAGATATTAACATTTGCATGAGCGGAATGAGTGAATTATTACCAATGTTTACAATGTGAGAGTGTATCCTCTCGGGCTGGCGTTGAAGAAGGATTTCTTGAGCAGCGGGAGAGGGGAGAGGGTGGCGTGGGCGGAGTGTAAATGCCATCTCGAAAGCGAAGCCATCAGCCTCGAGACAAAGGGCAGATGTGGTGGAGAGGGGCAGAAGAGCAGAAGAGCAGAAGAGCAGAAGAACGGTCGCTCCGGCGGCCATTGAGGAGCGGAGCTGTGTGATTGCAGAATAATTTTCGTTTCAACAAGTTGTACAAGTGGTTCTTGTATTCGGGTTAAATGAATGAAAAGGTAAATGAAAGTAGCTCCTCTGGAACAATTATCTTCGTTTTCAGCACGACTTATGGGAATCATTGTTTAGATATACTCATTGTT
Source organism: Brueelia nebulosa (assembly GCA_028293925.1). Classification (NCBI taxonomy): domain Eukaryota; kingdom Metazoa; phylum Arthropoda; class Insecta; order Psocodea; family Philopteridae; genus Brueelia; species Brueelia nebulosa. The sequence goes on from JAQIBA010000053.1 coordinate 377,176, forward strand.
ATAATCTGCCCCCATCAAAGTCTATGAATGAATCCGGGAAATGAATGAGTGGTTTTCGGTGTGTCCGTCCGGTGGTGTTTTTGTTGTTGCAACGGGTGGCTGAGGGGGCGAAAGGGGCGGAAGGGGCGGCCGAGCCGTTGATTCGGAGGAGTTGCGCAAAAACCCCAAAACGCCTTCAACCAATTACCATAAAAAGATGGTTTTTGTGCATCTTCGACTTGTTCACGTCCGCTAATGCGAAATGAGGAGAAAATCCATTAAATCATAAAAAATAGATATTCCGAATAATGTCACGAAACCATTTAAAGCCAAAAACTCACCCGAAATATACATTCGAATATAATTTTGGTTATCAGAGCACAAATTCATAGTTAGACTTTGAAAAAAAATAATTTTTTAATATTTATTATATTCAAATTGGAATATTATTATGATATAAAATTTATTACCATAAATAGATAAAAAAGAGACATAAAAAGAGGTAGAAAATAAAAAATAGATTAAATTGAGAAAAAAGTAGATAATGATATGAAATATGAAAGAAAGGAAGAAAACGCATAATGAAAGAGTAAAGGAAATTTGACGAAAAAGAATGAAAAAAAAGTGTGTAATTATTTTAATTCCAAAATGGCCGTAAACGGAAAAAATAAATTTGGGACAAACGGGCCAAAATAAATGTAAATAATAATTGTTGTTATTGATCACACAAATTTAGGCCATTAATGACAAAAAATGAGCAAAATTATGCTTTTGAACGACCGAATTTCCTCTCAAAGAATAATCTGAGGGCACAAAACACCAATTTGGCAGCGAAGGCCAAAGCCAAGACTAGAAATAAACAACCCCCGGGGGTGTTAAGCGTTGTCTTGTAGCCCCCAACACTGGGAAGAGGCCGGGGCGACGCCCCGCCGGGGGAGTCAAGGGCCCTGTTTGGAGAGACACTCCCCTCCAGCCGTGCCCAAATGGCTCAGCAGTTTCTTTTTGCCTTTCAAGGCGAAGTATATTAGCGAGCTAACAATTCCCGTTTGAGAGCAGCCCTTTGTTTCTCGCGCTGCCTTCATTAATTATGCTTCTGAACACGGCGTTCAGTGTTCAGACACGATTGCCTTCCTCCGCTTTCACGTCGTTCGGCCGATTATTCCCAATTCGGAATTATTAAGCAGAAGGCGACAAAGCGGAGGAAAACAGGTCATTAAGGGTAACGGAACATGGCGGTGGCTTCGAGGGTAGCCGCGTATCGACAAGAAACGCTTTTCCGAGGGGAAAACCAATTAGAAAAGCATTAAACGTCCAATATTGATCATTAGCCGATTCCTTAATTATCGCCTTTCCCGAACCGCCATTTCGCGGTCAACTGAGCCAGGAAAAATTCCTGGGGGAACCGCCAAAGAGCCGACTCGGGGGGGGGGGGGAGGGGATGCAAGTCCACCGAAAACAATGATAAAACCGTCAGCTCCAGAGCTTTCCTTTCTCCCGAACGCGATTTCTCTCCGTTTCCGGATCCTTTGTAAGAGTTAACACTCCATTATGGGGTTTCAGTCTCAAGTAAATTACTTTTCTTCGTCGGAAGTTAACTTACCTTCGCTTCGGGGTTGATTCACCTCTCCATCCCCCTTCGCTCTTTCACCCCCGGCTCCGAGTCAACCGCCGTCGCCCCCAAATAAAAATCCATCTTCTGCTGACGATTCGGAAAGCTCGAGTGCCTTACGGGGGGTTGTAAAAGTGCCAAAAGTAAACAGAATTAAGTTAAGGGTGAGGAAGAAGGGGATTTTCCACCCCAAATGCGAGAGCTTTCCTCTAAATCCGCCACTGACTCTCTCCCCGAACTCTCGACTTTTCTTCATTTTTTTCGAGAAAAGTATTTATTTTATCATAAGAAAAAATTAATTAAAAAAGCCCCACACCGAAACCTTTCCTGCTAATTAACACATTAATTAATACTTCCTCCCGTCGCTCCGATAGAAAAATAAGATAGGAGCGTTGGAAACAAGTTTAAGGTCTCAATAGCATGATCGAACGGAGGATTGCCCCGGGGGGCCCCCGAGGGCCCCGCCAATCCACTCCCAGATCCTCAAATAATGCCCCTCATTAGCTCCGGTTATTTCCCGTAAATGACGAACGGGTTTCTTTAATTGCTGCAGCGGCCCCCGCCATGATCCCGTGAGGGGCCCCGGGGGGCCCTCCGGGGGGAGTTGTGGTTGTGGAACCGCGTGAATGAGTCGGGGGATGGCGGGGGGGGGGGCGGGGGAGGGAGCGAGAACGACGGCGTTTGAAACACTCTTGAATTTCAAGAGAGTTACCATAACCGAGTGGTAAGTCAACAAAGAAAATACATAAACACCTGCTTTGTTTGCTTCTTTTGTTCCATTTGGGAGTGAAGAGAGAAAAGGGGGTAGAGTTGGCCCCGAGGAGCCGAGTGGTGCCCTCCGGGGGTGAAAGAGAAGAGGATGCGAGGGAGCGCAGGTTGTGGCTGTGCCGTTGCAGGGGATGAAAGGGCAAAGGGCGGGAGAAAGGCGGAAAAAGATTGCTGCGGTCGCTCAGCAATTTCCCAAATTCGATTTTGCTCTCAAAGGCGATATCCGGAAACTCAGCCGCGCGAAGTGATGGCTGTGAGACTCATGCGTGAGCCAAAATCAATATCTTGTCGCTTTCCCTCTTTTCGGGCCACACTCGACAGAAATTTGCTTTTTAATCCCCCCAAAATGGGTTTCGCGATTCGGAAACGAACGCGTTTATAAGTGGCCGTCTTCTGTTCCGAATTGGCGATGAATCGGTCGACCGGAAGTGGTCGGGATTTCAATATAAAATAATGAACTTGTGCTGCCACGTTTTGAATTTCTTTTCTCAGTCTGCGATTTATAAATATTTCGTCTGTTTCTCTTTCTCTTCTTATCCTTTACTTTCTTCATCAATTTACTTCTCCTTTTTTACTTAATTTTTCTTTTTTCTATCTCCCCCTCTCTCTTTCTTTCATTTAATCACACATTTTCTCTCTCTCTCTCTCTCTCTCTCCGTTTCTGATTTGTCTTCCTCGTGGGCGCTCGCATTATGTCGATTCAACTCTTTCTTCTTTTGATTCGGTTTTTGGCAAACTCTTCGTGCCTTCGTTTGTTTTCAATTTATTTCGCCTCGTCATCCTCGTTGTGCATTCCGTCCCGACGGCGAACTCCCATCGGTTGTCGCGAACGTTGCCGCGCCGCCTCCATTCATTTGCGCGCGGTTTCATTGTACCTCCGCGTCCTCGAGCTCCAACAAAACACCACAATCGAATCACGAACCATTTCGTTTCTTCTCCCGGGCTCTTCACAGATCATGCCCGACACAAAACGATTCATGATAACATCTTGATAAGCCATCTTCCAGGATGAGAAAGAAGGAGAACAATCCGGGAACTACTGTTCGTGTTGTACTTAATGTGCATTGAGAAAGGGGTCATCAAACCGGTCTTTCACAAGGTCACCGCGATCCTCCGAGTCTTCCATTTCCGGGAGAGAACACCTCTCATTCGATTAATCCAAATCCGAACGCTTCCGCCCTCCGCCGTTCGCCCGTTCGCACTCAAATCCCATTTCCACGTTAGATTGAATTTTCCATTTGATTATCGGAGAATGAAATGTTATTTTCAAGAGGAGGAAAAAAGCCGTTTGTATTTTCCTCTACCCCTCCGCCTCTCCTCCTCTCCCCCTCCCACTCTCGCCCCCGTTCCTCCCCAACGCAAATCGACTGCCTTACGCTTCATTACCCCATTTGTCGGATTCAAATGAACATTTTTTTCCATCTCGAGGCCATTTTAAAATTGATATGGAATTTCCGATTGAGCTTTTTGTTGAGTTCCCTCCCGAGGGGTGTGTCCCTCCCGAGGGGTGTGTCGCCCCGGGGGCGGTCAGGCGGGTGGTCAGCGCTGACCGCCGGATCGCCTGCGTGTTTGCAGATAAATTCCCAGATAATTCCGGCCGTTTGTCACTCTTTTCTGGGATTAACAGCTAAAGATGGGAGGGCAGAGGTTTCACAGTTTACATTTATTTGATTTTTAACTCTCATTTCTGTTGGGTTTCTGTTGGGTTTCTGTTGGGGATTTCTGATATTTTTATTATTTAATAAATGGAAAAGGGGTCGCTCAGTTTCGTTATGCAATGATTATTAATAGGTTTTTCTCGGAGATAATTTCCGGTTAATTTGCTCTCTTATCAGTGCGACTTATCAGGAAAAAGACGAGCATTATGAAGTATTTTTGAAAAGGGGTCATACGTCAATATGGCCGCCTCAGTTGGTCTAAACCAGGGGTGGCCAATCAGTTTAAATATCGACTCAATTATTTTCCTTTATAAAAGATACAAAAATTTATGAAATTGTTGAGAGTATAATCATAAAAGTATAACATCGATCCGACGCTGAGAAAAGAATTAGTTTTTCGCCATTTTTAGTAAAACGGTTAATTTTATCAGACAAAAATTGAAGAGCAAAATTATCTACAAAAATGCATCAGTACCTTTTTTTGAAGAGCCACTGTTTCTGAGATAAAAAAGTTAAAATTTTTTTTATAATTATACATTTTTTAGTTTTACCAATATCAAGCTTTTAAGGAATTTTTGTATCTTTGAATGTCTAATTTGATCAAACTGCTTTTTTCACTTTTTATACGTATTCTATTCCTGTTTACAACATCTTGTATACGTAATCTAATGTCTACAGTATAAACGTAATTAAAAGTGTGATTTTGTACGGCGAAATAATTTCAAAATTGGACAGAGCCAATCGCCAAAAAATATTGCTCACCCCTGACCTAAAGCGATTTTCTCTCTTTCGTCTTTCCACTGCTAATTTCGAAGATAAACAATAAAATTATCTTTTTCACTGACATTATTTACGGGAAAAGTGATTTAATGGTTTTAATGGCGGTCGTTCCAAAACTGATCTCTTCAGTTTTCTCCGATATTTTTTTTCATTTCTCTTTATTTATTTATTTGGTGCTTATTCTTTTCTTCATTACACACAAATATATAATGTTATACTATGAAATTGCACTATTAAAAATCTTATTCATATAAATATAAATTAATAAGCATTATTAATGGAATAATTTTAACATTTATAAAATAATATATTTTTATTAAGGGTGGTGGAATAAACAACCCCTCAACCTCCCGAATCGAGAGGTACGGGAAGAGGTTCATTCGACCCCATTCACCGGAATTAATCTCCGTTAGGCGGGGGAGGTTTTCCGCGCGGGGATGACGAGGGATCGCGACCCCTCGCCCTACCTGAGACCTGATCCGGTAACCAATATCCCAATCCAGGTAGACGCTGCTTTGTAAGACAAGTTAATGTCTGTCTGTCTGTCTGTGTTGATTATTTTCTCGCTTTTATTCGGTCCGTCCCACGTCGTTCCAGGTAGCAACCTTCAATCAAATCCTCTTCGGAGTTGTCTAATTGGCGAGGCCTTCGCTCATTACGAACACACTGACTTCTGTGCGCTCATTGGATTGTTTCCCCTCGAGGGGCGTTGTATCCCCTCGGAAATGCCTCTCTTTCCTTTGCCAGCAGGAAATCTCTTTCAGCACATTCGCTCTGCAATGGCGCCCGCACTCGTTTATGTAATCTTTGTTTCGATACAGTTAAAAGGTTTTTGTCTGTACGTCGGGATTGTTGTTTCGTGACTGGATGCACTTTGGCGGCATTTGCCAATCCGTTTGCTGAAATCGCTTTCTCCTTTGCGGTCGGAGAGTCAAAACCGATTTCGAAATGAAACGATGGATGGGAAATACTTTTGGAAAGGAAAGAAAAGGTTAGGGCAGAAGGAGAGAGAGAGAGAGATTAAAAATGCAAACGAAGAAAACAATCCAAGAAATGAGAAAAGCAGAAAAATAAAGAAAATGTGTCAAAAAAAAGAGAGAGTAAAAAATGGTTTTAGAGTATGGAAAAGTATATAATGATGAGGAAACGTGACCACAAATGAAAAATCAGTCGACCAACATCAGAAGAATAATTAACCGCAAAAGGGGAGCTGCAGTCACGTGACGGGGATCCAACAAATAGACAGGAGAAAATGGCGTCTGAGACGCCATGTGCTTTTAAAAGCAGAGCTTTCACTTGGCCCTCCCAAAATATCATTCAAAATGGCGGAAGCGGAGGTGGCCACCACTGCTTCCGCATCCTTCAGCGAACATTCAAACGTCAATCCCGTAACGAACGCCATTTAAACTGACGGCTAAATTACCTCTGATATTAGTCCAAATATTTTGGCAGAGACGGGCGCTCCTCGTGAGCAGACGTCGCCGACGAGGGACCAAGGGGAGGGAACCAGGGGAGGGAACCCTCGGAGGGAACCCTCGGAGGGAACTCTGGGGGAAGGCAAACAGAGTAATCAGCTAAGGAGGGAATGATCCGCAAAAGAAAACAGAATTTGGTGGGGCACAATAGAGTGGGGAGGGGGTGAGAATGCGCACCCCTTTGCCAGGGTTTATCTCCTAATCGTTGTCGGTTGTCGGTTGGCCTCCATTTGGTTTTGCACTCGCGTAATTCCACCAAATGACCATTTTGGGATGTGAGGACATTTAATCGGCGCACATCTGACGGCTCTTTTCTCTCTAATAATTCTATTTGTGTTTCTGCTTTCACTCAAATCACTGCAACCCCTAAACATTGGATCGTACCGTTTTGCAGTGAGAAATGTTAACTCCTGCAATCCCAAAATTCATTTAGGCCCCGCTCGTTGATGACATTAATTAAGTTTTTAATTAGTTTCAAACCAGAAGAAAGATCTCTTCCCCCTTTGCTCACCAACAAAAAATCCTCAACAGCTTTCATATGTGATGATATCAGCATAAAGTTATAGAATTCTTTTAAATTATTATTGGCCTAATACAATAATGATATACATATCGGATTTTTTAATATATAATTATACTGCACTGATATTCTTAATTTGTAAATTAACATAGATTTGTAAAATTAATGATATTTTTTATTTAAAATTTTGTTTTAATGAAAAGTAAAGTATTATAATTTATAGCATAAATATTATGATTGAACAACATAAATACTCATACTTTTCATGCTGAGATTAATGATAAAAATAATTATAAAAATGGAAATAATAAATAGTACTATATCTTTCGTGATATGTATTTGATTATAATAAATGATACACCCGAGAAGAATGAGCAATAGTATAAATAAATAGATTTTAATGCTTATAATAATATATAAATAGTTTATAACTTTAAAAAATGCATAATAATTAATACCATTGCGTAAAATGTTATTATAACTGTCTTTAGAAATTTCGAAGTTTTTCTAATTTCAACAAAATTACAATTTCATTTTTGGGGTTCTTTTGTGTTTTGCATTCTGATAGTCACTGATTGTATACAATTAATTAATCCCAAAGAATTAAATTGTGATGATTTTCCCAAATTTTAACATGACAACTTCGCTCTGAACTCTGCCGGTGTTCAGGCCCAGGTTCTTCCGGTCCTCCCAAGCGACAGATGCAGCCTGAAGGCCCGCCTTCCGGCCCAACCCCTGCCACCCCTGCCACCCCTCCAAACCCCTCCAACCCCCCAAAACACGATCACCCACATAAATTGACTTCCACGGATGGCGCTCCCGGCGTTGCCCTCCGAAGATTTGGATATTTTCTCAACACTTGGGATTGTTTGCTTTCTTCTCGAGTTTTTGTTTATTTTGAAACATAATCGCAATCCGTGAAACCAAAATGTGAGAAATAAAAATCTTAAATATAGAGCTGTCAGCCTTTGGCCCTCCCCTTCACCCCGTCTTCATCCCTTTTCAATTCTCTCCACAAAGTAGTGTGTGTGTCAGCACTCGCTTATTTTCCTCTGTCGGACACTTTGAAACCTTTTCTACTCTCATTAATTTTCTTATCTCTCAGCGAACATTGCTAAGGTCAGCGACGGAAATTATCATATAAATTGCCTGGAACGTTTATAAATAGAGCGGGAAATTAAAATAATCAAAGCTGTGGTGAGCAAATTGAAAAGAAATTCAGAAGAACGCGATGGGACTCCGAATAATTCGCAGTAAATCATTCTCCTGTGCAGTTGCCTTTCCCGGCCGCGATCGCACCGGAAATTGCACATTTTCCATTTCCGGCGGAGTGCGAGCGGACAGTTGCCGTCATTTTATAGCGCGGATGGAAATTTATGCAGATTTCATTGGACAGCTTTCGCCCGAAAAACTCGCTTCGACGCATAAATCATCGAAGACGTCTTCCCATTGTGTGTCCGAACACAGAAGAAATTAAAAAATGGATTCTAATTTTTCTTTTAAATAAAACACCGCCGATTTTATTGTAATTAAAATAAATTGCAGCAATTGAATTTCGGAATGGTTTATTTTTTAACTTCTGCCCCTGGCGGAAGTCGTCGAGAGGGTGGCGAGTTGTTACTTCACCCTCTTTTTAATTCGCTTCAACATCCCCCCGGGAATCTCATTATATTATTTAACTATTTTATTTATTTTACGATGCGATCGTTTTCATTCTTCTGCTCAATAATGTCGCAATTGTTCATATGCGAATATGCTCACATTTTATATTATTTCAGTATAAAACCAAACTTTAAATTTAATATCCATTTTTGATTATGTTTTTCAGTTTCCTAAAACTAATGGATTACTATCGTATACAGTATAACTTTTACCGTAATACAGTTGATTTGAAAAGTTAAATCTCGTTTCTTTATTAGTATTTATATTTGTATAAATTATTAATACCACAAAAGATAGCGATGTGATTTGTTATATTTTGCAATGCTGAGGGCTCTTAAAGCACTCACAGTTTCTGAAACTTCTGTAAAATTTTGTAATTTTTGTAAAATAATGTTAATTTAAAATCTTACGGTGTTTTTGTAATTGCTTTATTATTCATTGGAACGCCATAATGTGAAATGTTAAATATCATTTTTTGTTTTATATTTAATTATCGCATTTAATTTTTACTTTAAATTTTTCATAAATTCATTTAATTACTTTCACACAATATTTTATCACTGACAAACGCATACTTTTATATAATCATTTTATGTAATTGTGTTATTTTGTTCAGTTTTATTTTATTTTGTTTATTATGTCTTCGTTATAATTTGTTATTTTCCGCAACTTACATTGTTAATATATTACTGTTACACTTTTAGTATAAGTTATAACGTTATATAATTTGTAATTATTGTTATAGTTATATTTCATTTTATTCATTGTTTAAGTTGAATTTTGTTAACTTTTTTCTGTTTTTCAGTGTTACATTTACAGGCTTTTTATTTTGAAGGCTGTTCTTCGAATACAATTCGATTGTATTATTTTGTATACAATTTTTAAAATCTATTGGAAATCAAAAACATTAAATTCAAACCCTCTATAAATGAGAAAAATCACTGCCCCTAAAATCTCATCAAAATTAAAATTCTCAGAAATGTTCAAAAAGTATTACCGAATGTTAATTAATTAATTATCGAACGGGAAACCGATTTTAAACCAAAAACCCGTTTGTTGCGCTCCGAATACTTTTCTGTATTCTCTGATGGTACCAGGTTTCCCTATCATTTCTCTTCTCATTCGGTCAAATGTGAATGTTAACACTAACAGCAATATGAGCAGCAGTTTCGGAGCTGCGGCTGCCGCCGGCCTTCAAAAATTCTCATTTGCAATGCTTAAATCTCATACCCAAACTGCTGAAATTTGTTTCCATTAATTAATGTTAATTAATTTTAAACCCACCATCACCGCCGGTCTTATAAATATACAATCCCTTAATATTTTTTATTAAAGATTTGAGTAAAAAATATTTTTTCACAATAAATTGTAGTTTTATTTTTATTAATTTGAATTATTATTATTTTATTATTTTAATTTTTAAATTTAATTTCGGGCTTTACTTCACTCTTTGATTCACTTTCTCTTTCTTTTCTCTTATTTTTAATTTAATTCTGTTTTCTTTTCTTACTGATAATTATGTTATTCTCTTTTTTATTTAATTTTTAAGTTTAAAAAAATTACCGACGGAATATTAAATTAATTAATAGTTTTAATGATATTAATGTTAAGATTTTATTATTGAATTTAGTAGGATTTCTGCGGTAGAAAAGAAAGAGAAGGAAAAAATAATAAATAGATAAATTAAATAAATAAATAAGAATAAAAGACTAAGTTTTTTAGATGCGTAAAATTGATGTAAAATAAATTTAATAATGTATAAAAATTGTAAATTTATTATGTTAACAGATGAGATAGAGGAAATTTATATATACTTTTTTAGTATTATTAATGTTATAATTTATTTTTTAATGATTTCAACGCCGTATTTTTATATTTTATGATTCACATAAAAATAAAAGAGGATTTATTTTAACGCTTTATGATTTTAAAGTGAAATAGAGGAGTAAAAATTCAAAGAACCTCATTTTTTTGTGTTCTTTTAGGCTCACATCGCAGTGCAAAATCAATTGGATTTTCCAGTGGAAACCCTCCGCATTTCCAGGTGGGAACCTCCGACAAGTGCGATTCTTTAAGGTGGTTACTTCTTGAAGGGTTGCTCGAGAGGATTTCACGCCGCCTCGCCCAACGAGCACCTAAAGCTAACATTGTGGTTATTTACCGGTTCTTGGCCGCAGCTGCCCTGTCCCTCTGCCGTCGATTCTTAAACCAATTGCCCACCTGAGTGGGCGTCAGTCCCGTCGCCTGCGCCAGCTCCCGCTTCTTCGTCGGGTTCGGGTACGGGTCCTGCAGGTACCACTCCCTCAGCAACGATCTCGTCCTCTCCTTGAAACAATGAGTCTTCTGTTCACCGTCCCAGATAGTCCGCGGCAGCGGGAACTTCTTCCGCACCCTGTACTTGTCGACCGGCCCCAGCGGCCGCCCCCGCAGCTTCTCCGCCTCCTGGTAGTGCGCCTCCAGCCACATCGCCTGCAGCTTCCCGTGCGAGTCCTTGCCGAACTTGTGGTGCTCCAGGATCGAGTACATCTCCCGGTAGTGGCCGCTGTGGAAGGACACGATCGCCCGCGCCCGCAGCACCGCCTCGTTCTTGTTCAGCTCCGAGATGTTCGGGTGCGCCACCGGCAGCGACCACAGGAACCGCGCCAGCCGCTCGATGTCCCCGCTCTCCTCCAGGGTCTCGCACACCGCCGCCACCTGGGACACCGTGAAGTTGAGCGTCGGCAGGGCGAACAGGGGACTAGGGATGATGGGCGGCACCGGGACCGGGGCGCGGCGGCGTCCGGCCTGCCGGCCATGGCAGAGGCCACAGCCGCCACTTCACTATTTTGGTATATCACTGCTCTTCACACCTGAGATAATCACTCCGATCCGAGCATCCGACACCCGATCATTACGGTATCCGTAACAAGACTTGAGTTGAGCTGGCGACTCGGGAGCGAGCGAGGCGAGCTCCTCCCTGATTGGCCGCGTTGCCATGGCGACGGCCGCGTCTCCGGGGCGCGGACCAATGAGCGGCCGCGAGCGAGTGCCGGCCAGGGATGAGTTTCATTCGCGCTCGGTCGTTCTGGGGGCGCGCTATGAGCTGATCGGCGAGGAGGAGAGGAAGGGACCCGCCCCCTGTCCCACCACCTCTCGTTAGCGATCCGCATAATACCTGCTTAATCCGGTCCCGTCTATAATATAGATATACATGTATGAGGAGAGAGGAGAGATCGATGGAGGTCCGCAGGCGCTTTTTCGGGAGGAATCGCTTACGGATTCGGAGGGAAACTCACTTTTGTCCGCCTTTCGAGAAAGCCTTTCCTTACAGATTTCCCATTAAATTAACTCCTTTATTCGTCCGGAGTTGTGCTTTTGACGGCGTTTCCTTTGGACTTTTTCAATTTTAATTGGTTTTCCTTTAAGTCTGATACCTTTCGAGGAGGTTCCTCCCGCCGCCTCCCCCCTCTAAATGAAAATCCTTTTTATAATTGAACCTTTCGGGGTTTCTCCTGAAAATGCAAAGCGACGGAAGACATTCGCTGTCTATTGTATTTGCGTTTCGCTCCCTTTTGGTTTATCTTCGCTCAATCTCGTGTCTTTTCTTTTGATTTGATCTATAGATTTTTAGTTATTCCCTACTTTTCGTCATCTTTTTTCTAACATTTTAGAAAAAACACCCTGTTTAGATGATTTTTTTGTCTGCTTTCATCTTTTTCTGGTTTGTTTTTGCTCGATTTCGTATTTGTTTCTTCTATTGCAGGGGTGTCAAACTCGCGGCCCGGTCCTTATATCCTATGCTCACGTCGGGTCGCCGCCATTAAAATTTGTCCGGAAATATGAAAGATGACAGCATACAAAAGATGTCAAAATTACAAAAAAGATGTCAATATTAGAAAAAAATGTATTTGTTGCTGTGAACATTGGTTTTTTTCTGCGGCCCGCCGAAAGTTAAGCATTGTCTATTTGCCCTAGTTAGTTGTTGAGTTTGACACCCCTGTTGTAATGGTTTTTCCAATGTTATTTGATTTTTATTTGTATTTTCAGTTATTTCCTGATTTCGTTATCTTTTTTCTTCTTTTTTTAGATTCTGAGTTTTATTTTGAAAAAAAGACGCAGTTTTAATGATTTTTCTTTTACTTCCATCTTTCTTTTGGTTTATCCTCACTTAATCTTCTTTTTCTGTGGGGTGGTTTCTTCAACTGATTTTCTCAGGGTGTAGAGGTTTTCTTTGTTTACATTTTCAGGCCTTATTTGGGTTCCCAAAACTTTTGTTCTTTAACTTCACATCTTCTTCGTTCGTCAGTTTCTTCTTCTTACGTCTCTTCTTTCGGCTGCTTCAAACAAAAACACTTATTTTGTCAGTTGTTTCTTCATTCCTTAAAACATATTTTTGTTATCTTTCCGGGTCTAACGAATTCCTCCACTGCTTAAGAAAACAAAACACCCACAATGACTCACCGCCGGTCCTCAATCTGCAATTATGCACCACCCGGACACCATAAACTCAATTTTCTCGGAAATTAACCCCCTCCCCGCTTGCTGTATGCCTAATTAATTCCAGAAAGTCTTAATCCTCTTTTGAACAACCCCAAACAACCCTTCGGCTCTGGGCCGGGGTGGGCGGGGGTGGGGCATTCGAAACGGCTGTTTTAAACCGATCCCGTGTTGGTTTTGGAAAGAGAGGAAAAAAGGGAGGCGGAGAGGGGATTCCCGTCCCGTTGGGGAGAGAATTAAATTTGTTGGGGTGCGCATGCGCGGTGGGGGTAAGCACTACAGCGAGGTAATCGCGTGTCACTCTGGTCCAAGTAGCTGAGCTGAAGTGTGCCAGAGCCGGCGAAGAAAAATCAATAGAAAAGAGTTGAAATAAGAAAAGGAAGCGGGAGAATTCGATGAGGGATTTCAAATTTGATTCCGGGAATGCGTCCCCCTTTGCGTTTGTTTTCCTGTTTGGTGCTCCCTCCTCTCCTTTTACCCCTTTCTGGTTTCCCCCTTTCCCCCCGAACGATCCTCTGGCATTTCTCCAGGTTTGACTGCATATCCTTTCCCCCTTAGCTGTCCAATCAGACCCTCAAAAGATGTGGAAAAACCGAAAACAGATTCATCAAATAATATAAATATCTCTCCTTCTTTAGTTTCTTCTGATGGGGGTTATGAGAAAACGAGGGGAGAAAGAACAAAAAGACTGGAGTGAGCCGCCCCTGGAATTATAAGCACTGCTTAATGCTGACTTGGAGCTTATTTGTACAATATGAAACGGGTACAATATGAAACGGGTTATAACAACTTATTGTGTTAAATTTATCCACAGTTTATTTTTTATGGTATTCTTTCTTCAAGTGTTGTTATTTATTTAGTTTGGGTATAATTATTTGGATTGGCATTATATTTTATTGTATATCCAAAAAGGGGTGCAGAATATTAACAATGAAAAAAAATATGGAGAAAAAAACATTTTATAAAAGAATTAAAGTTTTTAAAATCAAAAACAACGTGAAAAAATAGAAAAATCTAAATTACCCGACAGATGCCAGTTATGTTAAAAAATTATGAAAAGAAGCAGAAAGAGAAAGAAAAAGAAGAGAAAGAAGAAGAAGCAAAAGAGGCTGAAAAAGAAGAAAAAGTCACCCGTTTTTGTGTTCAGTTAATTTTGTTATTAAAAAAGACCAAAAATAGAATATAATTGCTACTAAAATTAATTACTACTCAAAAAGGGTGGCAAATATATTAAAAGTCGACTCGTAAATAACTAATCTCATTTACTGAATAAAAAAACTCTGAAAAGTACATATTCATCCTTTTCAACTATATTTATCATAAAAGACTAAGAAAAGTATGACCGCAAAGACAATAAAACTAAATAAATAAATAAAAATAAAAAGTGTCCAAAAAATCGGAAGTAATTTATGACTCTACCAAATAAACAAAGAGAAAATATCGGACGTGACTCTCTCCAAACACAAACACACACACACACACACACGTCAGACGTTTTCCCCCCGAAATCACAATGAGAATCGAAAGGAGATAAAAGAGGTTCTCGAAAAGAAAGAAATGAGATCTAATGAAAGGATGAAACGAAAGAGTGCAAAAGTTGAGGGGGAAAAGAACCACTCGAGAGAACCATTAAAAGAAACGATGAAGAAAGAAAAAGAACTGATTTCGATTGGAAACAAATCGAAGAAAGAGAAAAAGTTACCAAAAAGTGAACGGTTTTTCTCACAAATTAATTAACGTTCGCTAATATTTTTTAGATTTTTTTTTAAATCTGAGTTTTATTTATGTAATTAATGAGATTTTAGATGATGTGATTGTTGATCTTCTTGTAGAAGTTTTAACTTAAGTTTGGGATTTTGAATTGATTTAAAAAATTAAATATATTAAAATGAATTGGGAAAATGAGATTAAAACTGAAAAATAAAATTAAACTCAAAATAAAATAATATAAAAATCAAAATTCAAAACTAAAAACAAAATATAATTCCATTTAAAGCATTAATTGCCTTTGACAAAAGTAATTAATTATGCCATTGTGTTTTTTTGCCAATTAATCAATTCATTAATTTCAAAATATAGGCCTAAATTTAACACTGAAAAACAAAAAAAAACTATTTAACTCCATAAATTAAATTTAGATAATAAATAAAATGTAATTTAAATACAATAAAAATTACAAATTCAATAACATTATGGGTTATAATTATTGTCTAATTAATGTGCCAATTCCACTCTCCCCCCAAAGGGGAGGAGCCACCACCCCCTCGCCTCGCACACGAATTAATAAACAAAACGCGGGGGGCAGTTCGGGGAATCCCGGGACTGCGCGGGGCCCCGCGGGGGCTTGCCTGTCTGCCAGCAACGTGGCTTATCTCCGATCGGCGAGGGAGCATGCACCCAGAGCACCGTCATCTCCTCGGGGTGGAGATAGAAATCAGTTCGGCATTCGACGGTCGATGCTCTATCTCTCCCAGAGGCGTTGAGTATTCAGTAACGGAGTCAGTTTTTGCCCGGCTACCGTGGGATTGATCCGGGTGTAATTTTAAAAGAAAAAAATTAATTATCCCAGGCACCAAAACCTGCCATTTGCCTGTCTCGTTGGCCCCTCGTTGTTTGAAAGAGTTCTTTTTGTTAATGGCCCCCGTAATTGAGCGGTTATGAGGGGGGAGGGGGCGCGGGGGGGGCGAGGGGGCGAGGGGGTTTATCCCCTCATCTGAGTGAGCTGCTGACGGAAGCGGCCCGCGTCGAATGAGATTGAGATTGAGATCTCTGACTAAGTGGCGAAAACGTCGGGGGATGAAGGGAGGGTGGAAGGGAGGGTGGAAGGGAGGAGAGGGAGGGGGATGAGGGGGGGATGGAACGCGGGCACCCCAGCCCCTCGTGAGATTATGGCCACGTCTTTTTGTCAATCATTTATTTAATCCGATTTCATCTACACCGCAGAACTGGAAATGTTGTTTCCATTATGCTCCATTATGGTTTGA